>CM019149.1:237731471-238176877 GCA_009733165.1 Naja naja | reverse complement strand
CAGCAGCCGTAGTTGGCACCAATGGGAGTGCAGGGATTCTTCCCGCACTATTTAAGCCAATACCATTTGACATTTTACAAGAACAGTTCAAATAAACCAATAACATTTAAACCTACATACATAACAATAAGGTCTCCTGATTAAAAAATATGTGCAATTGGTACCCAAAGTACATCTGTGCATATGGCCTTCTATGATTACCACCTGCGTGTCAAGTAGGATTTGCAAGTCCATAATGACCTTCTACTGTCCTACAGTTCTGCTGCCCTTTTATGTAGCAGCTAATGAGATCCTATGGATGGTGCTAGATGCTAGCAGCAAACTGCAGTGTCTAAAAACTTATATAGGGCCTCTTGGCTACTTTTATGATCTCATTCCCTATCTTGGTGAAGGTGGAAAGTCCCAGACTTTCCAGACATATAGGTGATCTCATTTTACTAACATCACCACTAGTATTAAGGATTGGTTGGGAGGTTGTACCAATGTGGGTGGGAGGTTTCACCCATATGGGATCTATTCTCCGATCCAAATGCTGTATCTATGCTACTCTTCCTTGCTTGTAAAAATGATATAAAAGAATAAATGCTGCCCAGGAAGTCAGACATCTTGGCACCCTGCACAATGACTGATCTTTGAAATCCATCACTTTTATTTGTATCCTCTGTATTTTTCTACTGGTTTTATTCCTCTCTTATATTTCATGGCTTTTCTTACTTTTTTTGCTTTTCCACTCTTCTATACACACAAATGAACACACAAGACTTCAAAACTATTGAAAGTTGACAATAGTATCCATATCTACATACAAATATGTATGTAGATATGGATAATTAAATGTTCAATGTGCTTTAAAGATGTGTTCTCCTTCAGAGGTAATGCATACATTCAGTAAATGCTTTCTCAATTATCATTCTTATTCAAAGTTTAAAAGTCTTTAAGAAAAAAAGTCACTGTATAAACTGCAAAATCATGCTTTAGAACTCTACATTGTTGGCAACAAGTCTGCTTTTGCAAGAGTAATACATAAATTCATATTTGGTGAGGATGGCCCTGATAGGTGGAGGCCATTGATATAAATTCTGTTGCCCATACAGCTTTGACACAAATTTGTCAGACAACTTCAGGCAGTAAGAATTGGTACATTCCAATGACTCTCTGCCTTGCTCTGACTGAGGAAACAGCCTGTATGGGCAGAGAAACATCTTTCAAACTAACAACAAAAGAATTAGTCCAGTTGCCATGATTCAACCTTTATACAACTTCAGACAACCTTCAGACAACTCTACCTGGATGATTGAGAATCTTCATTGACATTTATTTATTTATTTATTTATTTATTTTGTCAAGCGATTTTAAGATAGCAGGTATAAGTATAAACATAGTTATGAATACATGAAATGGATACATATAAGAAAAATAAAAGAAACAATAGGACAGGGATGGTAGGCAAGTTGGTGAGCTTATGCATGCTCCCTACAGACCTCTTAGGAAAGGGGTGAGGTCAATAGTAGACAGTCTAAGGTTAAAGTTTTGGGGTTTGGGGAAGAAACCACAGAGTCAGGTAGAGTATTCCAGACATTGACCACTCTGTTGCTGAAGTCGTATTTCCTGCAATCAAGTTTGGTGCGGTTTACCTTGAGTTTGTATCTACTGTGTGCTCTTGTATTGTTATGGTTGAAGCTGAAGTATTCATTGACAGGTAGGACATTGCAATTATGATTTTATATACTATACTTAGATTGGACTGAAGGCGGCGTAGTTCTAGATTTTCTAGGTCTAGAATTTCAACTCTGGTGACATAAGGTATTCTGCAACGAGTAGAGGAGTGGACAACTCTTCTTGTGAAATATTTCTGGACTTTCTCAACTGTGTTAATATCAGATACGTAATGTGGGTTCCAGACTGATGAGCTGTATTCAAGTATTGGTCTAGCAAATGTTTTGTATGCTCTAGTTAGTAGTGTGATATTACCAGAGAAAAAGCTACGTAGGATTAGGTTAACAACTCTTAATGCCTTTTTGGCTATGTAGTTACAGTGGGCTCTAGCACTTAGATCATTTGAGATGAGTACTCCAAGGTCCTTGACAGAGTATGGATCATCAACAAGGTCTTGACTATTCAGCTTGTATTTTATTTTCTGATTTTTCTTGCCAATATGTAAGACAGAGCATTTATTTGTTGAGATTTGAAGTTGCCATTTGTTTGACCATTCTGATACATAGTCGAGGTCTTTTTGAAGGGTCTGTATTTGAAGGGTCTGTATTGTCTGTGGTGTTGAATAGCTTTACATCATCAGCGAAGAGAACACAGTTGCTCTGTTGCTCACCTTAGTTTCTCTCTTTATAGAAACTTCTTTTCATAGGATTATATTCTTGTAACCCACTACAGTGCATTTCAACACTTCAACAGGTTTCTAAATCTGAAGCCCTTCAGATCTATTGATGATCCTGGCTGGGGATTGTGAGATTTGAAGTCCAAGGGTCCTGGTTGCAGGAGGCTGATTACCATCATCGCTCTTCCTTCTTTCAGTTAGAAAGGAGAAATATATTGAAGTCAATAAAAATGACATACATTGACAGTAAAAAGCTCCCTGTTTTACCATGCTTCCTCTGCCCTCATTCATTTTATTCCATGAGTTTGGCTGAGGCAGAAATAGGCTGGAAATCACCGGGGAGAGATAAATTAAAGCAAAGGAGACTCAAAATGCCTGATGTGACTGTTGCAGAAAACAGCTGAAAGGGTAGAAAGAAACAATTAACAATTAAGCTTTTGGAATTGTGCTCCAAACAAGTCATCTTACAAGAAAGCAGGAGCACATCTGGAGCAACCTAAATTGGTCATCACATGTCTAAAACCCAGGGGAATTCCAGTTGATCCTGTTTTAAAGAGCATTCAGCAAATTGCATATTTTTCTCTCCAAGGTACTACAAAGTTTCAGAGGTCTCAAACACTCTGAAATAAAATTAAGCTGGAGTATAATGTCCCAGGCCAATAAACTGGTTACATTTCTCCTGAAAAGTTTGGAGGGATAACTCTGACTTGGGAAAGCCAAATCCAAAATGAAATCTCTCATTTCAGATATGGTGGAATCATTCCTTCTCTTTTATTCCTCTAACATGGAATCTCTGATATTAGAGGAAGGCAAAAGGTGAAGAATCAGAGTTATGGTATGTCTGGAGAAGAAGAAAAAGTTGGATTCAAATAATCCCAAACCTTCCACCATGTCCCATTTCAGAGGAAAATTTAGACTTAAGTTAGGAAATTGATATTTTTACAGCCAAAAAGGGAGAAAGAGATGCAAATGACTCCAGCAGGGCCTGGAAATGTCAGAGGTTCCTGCTATCAATATGCAGCATTACAAAGAGAAAGTAATATGCAGTTGGGGAATAATAATATCTCTGTCTTTAATGTTAAATTCACTACTTATCCACTGGCTTTGAAAAGAGCACACTGCCTTTGCTATCAATTCTGTCTTCTGCCGTCTGCATGCAGGAAGAAACAGATAATTCTATTTCAAGTCTGCATACCATTTTCACATGATGATTTCACATCTGTCCATCCCACGAACAGCAGAGGGATGAAAACAAAACTAGGAGGACAGGAGAAAGCTACTGGGACTTCCCATCACTGGTTGGAGTGAAATATGTTAGGATTATGGTGACAAAGTCAAGACAACGGGATGGCAAACCTACAACCCAGGTACATGTCAAATCCTGACTCTAACTCTGGCTGAATCATTGGTTTCCATAGTGTAGTTGTAATATTAGCAGGATTCACCCATATCTCTAGAAGTAGATACTTTCTTCAGTTCAAATTAACCTCATCCCTCACACACACACACACACACACACCATTTTTATCACTCAAAAACAAGCCAAAATCAAAAGACAGCTCTGTGGGAGGAAATCATTACAAGAGTCTTGTAATACATGTTTTAAACAAATATATAAATCTCCTCAGACATATCTCATTTGCAGATTGAAAATAACGAGAATAAAACATAATATTCCAATGATTCCTGCTACCTCCCTTCCCAAACCCTGGAGAATGAGCCAAGAGTGTTTATAATGCAAACATTTTGCAGGCAGCTGGCTCTTTTAATATGGGATAAATACTTCCTATGTTTTTATATTTCTTTTAAAAATAGATGTTCTGAAATTGCCAGAAGCAGAATTCAAATTAGCAGAGCTGAAGTACCTACGAGAAACTCTATCAGGGTCCCATTATTTCTAGGATTTGACAAAGCAAGGTATACTCAACAGTAGTATTATTTAACCCTTAAGCAGACTAGAGATTAAAACATACTTCATCATGGCTTATTGAATACACTACATTTGGCTGTATTCATGCAACAAACAAAAGCAAAGTCGGACCAAACCTATCATTTTATTACTTAATTGGCTTTCTCAGGGATAAAAATGGAACAACTGGTACAAACTGAAGTATTAAGAGAACATGAAGATTGTAACCTCTAGGTTCTTTAGGGATTGTTAGGTGGTCTTTGCATCTAATTTTCAGGCAAATTAGTAGAAATGACAATAAATAAACATACTAAGCACATGGAGGCTTTGCTAAAGCTGAATTCTATTAAGCTAAATCCAATGTAACCAACCTTTAAGAGGATTTTTTTTTAAATTGACACACCGAGAGATGAAGGCAATCCTACTGATACTATTTGCTTAGACTATCAACAGGTCTATATAGTAAATGGGAACACTAGCCCACAACCGAATTTCACTGATAGCTAGCCAGAATTGGCTAACTGAGCCTCTTGGAATCATGAAGGTGGCAAAGTTAATACCCAAAAGCTTTCTTTCTGTTGGATAGAAAAATATTTTGTCTTTTAAAAAAAAATGAGGACAGAAGGCTAAGAAGTGAATCTCATCCCTTTCCATCAGGCTCAGAATTAACCAACTCAGCTCAAGTGATGGGAGAGGAAAGGAATCCAGGAATAATTAAGAGAAAAGGAAATTATTTCAAGAAATTGTAATCTCTGAAAAGGTAGATAAAATAGCGTTCGGCAAGAAATACTATGTAGTATTTTTAAGTTTTAATTTTACTATTTAGATTATTTATTTTGAGCTTACTGTATATGTGTTTAAGCTTACTATTCCTCTCTCTTTCTTTCTGCTCCATACAAGCTTAATGATGTGTGGACTCTGGTTCCCTAGAAGATTTGCATGAAGCAACGCCAGAGGCCATTACCTTGATAGCTGAATTGGACATCTATTTATGAGGCCACTGCCCTACCCTCATAGAAGTTTTACTTATAATTACGTAGACTGTATATATATGCTTACTTCCCTTATGTCATGTTACCATCATACTCTAAATAAAATAGAAATAACAAGCCAAATAATTCCCAAGTTTTATGCAGCCTTGATTCTCTTTACAACACAATTGCCTCTAAACTAGGAGCAGACTGGTATCATCTTCCAGTCTGTCCACAGTCTTATAGTTTGATAGATAGATAGATAGATAGATAGATAGATAGATAGATAGATAGATAGATAGATAGATTTTCCCTGGTATTTTTAATAGAAAATCATATTGTGTCATAATCTTGGATTTGATCTATATTTTTATCTCTACTGCTGCTGAGTATTTATGCATGTGACTACTGAAAGCTAAAAAGATTTTTTAAAATGAGAATTGAACTAAGAGCAATGCTTTCAATGTTATAAATTGCCAGCAGATGGCAGCACCGATGTCCTAGAAACTCTCACCTGTTCTTAGCAGCTGTTCTTTCACTGTAGTCAGCAGGAAGATGTGGTGAAAAAAGGTTGTGTTGGCATTGTTTATGAAATGCAACCTGCAGTGATTTCTCATCGGTGCATTTTAAGCAATGCATCATTATCTCTTGTTTTTTTTATTGCTGAAGGAGCCCCTCCAATTGAAATTCACTATCAAGTATAAGTTGTTTATGGTGATGGCTATGTTGCTGTGAGTACTGCATGTTGTTATATATAGCCACACAGTGAACTGTAAAGAATTGATTTGTGTGACCAAGAATGAAATGGATAATCTGTGATAGCAGCCAATGAGTTTCACATGAGAAGATTTGATGAACTGTAAAGACAATTGGTAGATCTCTCAAAGAGAAATTGCTCTCATGCTTGGCATTTTACAGGAATGTGTGGGTCACATTATTGATGTTCTTCAATATGAGAAGGTTGTGCAAGATGGGTTTCTTGTATACTGATGCCAGAGATTAAAGCCTTAAATGTTCAAATTTGCCAACAATCCTTGTTACACTTCAAGAATGAAGGTAATTCCTTTACAGCATCATAACAACTGATAAAACATCGGATCCTTTATGACCCAGAAACAAAGCATAAAATACATAAAATTGCATCACAAAGCTTTACCTAGGGAAAAAAGAAAATCAGGAAAAATCATTGATCTTTGGGGGTGCAGATATTATTATTCATATGGATTTCCTTGAACTTGGCACCACTGTGAACTCCATTGCAATAGTCAAAACTCTGAAAGAACTATTAAAAAGCAGAATTCAGAAGCACAAGAAGAAAATTGTATTGCAAGATGACGTTGCTAAGCCTCATCATCAATCAAAGAGACAAACCACTTCGTCACCGGGAGTCAGGTAGCATATACATTTAATACATTATTTCATTATTGTTATTTCACATTATTTTACCCCATCTGCCATGGGGTAAGATTTGGCACCAAATAATTTCCATCTTTTCTCAAAATTGAAAGTATATCTTCATGAGCATCTGTTTGATTCAAATGAAGAGACAGAAATGACTGTAGGACCTACTTGACTCAAGAAAGTATGGAGGTCTTTGTGATGCCTTAAGAAGCTTCTACATAACTGGCAGAAATGCATATCATAATGATGATGTGGGGAAGTAAATGTAGGCAATAAATCTTCATTTCAGGGTTTACTTTCCTGTTTCATCTATTAAAATAGCACAATTTAAATTAAAAGCTAAGAATCTAAAGAACAAGGGTCATCAAAAGGAGGATTAGTATGAACCTTGATTTGTATGGTTTGTCTTTATTTTCTTTTTAATTAATGAGTCACAGAGTTATGGGAAAGCAATAATCTGGATGCAGTGTTCACTGAAGGAAGGTTGCTCTCTTTAATTGCCAGATGTTATGTCTCTAACAAGGAAAGATTTAATCAACATGATGAAACGTGCTATGATGTCACAATGCAAGTTTGATGTTATGTAGATATGTACAACAAATAGAAGTGGAATTTCATGGATTTCATGAAACAGCAATTTAATAAAATGAAGTTTGGACATAATTTTGAAGGAATGATAAATGCAATATATGACACCCAAAAGGCAAACATATTAGTAAATGGCGAGACCACCAAAATGTTCAAAATAGAGAAAGGGGTTAGACAAGGCTGCCCCTTATCACCACTATTATTCATTACAGTATTAGAAACACTACTAATTAGAATTAGGGAAATGAAAATATAAAAGGAGCGAAAATTAGAAATCAAGAATACAAAACGCAAGCATCAAGAGACGACATGGTATTTATAATAGAAGAACCTTTAGAGACAGGCCCGATTTTAATGAAAGAAATAAATGAATTTGGGGAACTAGCAGGTTTAAAGGTAAATAGGGAAAACCAAATTACTAGTCAAAATATAATAAATTCTAAACAAAAGAGGCTTGAAGAAATTATGGGGTTACAAATAGTAAACAAAATAAGATATCTAGGAATTTGGATAAGGGCAAAAACAATAATGTTATGGGAAGATAATTATATAAAATTTTAGAACAAATTAAAAGGATCTGGAAATCTGGAGCAAATTGCAAATATCCTCTTAGGAGGATTGCAACAATCAAAATGAACATACTTCCCAAAGTCTTGTTTCTATTTCAGACAATCCCAATATTAACAAATAAGAAGTTTTTATGGAGTTGAATAAAATGACAATGAAGTTTATCTGGATGGGAAAAAGGGCAAGGATAAAGAGAAAATATCTCCAAGATGATAAAAGTAGAGGAGGATTGGGACTGCCAGATTGGGAAATTTACTACAAAGCCGATTTTGTTATGGACAAAAGAATGGGTAAGGCTAGAAAATAGGAGAATACTAACACTAGAGGGGCATGATTTACAAATAGGATGGCATGCACTCTTATGGAACCCGACGGACAAAAGACAAAAACATACAACTAAACATATAATACGTAATTCATTGATTAAAATTGGGCTGAGATAAGAAAGAAAATTATATAAAAATACCAAGGTGGTTCTCAACAATGGAGGCAACCTTTAATCCAAATACAATGGATTTGAATAAAAAACTTAAATACTATCAGATATTGGATACAGACGGAAAATTAAAAACAAAACAGGACTTGGAAACACAAGGTATATCAATAGATAGTTGGGTTTACTTACAAATTAAAACAAGATATAACAAAGACATAAAGGAATATGGGATAGAAACAAAGAATACAAATCTGGATAAACTACTCTTGGGACCAGAAGAAAAGTTAATATCCAAATTATATAAATTACTATTAGAACAGGAAAGAGCAGGACAACTAGTAAAAGGATCAATGGTAGCCTGGGAGCAAAATATAGGATACAAATTGGATCTAAATGATTGGGAAGAGATTTGGGAAGAAAATTTAAAATATACAAAGTCAGTGGCGATAAAGAAAATCAATACAAAATGATGTACAGGTGGCACTTGGCCCGGCTAGACTAGCAAAAATATTCCCCAGGCAAATCCAAATTGTTGGAAGTGTCAGGATAAAATGGAAACCTACTACCATGTGTGGTGGACATGCCCCAAAATTAAAAAATATTGGACAGGAATCAAAAATTGGATTGAGGATGTGATGAACTGTGAGCTGGAGTGGAAACCAGAACTGTTCCTACTTGGAATGATAAAGAAAAAGCTCCTCAAAAGACAAATACCTGATTGCACACCTCCTAACAGCTGCTCGAATTGTTTTAGAAAAATGGAAAGAATCTTCAATTCGCTATACAAGCAGTAATAAACAAAATGTATGAATGTGTTGAAATGGAGAGATTAACTCTCAAACTAAATGGAAAAGAAGATTCAGATTATTATAAGGTATGGGAAACGTGGTATAACTGGATGGAACATAAAAATGAAGGGAATGGGAATGTTGGAAAATAGAGTGCTATTTGAAATATTAGAATTTATAGAAAACAGGAGATAGTAGAAAATAGGTGATGTAAGAATTTGAAAAATGAGATAAGAGAAAATTCTAAAAGAGGTCAAACCAAGCGAATACTACTAGAAGAAATATTTATGATTACATATGACTGTAATATCACATGGAAAAAGCATTTCTGATCTGCAACTAAAAAAGAAACGAAAATGTGTGATGTATTTACGCTTAGACTGTATGTTTGTATGTTGTTGTGTCTTTTTTAAAACTGTAAATAAACTTTTCTAAAAAAACAAAACAAAAAACAAATAGAAGTGGAATGGTACTGTGACTTCACCATGCAGGTAGTCATGATTGAATTTTTTTTTCAACTGGTAACTACTTTTCCAACACAATTTCGAGCTTTATGGAAAAAGTTTCTTTCCACTGACATCAAGAGGAACAATTTTCTGAATATTCGATTTTCACTTGAGAAGCAGAAAGATAAGCCTGAGGACTGTACTTTGCATTTGAAATACAAATAATCTGTTTTAATGTGCCTTTCATCATCTAAAGAAAAAGGCAATCCTCACACAGATTTTTCTATCGAGTTAAATATCATTGAATGCATGGGGATTTACATCTAAGAGAAAATGTTTTTATAAGACCCTTATTTAAGTATTTTTACTTAAATATAAATCCTGAATTTTTAGACTCTGGTTGCCTACCCCTTTTCCTCAAAACTGAGAAAATGTCAGCCTTCTCAGCTAAGTTCTTTCAAGATCTAAATCTCTTTGAATGCAGATCTTATGAGGGATTCCAGCATTCTTCTGTGATATCTTGTAAACTTCTGCCCATTTTCCTTAAAAATACAGTAGTGGAGAGCAGGAACTTTTATAGGTTTGATTCACACGCATCTCTACCATTGATATTCTGAATATGTCAACTGTTTGAATACCCTTCATTTCAGAATTACCGTGGTTTGGGCAGGAGCAAAGGGGTAAATGGTATTTAAACACCATTTATACACCAGGAAATGAGAGAGAGAGAGAGAGAGAGAGAGAGAGAGAGATCCAACAATCTGGATCCCCATTTTACTGACCTTGGAAAGATGGAAGACTGAGTCAACTTTGAGCCAGTCAGAATTGAACTGCCAAACTGCTTGCAGAGAGCAGTAAGCAAAAATAGCCTGCACTATTGCATTCTAACCACTGTGCCACCAAGATAGATAGATGATAGACAGACAAACAGATAGATAGATAGACAGACAAACTGAGATAGATGATAGATAGATGATAGATAGATGATAGATAGATAGATGATACTGTAGATAGATAGATAGATAGATAGATAGATAGATAGATAGATAGATAGATAGATAGATGGGAAGACCCCCGCTCCTAGAAGAATGAAATATTTTGAGAAATATTAAAAAGGCAGAATATTATATTGCGGCCGCGCGGCTGTGATGGGGTATCCCATACTCCATGTTACACCCCTCCTGAGCGACTTGCATTGGTTGCCAGTTGCCTTCCGGGTTTCCTTCAAGGTGTTAGTAACAACTTATAAAGCCCTAAATGGCTTGGGTGCAGGGTACTGGAACGCCCGCCCACATCACAGTCCAATCGCCTGCAGCCCCATAGGAGGGGCCTCCTGGGAATACCGTCGGTCGTCAGGCATTGTCGGCTGGCGCTCCCAGAGCTAGAGCCTTTTCTGTGGGAGCCAGCCTATGGAATCAGCTTCCTGCAGATCTTCGTTTGGCCCCTGATCTCCGCTCCTTTCGCGAGACCTGAAGACCTGGCTGTTTCAGCAGGCCGCCTGGATTGACCACGGGGTGGGTAGTTTTAAGAGTTTGTTTATTTTGTAATTTTATTGTTTTAGCTGTTTTTGTAATTTGGACTTGTTTTTATTTATTTATTTTTATTGTATATGCTTTTTGTATGTTTGCCACCCTGAGTCCTTTGGGAGAAGGGCAGCATACAAGTCTAAATAAATAATAATAATAATAATATTTCCCTAAAGGAGAAACATGTTTTAAAGACAGAAAGCAGCTCCCTGTCCCCAGCAGATATTTGGTGTCCATTAAGAAAGATTGGGCCAGCCTGTCTACAAGACAAAAGTCCTCTAGCTCCAGGATGATGGGATTAAGATATGACCCTCCAGGACATAATAGGATTTAACCCATGTAGCAGCAGAGCTCACCACATGGCACAATCTCCTAAGGACATTGGATCACCTCCAGCAAACTTATCTCAGACAAACATGACCCCACATGGGAGTCTGACAACAGCCAATAGAATACATGTTCTTGCACAGGAACAGGAAGCTCAAATTCAAAGCCCAAGAGAAGGTATAAAAAGCCCTCACTCTAAATTCCATACAGTCAGCTGCACCAGAACTACTCATGTGCTTCTGCTTCATTAATAAACTATCTTTCCAATCAGCCTGCAAGTTTCCAGTGTCTTTTTCCCAGCTTGGAACTGAACCAGATGGATATTTATTCCAACAATAGATAGATGATAGATAGATAGATAGATAGATAGATAGATAGATAGATAGATAGATATGATAGACAGACAGATAGATTTAACAATTCTTATTTGTAAGCCTGAAGTTTTTTTGGAACATTTCAAAAATGAACTTTTAAAGTGTTCCCATTCATTCAAAATTCGTCTAAGCCTTACACAACAAATACAGTAGGAGCTATAACATTGTGTTAAAATCTCTCTCTCTCTCTCTCTGTCTGACTCTCTCTCTCTCTCTGCCTCCCTCCCCCAGCAGTGGGTCAGAGATGTTAAAAGTCTTTGTCAGATCTACTCCTTTCCTGTAATATGCAAATGTTGTGCTTTGGGCAAATAAATATCTCTTGCAGCAGCCACATCCTGTTTCCCAGTATAATTAGGGATTCAATCTGAAGAGGTGGTATTCATCAGGTTCTGACCAGTTCTGAAGAACTAGTAGCGCAAATTTTGAGTAGTTCGGAGAACTAACAAATATCACCTCTGACTGGAGATTTTACAGTATCCTTTCCCTGCCATGCCCACCAAGCCATGTCCACAGAACCGGTAGTAAAAAATTGAATCCCACCACTGCCTTGTATAATCAAAGGTCTATGGATTAAACCAGATCAATTGTGTTCAATAATCTGGCAAGTTACAGTTTGTTTGACTTTACCAATTCTTCAATACAGCCTGCTTTTAGGAAGCTAACAGTGAAGGCCAGGAGCTGGCAAAAGCTTCCGTAATGTTTGACACACCTCCAAGAGGTCTCTTTGCCAATAAAATAACATCTTAAATCATTGAAACCTTGCAAGATTGCAAAGCCTTATGAGATCTAATGCAAGAATGCCATACTCATTAACATGTTTAAGAATAATAATAGCAAATGCAAGCTTTTGAATTACTGCTTTTTGTTTTGGGTAGGCTACTCCTCAAAGACATCACACTGTGCATCCAAACATATACATTCAACAATACTTCAAGGCCTGAATTCAATAATCTGGTTGTGCCCACAGAAAGAGGTTGCAGGAGCCTTAGTGTTTGAGGTTCTTACCACAAATGCCACCACCCTCATCCATCATTCCCCCCAGTTTACTTTGTTACAGACAAGGTGAGGGCAGAAGGAAGACAGGAGAAGCCATTAATTGCGTTAAGAAGCAGCCATGTTCCCGTGTTGTCAATTTCCCCTTCATATGGAATTGTAGGATTCTGACAGCCTTATAAGGGGCTTTAGAAAGTTAAAATAAATTAAGCAAAGGATCCAAGTTGTTGAAGGAATTAACTCAATGAAAACAAAGAGAAGAAGGATGAGCACTTAGCTGCAGGCATCTTTTGCCTACCAGTGTAAACCACAGTGAGAATATAAACACAAGCTCTCTCCCAGTTCTTCGCTCTGTGCGTGTTGACAGATATAGTAGGCTTTGAGGAATGCAGATCAAGGAGTAGATGGAAAGAGAGGCTTTGCATGACCCACCTTTCTCAAATGGTGCTATCAACTGTTTGCTGAAGGATTATGTTGCTTTTATCTCAACCTCACGCAGCTGAAAAGTAACAATTCATCATTTTCACACAGGGTTTGCAGATGGATGGATGCTGCAGTGGAGAATGGCTTCAACTACCCCAGACTTGAAAGGCACCTGCCAAATATAGAAAGCAATGACAATCTGAATAAATAAAGAAGATCCTGATTCTGTTGTCTTTGAGAAGGTTGATTTGTTTTCTGTAAAAAGAAATCAAACATCCTACTGGCTATCACTGCCCCATCTACCATGGCTCATTTTTTAATCAGGTCACTCTCATATATCATCCAGATGTACTATGCTAGAAGTCTACAAGAAAGTGTAGAAAAATCAAAAACAGAAGAGCTTATGTCCATGTTTTCTCTGCTAGAGTCCTCTCTTTTTCTTTCTCAAGATTTCTATAACAGAAAGGCTTTCTGTTCTCATCCCTAAATCCTAAAGCTGAACAAAATTGCCAAGCCCATCTAGATTTCAAGCCCACCTAATCTCACTGAAAGGGCTTCTGCATCCCAGAAGCATGAAATGTTATATGATCGAACCATAAATTTCCAGATTATATGGAGCATTACTTCCATTTCATTGAGCATCAGGCAGAATTCCTCAGAATACAGCATAGGTTTGTCCTCAATTTACAGCCATTCATTTAATGACAGCTCAAAGTTGCAACTGCCTCAACACAAGTGATTAATAACCTGTCCTTCCACTTACAACCATCTCTATGATCTCATGATCACAATTTGGGTGTTTGGAATGAGCTTGCATTCACAATCGATTGCAGGATCCTATTGTCACAATACCACAATTTGTGACCTTCCTACAGTGGGTTTCCAACAAAAATGTCAATTGGGGAAGACATATTTGCTTGACAACCATAGTGCTTCACTTAAAAATCACAGAGATTCACATTTCAACCATAAAGTGGTCATAAAATTGGGTCAGGTTATATAATGACTCAACTAACTGCCAACCGCCCTGTGCGAGCACATAGGCAAGGACTCCTTGGGGTCCCATCGGCTGGCCAATGCCGGCTGGCGGTCCCCCGATGACGAGCCTATTCTATAGCGGCCCCAGACCTCTGGAACCAACTTCCCCTGGAGCTCCGTCTGGCCCCTGACCTCCGCACCTTCCGCCATGATCTGAAGACCTGGTTGTTTAACCAATCCAGGTTGTGATTTTCTGGGACGGGATGGTTTTTATGGGATAGTTTTAAGGGATAATTTTTTATGTGTCGAACTTGTAATTGTAATGGGGCTTATTTAGTTTAATCTGCTTTTAATTATTTATTGTTGTTGTTGTTTTATTTGTAAGCCACCCCGAGTCTTCGGAGATGGGGCGGCATATAAGTCCCATTAATAAATAAATAAATAATAAATAAATAAATAAGCTAACGACTATAATGAGTTGTGACAGAAATTCCAATCCCAATTCTGGTGGTAACTTGGGGATTACCTGTACTATACTGTTTCGCACATTGTACTTGAAGAAGTATGTGTACAAATTTTGAGAAATCCACTGAGATTAACAAAAATGGTCCGAAGTTTGCAAAAAAAAGTCTGTCAACAAAAAGTTGAAGAAACTAGATGTGTGCATAAAAGTGATCTATAATCATGACCTTTGATACCTATCTACAAAGGACAAAGTTTTATTCTCTACTCTCCAATAAAGTCTCAAGGCCTTAATCTATAGATCAAGGTTGAACTTTATGGAAAATGTAATGAGAATGTCATGCCCTTGGTAGAGTCGGACTCTGAGGGAGAGGAGGAACAGCCTACATGGAGTGGAAGTGTGGCTCCGGAGGTTGTGGAGGAGGCTGGGGAAAAGCAGAGACTGGCTGGGCAGTCAGAGGAAGAATCAGGCCCATCCCCTCTGCATCCTAGGACATGCAAGGAGGAACGGAGAAGGCAACAATTTGGCTTACGAGAGAGGAAGCGGCCATGATCCTCCTCAT
The DNA here is from genome assembly GCA_009733165.1 of Naja naja. Classification (NCBI taxonomy): domain Eukaryota; kingdom Metazoa; phylum Chordata; class Lepidosauria; order Squamata; family Elapidae; genus Naja; species Naja naja. Next base: position 238,161,793 of record CM019149.1, on the reverse strand, counting down.
TGGTTGCAGCTGGGGAGACTAGAATATAAGATTAATATATAAGACTTACAACCCAGCGTTGCCAGAAGCAAAGTGTATGTTATTTTGAGCTGAAGTTATCTTGGCTGGCGTCCTTCCAACAGACTGTGCTTGTTATCTCCTTGAATTTGGTAATTACTTATCCTGGTCCATTGTGGAAATTTCATCATTGTAGTTTGTTTGGTTTTTTATTTTACCTCTATCTGCTCATTAAGTTCGAACTGTATTGCTTTTTTTTTAAGACTGTTTTTGAGTACATTTTATCTCCAAGTGAGAATTATTGAACAGTGGGGCCAAGTTGGAGGCATTAAAGGACATTTGTTTACATTTTGGATTTTGTTATGTTTGTGTTACACTCTGGGTCATCACAGAGAACAAGACTTTGACAATGAAACCAAATACCTTGGAGTGTGGTGATCTCTTCCCCTTTAAGCAAGGCTTAATTGCTGCCTGTTGGGGATATGCTGTACTAAGCGGGGTTTAGATTTAAGGCTTACTTTTAAGAAAAAATATTATTTAATATACAAAGTAAAAATACGGCTAATCCTGTGTTAGCAACCATAGCTGAGACAAGCAACATAGTTGCTAAAATAAGCGGTTGCTAGTGAAATTGCAACTATGCTTATTATCTTTTTTCAACTTTTCTTTCTTTGCAGAACCTGCCATGGTCATAAATGTGAGGCTTAGTCACAAAATTACTTTTTCATCCCTGTCATAACTGCGGATGATCGCTGTATGAGGCAGTCACTATGTGAGGAGGCTTTTTTAGTTTATTGCTGTGATCCAGTTGCAACAGGTCCTGATGCAATCCTGTTGACAGAGTAAGAAGGGCCTTGGTGGCTCAGGCTGTTAAATGCCTGTATTTAAGTTCCAGCTGCCTGTAATTATTGTAGGCTCGAATCCCACCAGGCTCAAGGTTGACTCAGCCTTCCATCCTTTCGGGGTAGGTAAATTGAGGACCCAAGATTGTTGGGGGCAATAAGCTGACTTTGTAAAAATGCCGCTTAGCAATAAGCAGGCATATACAATGGAATGAAGGTTATTGCTGAGCGCATTGGGTTGTATCCCAAAAAATTGTAAGCCGCCCTGAGTCTTCGGAGAAGGGCAGCATATAAATGTGAATTTTAAAAAAAGAAAAAAAGAAGAGAAGAACCCCAACTATATTTTGTTAAATTAAATAATTCAGAAAATTTGTGGTAGAGATTTTTGTTATCTATCTATAAAGCCTAAAACAGCATCAGCACATGGCAACTTATTCTTTTCCCATCGTCTACTCTCTTTATAATTCCAGAGATGTTTTCAAAATTTCTAAATATTCAGGCTGCCAAATTAAAAAAAACTAAGAGACAGAACGTGTTTTTGTTGTGTATCTTACCATTAAATAAATCAAGTGGAAGACATGTCATGTATACAGGTAGATCTCGACTTACAACAGTTCATTTAGTGACTGATATTACAACAGCACTGAAAAAAGTGACTTATGACTGGTTTTCTCCCTTATGATCATCGCAGCTGACTCATATTTATGATGGCCCAAGATCATATGATTCTTCTCTGGCAACCTTCTGACAAGCAAAGTCAGTGTGGAAGTCAGATTCACTTCACAACCATGTTACTAACTTAAGAACTGCAGTGATTCGCTTAACAATTTTGGCAAGTAAGACTGTACAATGGAGCAAAACTCACTTAACAAGTGTCTCGCTCAGCAACAGAAAGTTTGGGCTCAATTGTGGCCATAAGTCGAGGACTACCTGTATTCACTGATGATTTAGAAAATGGAATTCAACCCCTAAGAAATCAAAATCTGCTTTCAAAATATACTAGGACATTGAACTCAGGCATCCCAAAAATTATAGCTGCTGGGTCTTGTCTATTTTGAGTTAGAGCAAGTGCAGCAGTTATAAATCTAACACTGTCAGGAACCTGATGAAATATATAAAAACCAGACTGAAACTGGCTGTGATCTGGTTAAATACCCACATCACCACCTCCTTATTTGTCAAGGAAATTGGTTCATAATTAGACACAGCAGATTCCTTGCCTGAGAGTATCATGACATTTGCCTCATTAAAAGTAGCAGACAGAGATTTATTGGGAAAAGCTTTATTAATGAAAATAGAAGAAAAAATGTATAATTTTTAGAGAAGCTAACTGGAAAGTTAGCCTGATTGGAAATCTTCCCTAATTTCATAGACTGATTTATTTTAATGATTTATTAAAGTAGGGGAAGCAAAATTTGTAACATAATTCTATAATGTGTGTGGTAAAAAACATAACCTTATCTCTTCTGTAAGAAAGAATAAATATTGCACCATTTAAAATTAGAATTGTATATTGTAGCCAGCGGTCTAGGCCATTTCCGGAAGCCAAGGAGAATATCCATTTAGTTTTTATGAATGCTGAATCAAATGTTTAGGCTTGGAAATAGTTGTGGTCACAACTGCTTAGGTAATTATAATTGCTTGGAAATTAAATTACCTGTAAAGTTTCAGGTTCTGTTTCAACTTGCCCAACCTGATGCCCTATATTGAATAAGTAAATAGTTTATTGAAGAAGTCTCCAGATCATTTTAAATATACTATCAGTAACCACAATAAGTACATAAAACAAGATCATATCATTAAAATCTAAAATACAATATTCTTTATTGACCAACTGTGATTGGACACACAAGGCATTTGTTTTCAGTGCATAAGCTCTCAGTCTTAATTAATGAGTTATATAAATTAAATTTTAAATCTAAATCTAAATAATAATACCTAAAATAATGTCACCTTTATAATACAATTTCAGTACCTTAAATGTTTAACAAAATGGAGTAGAGACGTTAATACACCTTGTCAGGCTCATACAAAACATAGGCATTATATAATCTGTTGTGTCAGGCAGAATCTACTATCCCATTCCCCCTTTGCTTTTCTGCAAAGATAACAACTCCCTGTGTCAAAAACTGATTGGTACTTTGTAGGAGGAAATTCAATTTTATTTCTGTAGTAGTATGAGTTGATAATTCCACAATTTCCAGCCAAACCTGGGATAACAGGGTTTGGGCATCAACCTATCTAGAGATTGTTGGGTTATAAAGTTCACCTCTTCTCTTGCTCATTCACTCAGATTATAAACAGCACACTAACAATTTTCCTGTACTTGGCTTGTTACATTGTATATGTAAATATATCTTGTATGAGAGCTAGTTTGGTGTAGTGGTTAAGGCACTAGGCTGGAAACTGCGAGATTGTGAATTCTTGTCCCATTTTAGGTGCAAAGCCAACTGGGTAATCTTGTGCCAGTCAATCTCTCTTGGCCTAGGAAGGAGGCAATGGCAAAGTTAACATTGAGTTGAAACACACACACACACAGAGAAAAAAAATCTGTATTTGTAGAACATAAATAAAAAACTATGATTAAAATGCCTCAAACCTACAATTGTCATATTAAGAGGAATCACTTTAGACACAAAGAAGAAAATAAAATATCGCTGCACCACAGCCACAGAAAAGAGAACAAGGTAAAAGAGAGAGGGGGGGAGTGAATAATATTGTGTAACATACTTCAAAGTACTAAAAGCCCAGGAACTTTTTAAAAATAGACTTTGGCTGATTCCATGAAGGAATTATAGCAGGCAACCAATACGTCCTTGGGAAGGAAGGTATCTGACACATGTGATACCACCACTAAAAATTTCCTTTATGCCACAACCACTCACCATAACAATTTAGCAACTTGGCTGGGGAAATGGGAGGAAATGTCATGTATTGATGAAAAAGGTGAGTTGATGCCCAAAGCTTAAATCAGTGCAGGCATTTTAGAAACAATCTATGTTTTTATTTCTTTAGATTCTGGACTGAAATCAATCACTACTATGCACTTCAAGGATATATATACACTGAGAACAGATTGAAAGGCTGTTATTAGAAGAAAAGGATAGTATTTATGAGAGAACAATTAGTCAGAAGAAACAGCTATCCTGGATTGAAAACAATCTCAATTTAGATTTGGACAACTCAGCCTCATATTGGAGAGGTAATGGTATATTATTGTTAGAGTAGTAACTACTACTACTACTATAGAGTATACCAAAAAAAAGAAGATCAGAATCATCAGGAATTATAATTAATACTTATAGACCTGGGGTCTCCAACCTTGGCAACTTTAAGACTTGTGCACTTCAACTCCCAGAATTCCCCAGCCAGCTGGCTGAGGAATTCTGGGAGTTTTTTTTTTTAATTCACATTTATATGCCACCCTTCTCCGGAGACTCAGGGTGGCTTACAATCTTTGGAGCACAACCCAATGTGCTCAGCAATAGCCTTCCTTCCATTGTATATGCCTGCTTATTACTAAGCGGCATTTCTTACAAAGTCAGCTTATTGCCCCCAACAATCTTGGGTCCTCAATTTACCTACCCCAGGAGGATGGAAGGCTGAGTCAACCTTGAGCCTGGTGGGATTCGAGCCTGCACTAACTGCAGGCAGCTGGAGCTAAGTGCTAGGTGTTTAACAGCCTGCACCACCTAGGCTCTTTGAACTCCACAAGTCTTAAAGTTGCCAAGGTTGGTGACTGCTGGCTTAGACTACTCTTGCCAAAAGAGAGGTAAATAATGATCAGTGTAAGAGCTAATCAAGTAGTTGAATATTATGTGAAGCCACAGGACTTCTTCGGAAGGCTGAAATACAAATAGAAATAGAAACAGCACTTAGACTTTATAGTGCTTTTACCGCACTTTCTGGGTGGTTTATAATGTCAGCATATTGCCCAATCTAGGTCTCATATTACCAATCTCAGAAGAATGAGAGGCTGAGTCAACCTCAAGTACTGTCAAGATCAAACTCTAGAATATAGGCAGAGTTTTGCCTGAAATTATGCATCCTTACCACTGTACCACTGGGGCTCCACATTCCCCTCTCCGAATCCACAGTTTATAGTTATTTTGTTCCATAAGATAAAAGGCATTTAATGTCTTTAGGAGCCGCACTAAACTTAAATCTCAGTTATCCTAAATAAAATGCTGAGAGACCAAACTTGCACTAATCCCTTTTCTTTTATATATTTTTATAAAAATATATAAAATATATAAAATACATAAATATATATATATATATATATATATATATATATATATATAGAGAGAGAGAGAGAGAGAGAGAGAGAGAGAGAGAGAGAGAAGGAGGGAGGAGGGAGGGAGAGAGAGAGAGAGAGAGAGAGAGAGAGAGAGAGCAGCTATTATCACACATCATTCTCAAACCAAACCAACATCTACTAGGCAAGGGCTGGGGTTTCAGTGTTGGAGTCAGTTTCTTCTGGAGGCCTTTGGGTAACCCCTCCCCTCCTTTTTATCCCAAATAAATAAATAAGGCAGATGATTCCAGCTTTCTCAATCTGTCAGAGGCTGGAGAGCATAAAATTCATCACCCGGATAGTTTGAAATATGATAATAAAGAAATAAGCAGAAAAGGGATAAATTCATCAAAGTGCAAGAACTATTTGAAGGGAGAAAAAAGAATTTCCTGAGGTAACTGTCCTTGACCTGGCTCTTTAATCGAGTGAAATTTCATCACTTTATCTAATATCATGCTTCATGCTTCAGGCTCCTGGCAATTCTATTTTAGTGTGGTCTAATGGGCAGCTGACACATCCACTCAGCACCAGACTGCATAATATCTGCTGACACACTGTGTGGTAAGCACCCTATTGAGAGTGTTTATTTGTGCCTGGCAAGGGGAAAAAAATCATCCAGTAAAAGTCTCTTCATAACCATTTCAATCTCAGGTTTCAGAGCGTCTGTAGACTTCATATTTCAAGAAGTTCCACGAGGCTGCATAGGGGACAGGGTGGAGGTGAGGTGGGAAAGAGTGTTGGCTGATGTGGGCTGCTGTACTATCACCTGGCTAGAAGTGAGAGGTTGTCAAAACACACGTTATGGTTGTCTGAAACCTGGATCTAGAGACGGTAATCAAGAGTGTCATCCTACCTACTTTGCAGGCATCTTTCTTCTCAAACCCTGACTCCGTCTGATGTTCAGAGGTTAGCATTGGGACCAAAGCTAGTAATGCAAATGAAACTCTGTTCAGTAAGCACGCCGAACTCATCAACAGCTATTTGCAGCTATTTGGGACTTCCAGGGAAGAAATGGAGAACTGAAGATTGGTGTGCTAAAAGTGAAGCCAACAACCATAGTACTATGTATAGATATAGAGGTATATAGAATTCTTTATTGGCCAAGCGTGATTGGACACACAAGGAATTTGTCTTGGTGTAAATACTCTCAGTGCACATAAAGGACAAGATACATTTGTCAAGAGTCAAGAATCATAAAGTACAACACTTAATAATAGCCATAGGGTACAATAAGCAATCAAATCATACTAGGAAACAGTCAAAATAAATCTTAAGAATGCAAACAACAAAGTTACAGTCATACAGCCACAAGTGGGAGGGGATGGGTGAAAAGGAGTGATGAGAAGATTAATAGTAATAGTAGTGCAGACTTTGTGAATAGTTGGACAGTGTTGAAGGAACTATTTGTTTAGCAGAGTGATGGCATTTGGAAAAAACTGTTCTTATGTCTAGTTGTTCTGGTGTGCAGTGCTCTATAGCGCTGTTTTGAGGGTAGGAGTTGAAACAGTTTATGGGGATGTGAGGGGTCTGTAAATATTTTCACAGCCCTCTTTTTGACTCGTACAGTATACAGGTCCTCAATTGAAGGCAGATTGGTAGTAATTATTTTTTCTGCAGTCCTAATTACTCTCTGAAGTCTGTGTCTGTCTTGTTGGGTTGCAGACAAAGAGCCAATGAGTAGACTGGCTGTTCATAATGCCACTCTGGACAAGAAGACTTTAGATTGCCCACAAGTACTCCATAAAGGTGCTTCTCGTGAGGAGACCTAAAAATAATGGTCTCTAGCAATTTTCAGTTCTTTTTGCTCATACTGAGGTCAGTGCCTCAGCAATTCTTACAATTCATTCAATCCTTAGCTAAAGAAGTTTTAAATACACATTTAAAGATGCTTTAAAAAGCTTATTGAATAAACAGCAAAAGGTTGATTAGACCTTTGATTTTGGAAAATTGTAAATGGGCTAAGGGTCCAAATGAATTTAAAAGAAGATTTTGGAATTAATTATAAGAGTCCTTCCAGTGAGAAAATGCTTCTGTTTGGAAACATCTTTTTTTTAAAAAAATGATAGAACGAGGCTTTAAAGCAGAGGTGGTATTCAGCAGGTTCTGACCAGTTCTGGAGAACCAGTAGCAGAAATTTTGAGTAGTTTGGAGAACCGGCAAATACCACCTCTGAGTGACCCCACCCCATCCATTCTCTGCCTCCCAAGTCCCAGCTGATTGGCTGGCTCTTCTTTTGTTGCCCTGCATAGGAGAACAGAGTTGGAAAGCAGGTTAGTGGGGTGAGGAGGGAATAGAGATTTTGCAGTAACCTTCCCCCAGGAGGGGAGGGAATGCAGACTTTACAGTATTCTTCCCTTGCTATGCCCACCAAGCCACGCCCACTAAGCTGGTAGTACCACCATGTAGTAACACCATGCCCACCAAGCCATGCCCACAGAACCGGTAGTAAAAAATTTTTGAAAGCCATCACTGCTTTAAAGGTTAACCAAAGATAACCAAAGGAATGAATGATTATAATTAAAGAAAAGAATACAAATTTTACTTATTAAGGCAAAATGAAGCAAAATATTTTAACGTTGGAAATACTGAAGGTTATTTTTGAAAGACGAAGAAGTTAATTTTAAGATTACCTGCCTCTATGAAAGAAGAACAAATTTTACCCAATGATATTGAGACTGACATAAAAGTTGATTTTAAAATGACATACCACAAGAATGATATGAAAAAAGATGTTACCTCAGACATACAAAAGAAACTAGCTGGTGTGTTAACAATTCAAATGGATATGCAAATAACAAACTAACCTGGATAATTTTCCTATATTGGATTTACAAAAAAGATTTGTTAAAGCTTTGAAGAATGTTATGAAAAAGAATTATGATACTTGGATCAAGTTTTATCTGTGGCTGCAAAAAAAGAGGAGAAGGTCGGAACAAAAACAGCTAGGAGGATTGGAAGCAAAATGTAAAGATTGTACCAATAATAGAAATGTTAATGGGTTTGATTACACCTTTGGTATGTATGGCAGAGTAATGCCAAAATGACTGCACTGTGTTTTGTAGTTGCATTGTGTATTTATAGTTGTAAACAATAAAATATATTATTATTATTATTATTATTAATGGGACTTATATGCCGCCCCATCTCCGAAGACTCGGGGCGGCTTACAAATAAAACAACAGCAACAATAAATAATTTAAAAGCAAATTAAACTAAAATAAGCCCCATTACAATTACAGTACACCCATAAAATCCCTTAAAACTATCCCATAAAACCATCCCGTCCCAGAAAATCACAACCCGGATTGGTTAAACAACCAGGTCTTCAAGTCATGGCGGAAGGTGCGGAGGTCAGGGGCCAGACGGAGCTCCAGGGAAGTTGGTTCCAGAGGTCTGGGGCCGCTATAGAATAGGCTCGTCGTCGGGGACCGCCAGCCGGCATTGGCCAGCCGATGGGACCCCAAGGAGTCCTTGCCTATGTGCTCGCACAGGGCGGTTGGCATTTGATGTCGGCAGGAGCCGCTCCTTAAATATTGGGGACCCATGTCATAAGGACTTTGAATGTTAACACTAAAACCTTGAATCTCACCGAGCGCAACCGGTAGCCAATGAAGGCAGCGCAGGAGGGGGTAACATGGGAGAACGGAAACTCCCATCACCACCGCGCCGCCGCATTCTGCACCAGCTGCAATCTCGGATGGTATGCAAGGGCAGTCCTAAATAGAGAGCGTTGCAGTAGTCGAGTCTGGAGGTAACAAGGGCATGAGTAACCGTGCGCAGGGCATCTCGGTCCAGAAAAGGGCGCAGCTAACCAGACAAAGCTGGGCAAAGGCCCCCTGGCGACGGCCCCCACCTGCTCCTCCAACCGAGCCGAGCATCCAGGAGGACCCCCAGATTCTATCCACAGGGGGTAATACCACTCCCCTATGGCCAAAGATGGACACTCCAAACTGGACCGAGATGCCGGTATGCACAGCCACTCAGTCTTGGCCGGGTTGAGACGAAGCATGTTTCCGCTCATCCAAATCTGCACGCATCCAGACACTGGGTCATCAGGGAGAGGGCATCACCGATCTGGTTCGGGTGGAAATGTACAGCTGAGTATCATCAGCGTACTGATGGAAACTCACCCCAAAACCACGGATGATCTCACCCAGCGGTTTCATGTAGATGTTAAATAGCAGGGGAGAGGACCGACCCCTGAGGGACCCCACAAGAGAGCACCGAGGTAGACCTCTGCCCCCGCCAACACCGACTGCGATGCCCGAGAGGTAGGAGGTGAACCACCAAGCACAGTGCCCCCTATACCCAACCCCGAGGCGCCGCAGGAGGATACCATGGTCGATGGTATTGAAAGCCGCTGAGAGGTCTAATAGGACCAGGACAGAGGAAAACCCCTGTCCCGAGCCCTCCAGAGATCATCCATCAGTGCGACCAATGCCGTCTCGTGCTGAAACCAGGCCGAAGCCCGATTGATACGGATCCAGGTAGTCAGCTTCATCCAGGAAAAGCGGAAACTGCTGAGCCACCACATCTCGACAACCTTCGCTAAAAACGAAGGTTGGAGACTGGACGAAAGTTGTCTAACACGGTAGGGTCCAGGGCAGGCTTCTTCAGAAGGGTCTCACCACCGCCTCCTTCAAGGCAGTGGGAAAGACGCCTCCCTTAATGAAGCGTGACAACTGCCCGGAGCCAGCCGCAGGACCTCCCTGGCGGCATAAGCCAGCCAGGAAGGGCACGGGTCCAACAAACATGTGGTGGAACTCAGACGCCGCATAATCCCGTCCACTTCATCCTCGGAAACAGAATCGAACTCATCCCAGATCGTACTGGCTAGACTGCCTACATCTCGTTCCTCAGACCACTGCAAATCAGAGGGCAACCCGCCCCGAATCCGAGCAATCTTATCCGACAGATGTTGACCAAACTCCTCAGCCCTGCCCGCAGTGGGTCGCCCCTCCCCTACACGAAGGAGAGAACGGGTTACCCGAAACAGGGCGGCTGGGCGGTTATTCTGACGCTATGAGGGCGGAGAGATAAGACCTTCTCGCCGCCCTCACAGCTACCAGGTAAGTCCTAATATAGGCTCTTAGCTGGGCTCGATCGGACTGGGAACGGGTGGACCTCCACCTGCTCTCTAAGCCCCTCCGACGGCGTTTCATCTCCCGGAGCTCCTCCGAGTACCAAGGAGCCATCCGGGATCCACGACGTGTGAGGGGTCGCATGGGGACAACCCTGTCGAGAGCCTCTGACGCGGCCTGCTGCCAAGCAGCCGTCAGGTCCTCAACAGAGCTGTGGGCAAGAGAAGAGAAGAAAGAGAAGAGAAGAGGGAAGAAACCCCAGCTCCGCCGAGAACCGCTCCGGGTCCATAAGGCGCCTGGGGCCTTATATAAGAGAAAGAAAGAACAATGCAAACAAAATGAAAATAAATCCAGTTTTAGGATATTATTTGAAGGGGCCTAAACATCAAGGCTGTTTAAAATTAAAGGAAGAAATATAAACATGGTTTATTTCAACAAGTTTAAAGTAGATATGTTTTAATATCTGTCAATCTTTAATGGACTTTATCAATGAGGCTTTAAGGATTTGTTCATTGCTAAGAGATCATTTGTTTTATTTTAAGAGAAAGTGGTAAGTTACTAAAAGTTATATTTGCTGGGATGATTTTTTCCTTCATCTTTCTTTATATGTTTCTTTTCTTCTTCTTTACTATATTTTTCTTTTGCTTTTTTTCATTTCTGCACTTTCCTTTTTTTTCTTTTTTTGTATTAGTTTTTATCTTTTTAATCATAACTTTTAACAAAATTACTATTCAGAAACAGCTTTTTGCATTGTAGACATGTTGGGACTTAGAGGTTTATACTCATTTACACTTGATATTTTCCTCATTATTAGTCACTAGTAGATATGCCTTTTAAAAAAAGCAATCACAGAATCAGTGTTGGAAGGAGGTGAATGGTATAGATGGGAAAGTCAGAGTTTTCAGCCTAATCAAGTATATTATGATCAATAAAACATCCTCAGAAGAAAACAGCATGAGACGATAAATGATAAATGATTCGCTCCTCCCAGCTTAGGCAACCATTAATGTTCTCTTTAAAGGGAATTATGTTGTTTCTCGCCCATATATGCTCACAATTCAAATGGATTAAAATTGAAGAAATGTGTGAATTGTGAACAGACCCAGAAGACGTTAAAAACTTAATTTGTTTTAAATTACACTTGTGGTGTCTATAGACAGATTCTTCACACAAAAGATATTAGTTCCTTAGAGGGCTGTTTCCTTAATTTCCAAAGGCTTCTAAATTACTGAGTTGAAAGTACAGGAAACTCCCCATGAATGAACCTGTGAGGAGAGATGCTAGTAAATCCTCTCAATTTGAGTGGATTCCAGAGAGAGAGAAAGAGAGAGGGAGAGAGAAAGATTTTCATAGACTAGCAACACTTTTTTCTCACCTAATAATACATTCAGAGTGATAAATAGTGTGCAGGTAAATAGGACCTTGGGGAAAACTATTTCACTACCTATTATATATCTTCCTTGGGAACTGCCTGTAGGAAACTCTTACTACACTCCCAGGACCAGCTAGGAGGGCAAAGCTGAGCATATCAATGAAGAGGCAGAAACAGAGGCAGCTTACAAGGACTGTAGAGAAACAAGGTGAACCAGGATGAAAGAGAGAAACTTCACTTAAAGTATCACTGGACACAAATGGTAACCCTTAAAATCAGTAAAGATAGGAAGCCAGCAGTGATCACACCAAAAGAATAGCTATTTCTTTCTCCCAATACCCAACCAACTAACAAGCAAATATATATTGTTTCAATAATATATACTGCAGATCACATATGTAGTCCTCTCGACTTACAATCGTCCATTTAGTAACCATCTGAAATTACAACACCTCTGAAAAAAACGACTCATGACTGTTTTTCACACTTACGATTGTTACAACATCCCCATGGTCACATGATCAAAATTCAGACTCTTGACAACTGGCATATATTTATGATAGTTGGATGGTCCCGGAGTCATGTGATCACCATTTCTGATCAGCAAATTCTATGTGGGAAGCCAGGTTCACTTAATGATGGATTCACTTAACAACTACAGTGATTCACTTAATAAGAAAGATCGTGAAAAGGGACAAAAAAACATCGTAAGTTAAGTTCCATCCTGTATAAGGTGATTTGTTTAGTTTAATTGGTTCTGTGAACTAACATATGGTTTGTTTCTGGAAACAGGTTAGAAAATTATGACAACAGTCAACAAACAATAAACAATACTATAGTCCAATTTGTAAACTATTATTTTTCTTTCTCTTTCTCTCTCACTCAATAATATTTAAAACTACTGAGTTTATTTCAATGGTAGGCAAACAATTGATAACAGAATAACAAATTTGAAAGGGACCTTGGACGTCTTCCAGTCCAACCCCATGTTCAAGAAGAAGATCCTATACCCGTGATGGCAAACCTATGGCACGCAGAGCCATTTGTGCCAGCACGCGAGCTGCAGGCAAACTTACCTCACAGCTGATTTTTGGCTGGTTTGAGGCCTTTTTTGGCCTCCCAAAAGGCTTGAGGAAGGCTTCTTCAGCTTCTACAAGCTTTGTTGGACGAAATCTAGCCCCGTTTCGTCACTTCTGGTATTTTCGGAAAAACAGGAAGTGATGAAATGGGGCTAGATTTCGGCCTACAAAGCTTGTAGAAGCCTGAAGAAGCAAGCCTTCCTCAAGCCTTTGGGAGGCCAAAAAAGGCCTCAAACCAGCTGAAAATCAGCTGTGAGGTGCAGTGCAGGTAAGGGGGTGGCGGGGGTGGGGTGGGATTGCACATGCATGTGTAGGGGGCATGGCGGGCGCACATTGCCTTCTGGGTGCTGGCATGCGAGCAAGAGCGAGCAAGCACACATGCAATATTCGGCACAGGAGCCCAAAAAGGTTAGCCACCACTGTCCTATACCATTTCAGACAAATGGTTGTCCAACATCTTAAAAACCTCAAGGGATGGAGCACCCACAACTACTGAAGGCAAGCCGTTAATCAAGTCAATACCTTAATTTTATGCACCAATTTGCATATGTACTTAAGAAAAAATAGGGGGAAATGTGCCTTAAATCTGAAGTGGGGAAAACTTTCTTAGAACATTATCAAGGATTCAATGCTTGTGGAGATTATTCAAATAGAGGTTTATATGCCATGGGCTCCCCAGCTAATATATACAACACATAATGCTGCACATAAATTGCCTTCATAAAGTTATCTTGGTATCTGGGGTATAAAATGATAGAAAAGACAAAATGGGATACATTGAATCTTGATTCTCAGCAATTCTCAGGAATTGGTCCATGAGCAGAAAATTGCCCAGAATATTTGACAGGCTCACCTATAAATTTAAATAGGGAATTCTTAGGGATTGCAGGAAAGATCCATTTTTAAAAAGCCGTAAATTGTTTGGAGTGATGCTTTACTGTCCCAATTCCCATTGCTATGGAGCTAAGCATAATGCTTAATTAGGGATTCAATGTTTATACATCCAATCTTAAATAACACCTTATTACTTATTAGGTCTGAAAAGTATACTATGAGTTCAATAAAAATATCAATAATTGGCTTTGGTGTCATGTTCTGAGGACAATTAAATAATTAATTAGAATTTTTGAAAGGGATTTGTTGACTTAATAAATACAAAATGAACATTAAATACTTCTATGGTATAAGAGATTAACTGTGATGCGTAGAACATCTGCTTGGCAGTTTTTAATTCTCTCTGCCTAATTAGAGATATTGAATATAACATGTAGCAGTTGTCACTATCCCAACCATTATGATTTCACATAGAGCAGTTTCCATTTATTTAATTATTTATTTGTCTATTAAATGAATATGAATTAGAATCATTTCTAAAGAACTTTCTAACCATCTGGTATCAATGCCGCAAGACAGGCAGTTTTCAGCAGACCTCCCAAGATCACACAAGAACATTTAATTTTGGATCTTGTTTCCCATACAGACACTTTGGGATTATCTTCCATCTGGTCATTTTTTAATACTTGCTAATACTGGCATGGCTGGCTATAGAAAATAGAATTATTCCAAACATTTCTGCTTCACCTTATTTCATTGCTGCCCTGAATGGTCCTCATAGCAGAAGTTGGACATCATGAGCAGCTGAGACCTGACAGTGATAGATTTGTTGACATCAAGTCATTTGAGAGACTCTCCCTGGACACCAAGGTAAGAATCTAAGGGAAACGATGCCAAGCAAAATTCCCAGTGTAAACATTCCTATACTAGCCTTAAGTCATCCTCTCCAAAGGAAGAGTTCATCTCCAACTTTATGCATTTCCATTCACGTGCTTCCTGAAATGGAATGTGACATCAATAAACCTTGGAAGAAGAGTTAAGACTGTATTTCTCCTTAGCATAAGTGAGAATAGAATTCACATATTCTATTTCATGGAGTTGAGTTTATTATTTCCTTATGATGTTCCCTTCTCCCAAATCTATCACTTATCGTATATAATCAGGGGGTGCCAAAAATGATGGTATTTAAAACAAAATTAAACTGAAAAATCAAGTACAGCATTTCAAATTAATTGGCATGGTACCTAGTTCACCTCTGGGATGAAGTTGCTAAAGACAGAAGAAACCTTTTTACATTTGAATTTGCAATGTGTCCGTATTTCTAGTTTCCACTAATTTGTAAATGTACTTTTCTTTTGTTTTTGTTTAAAAGAGAATGATCCATCTACAGTTATCAAACTATATCCAGCAATCCTTGATGGATTTAGTGGACCCAGTGAATGCCTTTTTTACTGCAAACCACAAATGAAAATGCAATTCATTTTCCTCTCTATAAACAATGGTGAACTTTTTCCTAAATATAATATATCCCATTCTTTTGGCCCATGCCTGCAAGTATGACAGTAGCTATAATACACAGGAAGACTTGACTCTCAACCCATATCTTTACAACCTTGACAATGATTATCATTTTTAAACCTTTGTTTTAAAAAAAATCACAAAAACTGTTTTCTTTTATGGCTAAATGATTTAAAATAAAAATAGAAACCTGGTGCTGTAACCCATCAATGCCCTCTTACTATTTAAAGCAATAAAACAACAACATTCTGGCAACCTGCCTTAAAAGTAGAATATTCCATCTTAGAGATTACTGCATGTGAGGTTCATGAAGTTTTCTTTGTATTTAGTCCAACATGAAGTCAGAGGGAGTCTCAATTCTCATATATTATTACATCCTACACTTAAAAGAGCCCAATTCTTAGCAGGGAGTTCTAATACATTTCCAATTTTTGGACAATCTAAATTGGGGATTGTTAAGTTTGCATGAAGAGTCAGACGCGAGGAGTTCCAGCAAAAGACTTTATTAGTGACTACAGCTCGAATGGACCCGTCCTGGCTTGGCTACGGCTGCTTCTTATAGCCTGCAGCCGTAGCTGCCAGCCAATGGGAGTGCAGGGATTCTTCCCGCACTATTTAAACCAATACCATTTGACATTTTACAAGAACAGTTCAAATAAACCAATAACATTCAAACCTACATACATAACACCCTCCCCACTAGGTTCAGTCCATACCAAACCCCAACCTATCTAATGTATTCCTTTAAATAGGTGGGGCTCTTACGTTGTTGAGACCTTCGTGGTTCAGAAGCTTTAACGTTCTCACCCAGTGAGAGAGGAAATGTGTCTGCTGACATTTCCCTGTTGGGACTTCCTGTGAAAGGAGACCCTGTTAGATTGTTAGACTCTGGTCTCTCCTCCCAACCCATCTCCATTCCAATGTCAGCACCCAAGTCAGGTAGTGATGTGCAATCTTCCACTTCTAAGGATGGATCTTGGCTTTGTGACAGGGTTCAGGATGGTTCCTGTCGCAATGGCTCGTTACACATGGGGTTGATTCCTGTTTGCTGATTTTCCTCCTGTTCCCCCCTTCCCCTAGAAGAAACATCAGGTGAGGGACCTAGAGGGAGACAGGGGCGATGTTCTTGAGGGACCCTGGATCTAAGTTGGTCAATGTGCCTGCTCCAGAGGAGGCCATCCTCTGTTTGTACCCTGTAAGAACGAGGGCCTGTGATGTGAGTTATTTCAGCAGGAATCCACAAAGGGTCACCTAGAAGGTTCCTAGCATAGACAGAATCTCCCACACTAAAAGAACGAACTTTGGAAGTGGAATCCAGTGGTGCGTTGGGTAAGTGGGATGAAGGCGGTCAAGGGAAGACCTCAGTTTCCTGCCCATCAACAACTCTGCTGGGGACAAGTTAGTTGATGGGCTAGGAGTGATGTGTTGAACACTAAGAAGCTTTTCAAGCTTCTCAGTGATGTCCCCAGGACCCAGCTGCTGAAGCTTCTCTTTGGTAAAGCGTACCATGCGTTCAGCCCAGCCATTGGCCGAAGGGTGCCCAGGGGCAGTGAGGGCATGTCTGATGCCCTGTTGGGCTAGAAAGGATTCAAAAATGTTAGATGTTAATTGAGGGCCATTGTCAGAGACAAGGATATCTGGTAACCCATGGGTTACAAACAATTTTCTGAGCTGCTTGATAACAGCCTCAGTAGTAGTGGATGTCATTGGAATTACCTCTAGCCATTTGGAGTATGCATCTACTATTACTAGAAAAGTGTGCCCTCTTGTAGGGCCTGCAAAATCAATGTGGATTCTAGACCATGGGTCCCTAGGACATTCCCATTCCTGTGTGGGGGCGTGAGGTGGGGCAGGTCTGACTACCTGGCAATTTTTTCAAGGAAATTGTTGGGCTTAAAGTCTCTATCAGGGAATTTCTTCCTAGCTGGTGGAGTTCTGGATGATTTGCAGACTCTGGCTATGTGACCCCGTTTCTCACAACGTAGGCAAATGGAGTCAAAGAATTTGCAATCAGTGCGGGGGTGGCCCCCCCCACAGCCTCTGCAATAGAACCCTTGCCTGTTCTTCCCAGAGTCTTTTCTTTTCTTCTCCATTCTGAGTTTAAAAATCCCTCCTCTGCCTCACTGCCATCAGAATCAGAGTCTATTTGTTCAATGAGTAGATGTGGATTTATCCCCATCAGAATGGCTTGAGGCCTGGCTTGAGGCCTTGTTAATCTTTTCATGGCCTGCTGAGGACTTGGTGGCTTCCGCTGAAACAGCTTTTTCAATGGCCTCTTTAAACGTGATCTTAGGTTTCATTAATAGTTTGCTTTGTAAAACCTTATCTTTAAGGCCTAAAACAAACCGATCACGCATGGCCTCTTCTAAGTTGGTAAAGTCACAAGCACCCCAATGTCCCTTAAACTTGCCACGAAGTCATTAACATTCTCGCTATCCCCTTGATCCCGACGGTAAAATTCGTGTCTCTTAATGAGGCACGATACTTGTGGGGCGTAATGGGCTCTCAAAAGTTTTTCAAATCGGGCCATTCCATTACCTTCAGCTCTGCTGCTCCCGCCAACGCTTTGCCATTTTGAAGACTGCGGACCGCAGTGCGTGAGAAAGACCGCCCTCTTCCGTCTCGAGGATGCCGGCGAGATCGTTCCCCTCCAGGAACATGTGGAAACGATCCGCACGATTCCCAGTCTTCCGTCGCCGGATCGAACGGTGCTGGGGGTGTTCAGCGCAGCCATCTCGCTCAGTTGCTTGTTCGTCGCGCGTCTTCTCTTCAGGAAATCCCATCCTCGTCGCCAGTTAAGTTTGCATGAAGAGTCAGACGCGAGGAGTTCCAGCAAAAGACTTTATTAGTGACTACAGCTCGAATGGACCCGTCCTGGCTTGGCTACGGCTGCTTCTTATAGCCTGCAGCCGTAGCTGCCAGCCAATGGGAGTGCAGGGATTCTTCCCGCACTATTTAAACCAATACCATTTGACATTTTACAAGAACAGTTCAAATAAACCAATAACATTCAAACCTACATACATAACAGGGATCCCCAACCAGTGCTAGTCCATGGCCTGTTGGGAACCGGGCCGTGCAAGCAGCAGGCAAGGGAGCAAAGCTTAATCTGAACATGTGCGGGATCCAAGTTGTGTACACAATGCCCCCCCTGATCCATGGAAACAACTTTTCTTCTAAAAGTGATCCCTGGAGCCAGAAAGGTTGGGAGCCACTGATCTAAATGATATAAAATTATTTACTACAATGTCCTACCTGTCAATGACTACTTCAGTTCAACTACAACAATACACAATAGATACAAACTTAAGGTAAACCGCTCCAAAATCAATTGCAGAAAATATGACTTTAGCAACAGAGTTGTCAATGCCTGGAATGCACTACCTGACACTACCTGTGGTCTCTTCCCCAAACCCCCAAAACTTTAACCTTACACTGTTGACCTCACCCCATTAGAATAAGAACACCAATGTGCCTACCGTCCCTGTCCTAATGTCCCCTTTTATTTGTACCCATTTCATGTACTCATAATCATGTTCCTAATTAGATCTGTTACCTAAAACATACTTGACAAAATAAATAAATAAAATAAATAAGATGGTGTTGCATATTGCTGAAGCAGTCACAACTTTAAAATGTGGTATTTCCTTTTCTTTAGATTTTACAGAAATAGTTACACTGACTGATGCTGGTACTTCCTTTAACGAAAAAAACTCAATATGACGTAGATGGACTCTATAGATTTTAATGGGAACCCTCAGATCTGTTATGCAGAATGGGATCCTTTCTTTCCAAAGGGTAACTAAATAAAATTGAGATTAAGTCATCATGGTTCAGAAAAGCAAATAAAAAACAAAAGAGATAAGAGTTGTCATTTAGTGCATGATGAAACCGGTATTGTTTTGCTGTTCTAAGAATTCAAATAACAGTAATTTTGCAGAACATTTACTAATGATGACATATTTATAGAACCAGGATGATGTAGCTGATTTGGCAGCCTTGAGAGTAAAATGATTTTAAAATATGGAAAGTGGATTGATGAAGCAGTCTTGAGCAGCTGAAGCAGGCAGACAAGTGGTTATGCATTTCAGACAACACAAGAATTAAGCTGCCTATATCTAAGGTACATTTAACTTTTGTCCTCTGCAAAATTGATTACTAAAGATGTGGAAGCAATTTGTGTCGAATGAAACAATTTGGACATGGGTCATGGAACTGACTGTCCTAGTCAAGTAGCTATTTCCAGAATGTCCATAATGGGATTTCTCAACCTTCTTTGTTGAAGCACTGAAACCAAGCTGATAAATTGCAAGAGATTCCTGGGAACCAGATAAATTAATCCTACATAACAACTCTTGACTGCTTGTATTGGCCTTCTTTCAGCTGAGCTATTCATCCAGCCTCTGTATATTATGTGTGTGTGGGTATGGGAGGGGGAGAGTTTTCCAAACCCTCATAAATGAAAAATAGAAATGATATTAAAATGGCATGGTCTTAGCCCATCGCATTGAAGTATTTCCTCAAACGTTGAGTGCCATTTAAAGTTGCTCCATAGTCTACAGATGTTACCTGGTTGTTAATGGTGGTTGAGCACACATGGTTCTGCAAAATGTGGCTTTGCCCTAATTCCATTAACTATGACAACTATGCTGGAAACCACATGACGTTCACTAGGCCTGAATAACAATTGGTATATAATTACAAAGTTTACATTTAACTCAATAAGTTTAATATTTGGCTCTTTTGTTCCAATGCAGGGGTGTCAAACTCACGTTGTCACGTCGGTGTCATGTGACATATCGGGACTTTTTTCTCCTTTGCTAAACTGGGCATGGGCGTAGCCAGCATGTGACGCATCTGGCCCGTGGGCCGGGAGTTTGACAGTCCTGGTCCAATGGAACTGCTGCTCCAGGGAACTGCTGAATATGCATTTTTGGAATCTTTTATGTTCCTTCTCCAAAGCGCTTTCTTCCACTTAACACCCTGAAAAGTTGTAATACAAGTTGACAGTAACAATGTATTCCATGCAAATCCTGTAAAAATTACTGATGTCATCCAGTGTCACCACCCATTTCATACTCCATGGAGCAAGAGAGAAATAGAAAATACTATATTTAATGTTAAATTTGCATGAAGAGTCAGACGCGGAGTGCTTCAGTGAAGAGTTTATTAGTGACTACAGCTCATAACAGGCCCAATTTGGCTGGACTGTGCTGCTACTTATAGCCAGCAGCCGCAGTTGCCAGCCAATCAGAGTGCAGGGTTTTCCTGCACTTTTTAAACCAATCATTTCTGACATTTTACAAGAACAGTTCAAACTTAACCAATGACATTCAAACCTGCATACATAACACCCCTCCCCACTAGGTTCAGTCCATACTCAAACCCCAACCTATCTAATGTATTCTTTTAAAAAGGTGGGGTTCTTACGTGTACGTTGAGACCTTCGTGGTTCAGAAGTTTTAACGTTCTCACCCAGTGAGGGGAGAAATGTGTCTATTGACATTTCCCTAGTTGGGCTTCCTGTGAAAGAAGAACCTGTTTGATTGTTAGAATCTGGTCTCTCCTCGCAACCCATCTCCAGCCCAATGTCAGCACCCAAGTCAGGTACTGATGTGCAATCTTCCACTTGTAAGGATGGATTTTGGCATTGTGACAGGTTTTGGGATGGTTGCTGTCGTAATGACTCGTTACACATGGGGTTGATTCTTGTTTGCTGATTATCCTCATGTTCCTCCCCTCCCCTAGAAAAAGCATTAGGTATGGGAACTAGAGAGGAACAATTGCGATGTTCCTGAGGTAACCTGGATCTAAGCTGATCAATGTGCCTGCTCCAGAGGACTCCATCCTCTGTTTGTACCCTGTAAGAACGAGGGCCTGTGATTTGAGTTATTTCAGCAGGAATCCATGAAGGCTCACCCATAAGGTTCTTAGCATAAACAGAATCACCCCCACTGAACGTGCGAACTTTGCTAGTGGAATCTAGTGGTGCATTGGGTGCGTAAGTGGGATGAAGGCGGTCAAGGGGAGACCTAAGTTTCCTACCCATCAACAACTCTGCTGGGGATAAGTTAGTTGATACTGTTCAATGCTGATTGTTCTTTCCTGCCCCAGACCCAAACAGGCTTTTTGTCAAGCAATCTGTGTAATGGTTCTGCAATGGTTGCCTTCTGAGGTAGGAACATGTGGTAAAAGTTAATAAGTCCAAGGAAGGCTTGCAAATCTGTTTTGCATTTTGGTCTAGGGGCTTCTTTGATTGCTTGAACCTTGGCATCTGTAGGGTGGATGCCATGCTTGTCAATCATATAGCCCAAGAACTCAACCTTGTCAGTTCTAAGAGTGCATTTTTCTTCCTTGACTTTTAACCCCACTTTCTTGAATCTGGTAAGGACTTCTCTGCATCTCTCTTGTAATTGAGTGTCATTTTCAGGAGAGATTAACACATCATCAAAGTAAGGCACTACCCCTGGCAGTCCTTGGAGCATCCTTTCCATAAGGCTTTGGAAAATTCCTGGTGCCATGCTTACTCCAAACTGTAACCTTTTACATTTGAAGGCACCTCTATGAGTTACAATGGTTTGGGCCTCTGCAGTGGCATCATCAACTGTTAGTTGTTGATATGCCTGGGCCAGATCCAATTTGGCAAAGACTGTACCCCTGCCAAGTGAATGTAATAAATGATGCACCACTGGAACTGGATATGCGCTCTGTTGAAGTGCATGGTTCAATGTCCCCTTATAGTCCCCACAGATTCTCACTGACCCATCAGTCTTGACTGGTGTGACTATGGGTGTCTCCCATCTGGAGTGGTCAGTGGGCTCTAAAACTCCTTGAGCTATTAGTTTATCTAATTGTGCATCAATTTTTCCTTTTAATGCAAATGGGACCCTTCTGGGCTTTAAGTGAATTGGGGGACACCTTAGGATCTAGGTTGAAAGTGATAGGGGTCCCCATATACTTGCCCAATCCATCGCTGAAGACCTCTGGAAACTCAGACTTCAGGGCCTCCTCCCATTCAGTGTTGCTCACGTGATTGATGCCAGTCACCTCAATGCCTAGTGGATTGAACCACTCAAGTCCCAGCAAGCTTGGGCGGTCCTTGTCCACGATGGTCAGGGGCAAACGTTTGGTGTGGCCTTTGAACTTCACGATGAATTCTCTTGTTCCAACTACTGGAATCTTGTTCCCTTGGTAGTCTTTAAGAGTCAGTGCTTGCTTCTGGAAATGCTTCTTCTGAATTTTGGGAAGTAGCCTGTGAATGGTGTCCCATGACACCATAGATAAATAGGAGCCTGAGTCCACTTCCATTTGGCAAGGCCTTCCTTCAATTAGTACCTTCACATGTACTTTTCTGCTTCTTAAGAGTGAAGAATGACCAATGGTGACTGTTTGATGAGTTTCATTCTTCCCATTTGCTTCTGAGTTGTGCCCCATTTTCTCACTGAAGTTGTTATGCTTGAAATCTTTGTCAGGAAACTTCTTTCTGCTTAGTGGAGTTCTGGATGATTTGCAGACTCTTGCTAGGTGACCTCTTTTTTCACAACAGAGGCAGATGGTATCAAGAAACTTGCATTCAGTGTGGGGGTGCCCCCCCCACAACCTCTGCAATAAAAGTCTTGCTTCTTTCTTCCAAGGTCTTTTCTTTTCTTCTCCATTCTGAGTCTATAAATTCCTTCCTCTACCTCATTACAGTCTGAATCAGAATCTATTTGCTCGCAATGGGTTGCTGTGGATTTTTCCACATCAAGATGGCTTGTGGCCTTGTTAATTTTCTTCATGGCTGCGGCTGAGGACTTGGTAGCTTCCACTGAAGAAGCTTCTTCTATGGCCTCCTTAAGCGTGATCTTAGGTTCATTAATAATTTGCTCTGCAAAACCTTGTCTTTTAGGTCTAGAACAAATCGATCGCGCATGGCCTCTTCTAAGTTGATAAATTCACATGCACCCCCAATGTCCCTTAAACTTGCCATGAAGTCATTAACGTTTTCGCTTTCCCCTTGATCCCGACAGTAGAATTCGTGTCTCTTAATGAGGCATGATACTTGTGGCACGTAATGGGCTCTTAATAACTTTTCTAAATCGGGCCAGTCCATTACCTTCACGTCTGCAGCTCCCACCAATGCCTTTGCCATCTTGAAAATGGTTGGACCGCAGTGGGTAAGAAAGACCGCCCTCTTCCACTTGTTGGAAATGTCGGCGAGATCGTTTCCCTCCAAATACATTTGGAAACGATCTGCATATGAGTCCCAGTCTTCTGCCGTCGGATCGAACGGGGCTGGGGGGGTGTTCAGCACAGCCATCTCTCTTGGCTTCTTCTCCGCGTTGTCTTCTCTTCGGGAAGGATCCCATCCTCGTCGCCAGTGTTAAATTTGCATGAAGAGTCAGATGTGGAGTGCTTCAGTGAAGAGTTTATTAGTGACTACAGCTCATAACAGGCCCAATTTGGCTGGACTGCGCTGCTACTTATAGCCAGCAGCCGCAGTTGCCAGCCAATCAGAGTGCAGGGTTTTCCCGCACTTTTTAAACCAATCATTTCTGACATTTTACAAGAACAGTTCAAACTTAACCAATGACATTCAAACCTGCATACATAACATTTAACATAGATATTTTAACTGTTTCAGCCCTTCTGAAATCCTCTGTATGTTCATTTTAACCATGGGTTAGTGTTAGTGTTTAGGGTTTTAATATATAAGACTCAAAAAACATAAATCAGATAAACCAGGGCGAGGTTCTACAAAAAGCTTCTGAGATGCTACATACACTGGTTGGATTGCAGATTATGCATTCATAATCCATAATCTAGATCAGAGATGTCAAACCTTGGTAATTTTAAGACTTGTGGACTTCAACACCTAGAATTCCCCAGTCAGCATGGCTGCCTGAGAAATTCTGGGAGGTGGAGTCCATGAGTCTTAAAGTTGCCAAGGCTGGATACCCCTGATGTAGACAGAAGACCATCTGAGGCCCTGGGTAGCAATCACCCATCAAAGGTCTTTATTGTGTTCTCCAGAACCCTTCCAAAACTTGGAAGTGAATTTTGTACAAGTTTTGGATATGTGGTCAATGATCCTATTAACTTTATAAAATTAAATTCAGTGTACCTGAAATGAAAGGGGACGCAGTGGCTCAGTGGCTAAGACACTGAACTTGTCAATCAGAAAGATTGGCAGTTCGATGTTTCAAATCCCTAGCACCACATAACAGAGTGAGCTTCCGTTACTTGTCCCAGCTTCTGCCAACCTAGCAGTTCGAAAGCATGTAAAAATGCAAGTAGAAAAATAGGGATCACTTTGGTGGAAAGGTAACAGCGTTCCATGTGCCTTCAGCATTTAGTCATGCCAGCCACATGACCACAGAGACATCGTCAAACAGTACTGGCTTTTCAGCTTTATAACGGAGATGAGCACCGCCCCCTAGATCCAGAAACACCTAGCACTTATGTGCGAGGGGAACCATTACCATTACCTTACCTGAAATGAAATGAATCAAAATAGAATTTTTGTCTTGTCAGATGCTTCCTGCTTTTGGGAGGATGGCAGCCAGCATGCCACTCAGTCCTACACCTATGCATATTAAATCCAACTTTTTTTTTCAGTAACTAGCAGACATACCAAAACACGACTTAACCTTAAAGTGCTCCTGGTAAAATATGAATCCTCTAGTGAATGGGAAATTGCACATTATTCCTTCAATAAAGCAGTATAAAGCTGAAATGAAAATATGTACCCTGAAGAATAAGATTTTGAAAAGCTACGGAACAATTTAAGTGTTCAGCTCTAATGCGCCTTTGAAAGGCACTATGTCAAATTAGACATATTGCAAATCCTATGCTACATATTGCTGGGTTGGATTGTTAAAAGGACTGTAGCAAGCTGCCTTCTTCCAGGAGACATCATGGCTTAATTAATGGATGCTTACAAAGCACAGCAGGAACCTTTCATAAAAATGCTAGGGAAGTACAGAGAATTATTACTTTCCATTTGTATCATAAATGAATACAAATGCTTTTGTGGAACTGACATTTTCACTGATATCTGATATCTCATGTTACATTTAATATTTTAATGCCCTCCTCCTCTAGTACAAATATGAAAAGAATAAGGAAGATCCATCAGTAGATTTTATTCATCTCAGGCCTTTATCACACAGCAGGAAAACAAGTTGCACAGAGCATCAGTGACTCACTACTAATCTTTATTCTACTACTACTACTAATCACTACTAATCTTTATTCTTCATTGAAGTTGATTCCTACTTTACAGTCACATAATGGTTCATTTGAGAAAGTTTACTCACCCTCTTCTAGATGGGATGACACTAAATGGACAGCTCTGAACTTCAGTTGCCCCCCCGCCCAAGTTCATAATTGAAACAGACATAGCCTCAAGATCAGAGATGACACCTATGGCTCCTTGATCATCTGTGGACTTCAACTCCTAAAATTTGCAAGCCAGCCATGCTGGCTGTTGGAATACTTGGAGTTGAAGTCCACAGGTGGTCAAGGGGCCATAGCTGCCCACCGCTGCTCAAGATTGTCTAAGATTTAGTTCTGTCTAAACCAAGACATAAACCAGAGCTTATGTGGTTGTATTGCTTTTCCATAGATGGTAGATCCAGAGAACTTTCCTTGGTGCTGCTGACAATTCAATAGTTTGGTAAGAAAGTTGAACATTAAGACGGGTGAAGCATGAAATTTCAGTTAAACAAAATGTTGCCAAATCTAACTAGTGCAATCTAAATAATTTTGTAAAAGGCTTTTTCCTTTTGCTTACAGTATGTCCCTGCCTGCTTCTACATTTTCTTCCCAATTACTTCTTCCAGCATCAGCATGTCACCAAAAATCAATATTTGTCTCAAAATGGCTCTAGGCTAGTAGTTCACAACCAATAGATTTCAAAAGTTTCAAAGTGGAACAAAGGGATGTCAATGAAATGTCAATTAAATCTTCAAAACTCAACCTAACAGTGTTTTTCTTAATTGGTTATAAGCGTGAAACAGCTATTATGATGGGATAGACTGATAGTGGCACTCAAGATACAAAACTCTTGAGTCTAACAGTAATCTAAGCAGTGGTTTCTTTCAGCTTCTTCTTAATTTACCATTTTTAATGGCTATTTTTTTAAAAAAAAAACCCTTTTATGGGTGGAATCAGGGAGCCTGTGTGCCGAGGCAGATGAAAACTAAGAAAGTTTGTTTTCACTCTCTCTTTTTAAATTATATAGCATATATCAGGGGTGTCAAACTCAAGGGCCGGGGGCCAGACCTGGCCCGTGGGATGTTTAGATCTGACCTGCAGGTCCCCCCTAGAAACAGCAAAGGACTGGCCCACGGTGCCTTTGCCAGTGAAAATGGAACTTGGAAGGGCCACGCACTACCCTCCCAAGCTCCATTTTCACTGGCAGAGGGTTGCAGGAAGCTGTTCCAGCTGAAAATGGAGCTTGCAAGGACCAAGCTCCATTTTTACTGGCAGAGGGTTGCAGGCCATCCACGCCAAAAACGGAGCTTAGGAGCCCGTTTTGGCTGGCAGGGCACTTGGGTCACCACATGCTGGCCATGCCCACCTTGGTCACACCCACCCCAGTCTCCTGAGGTCAAACACAAACCTGATGCGGCCCTCAATGAAATCGAGTTTGACACCCCTGGCATATATTAAATCTAGAACACAATGGAGAGAAAGAAGATCTACATTATATATAGACTGCCATTATATCTTCATTTTATGGTGCCAATATGGAGACTGTTATAACCTAATAGAATATATTAAAAGATTGTCATTATGTACAATAGGTCTCCCCAGATGGTAATATCTGACATAAGAAAAGTCCTCTTTTATTCAAATGAACCCATGGGAAAAGAAGGCAAATTAGAGGTTGAAATAATGTGGGATATTAATTAAAAATCAATTAACAAGATGGTTATGGTCAAGTCTGCACTGGCACTGTCTTCTTTGAAGCTAAGGGTTTATATGTTAATGGAAGGTCAAAGAGTGCAGAGCCAAGAACAGCTTGAGGTAGTGGCTGCTACACACCTTAAGAAGACCTTGTCTCCAGCAACTGACACATGACTTCTCAAGCTATGTTTAGGTCAGTGTTCCAACATAGTTCAGACCAAGAAACCAAAGTCATAAACCCTAATACCCTAGTACTTTTATTACAAGGTTATTGTAAACCAGAGGTGAGGAACTATGATGACTTGTGGACTTCAACTCCCAGAATTCCACAAGTCATAAAAGGGCCATAGTTCTGCTGTAAACAGACCTGCAGGTCTGGATGTCCTTCTCCCCTCCCACATACCTGCCCTTAATATTTGTGAGGACAGATAGTTCTCAACTTACAACAGTTCATGTAGTGACTGTTCAAACTTACAACGGCACTGGAAAAAGTGGCTTAAGACTGTTTTTCACACTTATAACCATTGCAGCATCTCCAGGGTCAAGTGATTAAAATTTGAATGCTTGCCAACTGATTAGTATTTATGATGGTTGCAGTGTCTTGGGGGTCATGTGATCACCTTTTGTGACCTTTGGACAAGCAAAGTCAATGGGGAAGGCTGGATTCGGTTAATGGCCATATTACCAATTTAACAACTTCAGTGATTCACTTAACAACTGTGGCAAAAAGGTCATAAAATGGGGCAAAACTCACTTAACAACTGTGTCACTTAGCAACATAAATTTTGGGCTCAACTTTGGTCATAAGTTGAGGACTACCAGTCCTAGAGAGGATTCATGTCTGAGATGCTTACTCAGATTACAGTACTGCTCTGAACTCAGATTTCTTTTATCTGACTGTTCTCTTGGTAGCAGCTCTTCCTCCTGTTCCTCAAGGTTATTCTTTCTGCCTATTTATACTTTGCATCTTGTTAGAACTTGAAGTTTTTTAAAAAAAACATTTCCATACACTCAACTGAACAGAGGATCCTTTATAAGTATACAGACAAGAATGAATTCTTTACTTTGTTGCCCAAGGGATCACACAATGTGCCCCTTAGTCTGTTGATTCATACTTTAATGAGACTCTTCCTTACATGTATATCCCATATTTATACCACAATCCAACTATTCTTAGGGCTAATACTGGATCCTGAAATATAAAGTACATAGGAGAGGAGATTGTGCATAAAATGCATGAAAGAGGAAATAATAATAACAGTGGTGCATACAAAACCAGAACTGAAAAGACAGCAAATACCACCTCTCCAATACCTGAAACAGCAGATCTGCTGCTTGGACCACAAAGTAGCAAAATAGTAAGGAAAAAAGAAAGAAGACTGCAAACAAGAACTGGTGGGACTTTATAATTCAAACAGACAAGCACCTGCCACATAACACCCCAGACTTCACAGTTGTGAATAAGAAAGACAAAAACATCTGTATAGTGAACCCTTGAAGTACTTGTAGACAGCAGAAGAAGAACTGGAGGAAATCACAGCATATTAAGATCTGAAAACAGAAGTAGAACAACTGTAGCAAAACAAAGCAAATATAGTATCAATAGTAATAGGTGCCTTGGGTGCAATCCCAAAACATCTGGCATCCCATTTGAGCACTATCAGCATTGACAAAATCTCCATCAGTCAATTTCAAGAGGCAGCTTTACTTGGAGCAGCTTACATCCTGCAGTGATACCTTTAATATTCTCACATTCTTAGAAAATAGGTGGACAAAAATGCCAATTCCTGTCTAAACATTGGCTGACTGTGTAACCAACTGTATTAATTGCATATGCTCCCTTACTTCTATCATCTAGTGGTTTACAATTGAAAAAAAAAACAAAGAACAATACAGAAAGCAGAAAAACACCAGAAAAGAAAAAAAAACAGTGAGAAAGAAAGAAAGAAAGAAAGAAAGAGAAAGAAAGAAAGAAAGAAAGAAAGAAAGAAATCCAGAGAGAAACAAAAAGGAAAAAAGAAGCACCAGTCATTCTTTCCAAAGGACTTTGCAAATGTATGCATGCAATGTAGAATAACACACCAAATGAGATCATATCAATGAAAACGCACTGCAAAAATACATACTAGGCAACATTGCATTAAAACATTTGTACATTTTTTTAAAGATGCACAAAAATGTATTCATTTTTTGTGAGAAGTAATGGATGCAGAAGAGGATGAAATGACTCAGATTTGAAACCAAGAGAAATTGACATTGATAGAGTCATCTGTCATTGCAAGAGTCTTACTAAATATGACAAGCATGTCTAAAAGCATGACCACTTGGGCAGTAATATCTAGGGAAGGCTAAAGTAACTGACGTTGGGACCATTTCCGTAATGCCTTTGTCTTGTGGGAACCATTATGTCATTAGCAGCTTTAGTGTGGCTGGGGAAATTTTTTTACAAGATCTAACCTCAATCAGATGGAGACAATCCCAAGAAATCACAACAGCGTCAGGAATCTCGTGTCATGGGTATGAGAAAATCCATGTGCTCATGAGTCACAATTTTAATTCTACCAAGTCAGTCAAACCTACCTACGTCCATAAAAAAACAAAGAATGACACTCAAAGACCAGCTTCCCAGCTAAGTATATACACACAACAAACATTGCTGCCTTTCTTCTACAAATGATCTTTACAGCATGTTAAGGGAGGCTGCAAGTAAGTCACAGTTGGTTTCCTCAATGTTCATAAAGGAAATTCTGCCTCTTCCGCCCAAGGGAAGAAATTATTACCATAATCTACCATCCGAGCAAGAACATCTTTCTCAAGCCAATTAACCTCAGCTCATTCCATTATTAATTTCCCGGCCTTCATACTTTCTCTTTTGCTGCTAGATTTAGATAAGACTCATGTCTAAGTCTCCGTGATCCCATCTGTGGCAAATATTCCCCGAAGGAATATTTTGCAAACTACTTATGTTTTAATTTTATTTCTGATTGTCACAAAGATAATCTTAATCCTGGCCAATTCATTAACAACCACTTTGAACTATTTCCTCTGATTTTATAACCTAATCATAACCAAATGTGCTAGAGTTGGATTTGAAATACACCCTGCCATTTCATATATATATTGGTGTAAGGGGTTCTTTGTCTTTCTTATGAAATAAGAGCAAACGTGAAGGACAATGAAGAAGAGAAGGACAGATTATGCTATTCTGGTCCTGTACTCAAAGACAATGGAGAATAATTTTAGCATTTTTATGTGTCTATGAATCCCAGTCAATTACTTTAAAATAATATATGCTATCATATCACCTCCCTATTCCAAGCCATTTTATTCAGAATTAAACACAGACAGTTTCCTTACTCACTCTTTGTAAGATTTACAGGTAGTCCTTAATTTACAAACATAATTGAGTCTGGGATTATGGTGGTAAATCTTAGTGATCATTAAGTGATCATTAACCCACCTGATTTTCTGACCTTTTTTTTTTGCAGTGTGGTTCAGCAAACACCACAGTTGTTAAGCAAACCCATTTTCTCTAATAGGCATTTTTTTAAACTAGAAATTAAAGTATATACTAGAAACTAGCAAAAAAAGAAAAAACAGTAAAAATTATGTTGACATGCCTGCAGGTCACTGCAAACAGCTGTAAATGTAAGCTGGTGGCCCAGTGCCCAAATCTGATCAAATGATCAGTTCAGATCAGATCAGATTGTAAGTAATTCTGGGAGGTCCATTGTAACTTTGATTGCTAAACGACAAGTTAAGTGACAATTATCTGGAGTTTTCCAGTAGTCCTGATCATTTTCATTATCCTTCTTTGTATAGGTCACGTATTCTTTGTTCTCTAACTCTTCCTTAAAATGTAGTACCCAGAGCTACAATTCTTGTTCTGCCCCTTAATTACTACCTAGATATAAGGCAGACAATTAATTCTACAAAGCATCCATACAAAGTTTCTTTATTAGTTCATCAGGTATCCTCATATATAACTCACGGTTACATCGAGATTCATCTCAATGTCCAAATCTTTGCATAGCTGAATTCATAGTGTAAAAGGATAGTGCTCTTTTCATCCCCATAATGAAGGAGCAAGGGGGTGGTGCTCCAGCATGATGCTGGGGTCCAGGCAAGAGTGAAGGAACCTCCCCCAACCCACCAAGGGTCAATTCAGTGACCAATCAGGATTACAGATATGACCACATGACATGGACTACATTTCCCAGGATGCCTTAACTACATTTACCATGATGCATTCCCTTAAGGGGACAGCTCTCAATTCCTAACTAACTATCCCAATTCCCAATTAACTATAAACTGTCTGGACAGCACAATTCTGAAGATGGAGTCTGATCAATGTGTGGAGATACATAGTCACATCCTAGAGATTGAGAAGTTCCCTGAAGATGGGCTTCAGCACAAACCCAAAAGCTTGGAAGAACAAATCTGTGGTCCCTGGTGACCGACTCAGACTGGATCCTGCAACACTGCAATCTAAACAATAGATGAAATCTAACAAATTGAAATTCCCCATCTTTTGCCTGTACCCCTTAAAAACTGCCTGAGAGTGTCCTACTAAACTCCAGAATGGCTTTTGAGGGTATGTTAGGGATGGAAGGAGAAAAAACTCAGTCCCATCAAAGGAGTTGACATGCAATATTGGATGATGCTGCCCTTTTTGTTTAAAGAAAATAAAGTCCACAATAGAGAAGGTACAGGTAGTCTTTGACTTATGACCACAACTGAGCCCAAACTTTTCATTGCTAAGCAAAGCAGTGGTTAAGGGAGTTTTTGCAGCCCTTTTACAACCTTTTCTGCCACAGTTGTTAAGTGAAGTATGCGGTCATTAAGTTAATCTGGCTTCTCCTATTAACTCTGCTTGTCGGAAACCAGCTGGGTGATCACATGAGCCCAGGACAGTACACTTGTTGTAAATACATGCCAGTTGCCAAGCGCACGGATTTTGATTACAGGGATCCATGGACATGCTGCAACTGTTGTAAGTGTAAGTGTAAAAAACAATAGCAATAGCACTTAGACTTATATACCGCTTCACAGTGCTTTTACAGTCCTCGCTAAGCGGTTTACAGAGTCAGCATATTGCCCCCAACAATCTGGGTCCTCATTTTACCCACCTCGGAAGGATGGAAGGCTGGGTCAATCTTGAGCCAGTCAGGATCGAACTCCAGGCAGTGATCTGAATTAGCTTGCAATGCTACATTCTAACCACTGCGCCACCATGCTCATTAGTCACCTTTTTCAGTGCCGTTGTAACTTCGAATGGTCACTAAACAAATGGTTGTAAGTCAAGGACTTCCTGTGCATAGAAACCAACACATGGTTGCATGATTTAAAAGGGTAGCCCTGAAATGGTAAGAGTCTTTTTACATCATGGGATTATTCCACCCTAGGTAAACACTCAAGCCTCATTTAAACCTTTCCATGGTAATATACCAAGAATAAACACCTCGTGCAATCAGCAGCAGTGGCATTTCATACCGCCCATTAGTTAAGAGGCTTGCAAGAGGAAGCACTGGTTTCCCAAACTGCAAATGTTTGGATGGGCTGTCAAAAAGCCATTCAGTAAATGTGTTCCCCTCCAAGAAAAACAAACCCTGAGCAAACAAATCAAGTGGTGCAGAAATCCTTTGCACAAGATGATAGGCAAGGCCTTCATGCTGACACTGTACGTAAGCCAAGTTTTCATGTACTCGGATGGCTGACGGCCAACTCCTGACATATTCATTATATTCCATCATGTTAGGTGGAGATTACATTGAAGTGATGACAGTTACAAGACAGCCAACAAGAACGTGGACATTTTGGCAACAGGTGGCCTTTCTCTTGCACTGGGGAAAGTTAATCTAGTTTATCATCAAAGTATATTATATTTGAGGAGTGTCATGTTTGGAAAGGTTTTTGAGGCAGATCAGACAGAAGAAGCATTCTTCCGCAGAATGGAAGTGTCTCACCTATGTTCCACTCTTTTGGGCTATTCTACTTTTTCTTCTTGGTTTAGGTCAGGGGTATCCAACCTTAGCCACTTTAAGATTTGTGGACTTCAACTCCCAGAATTCCCAAGCCAGCCATGTATGTAAGTCACCAGAATATCACTGTCTTTTTGTAGAAAAAGGATCTTGGGATAACACTCTTTGGAGCTTCATATCGCAGTTGCTGGCTGGGGAATTCTGGGAGTTGAAGTCCACAAGTCCTAAAGCGGCCAAGGTTGGACACCTCTGATATAGATGATTTAAGAAATTGTTATGGTGCTTCAAGTAGGAGATTTTCAGTTCCAAATTTCAATGTGTGTCCTTTGTCAATGACCGACAGAAGTAGGTTGATCAGAAGTTCAAAATGTAGAATGTTTGTTCAGGTATACAAGACAAGTGTGGTATAGCACATATGTTGAATGCTTGGATCCTTCACTCCACCCTTCATATCCTAAAGTTGACATTTTTCAATGTCATAAAGATTGAACCAGTTAAGAGGCAACTGTGATATGCATCCCCCGATAAGAGATCCTTTCCACAAAAATGGCAACAATCTTCTGGTGACTTTCATTAGACAACATTTTAGAAATATTGAATTTCAATTAAATTTAGATTAAATATTCTTCAAGTTAACAAAAAGCACCAAGGTTTACATTTTTTATTGTTTTTGTCCTGACTTTTCCAATGTTGCCTGACCCTACCTATTTTATTTTTTATTTTTAGAATGATTGAGACTAGCCCTTTACACATCAAACAAATGCCCTTGGTCTGAAAAAGTTGGTTCATTCCTAGTCTAAGAAAGGAGGCTGGCAAAGACCTCTATCTGTAGGCATCTGAAGAAGGATAGGAGGAACAAGTACTGAAAAATATGTTGCAACACAAACCTTTCCCCTTTACCTTTTCGGTGTGGTATCACAGTGCAGGTAACTGTACATAGGGGGTGGATTTTCACTGTGATCTACCAAGGCCTTTATTTATTTCTTTTCCTCAAAAATAAATTGATTGGATCAACACAAGGGGCAATACCTACCTAACGCCCAGCTTTCTGTTTTCCCCACCACAACCTTGTGTGGACAAAAAGTGATTAACATCATTCACAATGATTGGCTGGGGAGGTTTCTGCCTCTGCCTTTTATAAAACTTCAGTCAGATATGACTGAGAATAGTCAAAGTTTATTTATTTATTTAAGAAGATTTACATGGCTGCTCAACTCACTTTCAGCTTATAAAAATAAAAACCCAATATAAAAAACAATAAAAAGCAATACCCCCCACATCTCCTGGATTTAGCATAACGATTGAACCCCTAAAATTACTTTTAGAAGACAACCTGAGGTTATGCCTGTGCAACTGGACCTGGATTTTAAAAAATGCATATATTTGAAATGGAAGGAATTTGAAATAACAAATTTTCTTCTTCTTCTTCTTTTTTTTTGAAAAGGCATTGTGGAAGGTTTTCTGTTTGTTGTTTTTCCAATATACAGATTCCTCAAAACAGAAAACATTTTTACAGTGCCTTTCGAAAAGGAATGGTAAAAAGTTGGAAGTTTTTTTTTAATTATATGTTGCAAGTACAACATTTCTACAAAATTTCCTAATTATTACTACAGCTTGTATAAACTGGAATGATTTTGGATCCTCATGTACATCCTATTTGGCATTTTTCTATATAATACAAAAATTATTGTTGCGCAGAACTGCATCATTTTTGTAACTTTTCAATACATTAGAATTACTAGAAAGAAATCTGACATATTTCACATTCTGTACTGCTATCTGGGTTGCCAAGAATAAATTATATAGCTAATGCAATAAATTAAATCATTTTCAATCCAGGATGTATATCTGGAGTAAAGTACTTTAGCTGATCCCCGTAATAACTGAGCATTTGAATATATTTCAAAGAGGGTTCAACTGCAGCTACCAATTCAGCAAAGACATCTAGTTGCCACAGTGATGGTAACAACCTTGCATTTTGAATTTTAATAATTTATTTTATCTGGATTTTCTTCGACTGATGCAGTGGGAAAAGGCAATTCATTACAAAAACCCATTAATGAAGAACCAGTAGGAAGCTTTGACTTGGCTTAGATTGGTAGACATTATCAATGTCTTGCTATTTAAAAAACACTGAGGATGAATCACCAGAAGGGAAAGGAGCATTTGTCATCCAGCTTTGAGCTTTCCAAAGAACAATTTTGCTGCCATGTGTCTGAAGTTAAAATGTGGAGTAGGAAATGAATCTTGCTAGTAAGGAAACCTTTAAGGCATTTTCAGAGAACTGGAAGTGTGATGGAACACCTGAACAGGTCTTGTTATTTCAGCCAGAAAACACTCTTTAAAATTGCTACTTCTCTTACACTTTTTGGTATGAAGAAGAAAGAGGAGAAGAAGAGGAGGAGGAAGAGGAGGAGGAGGAGGAGGATGGAAGACTTGCAATCTTAAAATTAAAACATTTTGATTTAATAAACAAAAATACATTTTATACTTTGCAAACTACCCTTGTATATGGTAGAAAGACCAAAAACACCCACCCCAAAATCTTGATTTATATAGTGACCAGTGCTATGCATTAACAAGAGGCAATTTACTTGATGTTGAGAAAACTTTAGGCAATGGAAGAATATATCTAATTATTTTATAATGGCCACTGGTTTTAAATAAGCTATAGTACATCAACTAATTGCAGTATCTTCTTACACCTTTTTTCAGAAAGTGTATGAACTAGAGAATGGGTGCACAATAATTTATTAGATCCCGAATGTCTCTGCTTAATTTATTTCTGCTGGTAATTATCCATCTAGTGAAATTTAAATAATACCATATTTAATAATAACCCTCTCTCTCTCTATGTAAAGATATAGTTGCAGGCAGTTGGAAGAGGTTAGCCTATTGAGACAACCTTTCTTTTTTCTCAAAATGTAACCTGAGCATCCTTTATTATAAGCATTGGAGGAATTTGTGATTCTCATATACAATTGCCATTGACATGATATAAAAGGAAGCTCAACCTGAGACATTTTGAACAGGTTGAGAAAACCCCATAAAGCTGGGTGGTTAAAACATGGTGGATACAGTTCCGATCTAGCTCAGAAGGTGCATAACAGCATTCTTCAGATGTGGTGAAACTTCACATCTTATAACCTAAATTCAACATGGACAACATGAGAAAAAGAAGATGAGTTTCAGATCCTTATGTTAGTCTTTGACTGTAATAAGAATTCGATTTGATGATGAAGACATATGTGGAGCCATGGTGGCGCAGCCATGGTGGCGCAGTGGTTAGAATGCAGCACTGCAGGCTACTTCTGCTGACTGCCGACTGCCTACAATTTGGCAGTTCGAATCTCACCAGCCTCAAGGTTGACTCATCCTTCAATCCTTCTGAGGTTGATAAAATGAGGACCCAGATTGTTGGGAGCAATATGCTAAACTCTGTAAACCATTTAGAGAGACCTGTAATATAAGTAAGTCTAAATGCTATACTAGGCTATGCTATATGTCATTTTTATCCTGAACATGCTCCTTTTTTTACTTTGTCTAGTCTAACTTTCCCTTGTCTAGATGAAGACATTCCACAAGGTTCAAATGAAACTTTTGATCTCAAAAACAGTGATGTGCCTATGATAAAAAAAAAGGCACTGGCTGTGGTTCCAAAACCATAGAATATAGGAATGCTGTTTCAAATATGTATGACATGAGATGTGACCTTGTATAATGCTCGGAATGAGTCAGCAAGGTTTTGGGGCTGATATCACTTTAAGAGCCTGTAATAAGAAGAGGCTCTGTTGGGGAGTATCTCTCTCTTTGTGTGTGCTTCCATGTTGTAATTGCTCATAACTGTTTGTTCGAGGTCTGACTAAAGTAGGTGTATGCATATATTCTTTGTAGATAAAAATGACTATTTAAAATACAAACTTCTGTTTACTGTATTTGCTCCTGGGTTGTCTCACATAGTCACACTGTGTGCACTCTGACAGACTTATTTACAGTGGTGGTATTCTACCGGTTCAGCCCGGTTCTGCTGAGCCAGTAGCAGCAATGAGCAGCAGAGACTGAACTGGTTCTCTCTGCCACTCTGCTGTTGGGGCCACCCACCCACCCGGGCTCCCATACTCACCTTTATCCTCTGAATTTGAAGTGCAGCTGCTTTGTGCGGCACAGAAGAGTGCCGTGCAGCAGCTGCTGAAGCAACCGGAATCGTGCAGGCTTGCAGGAGGCGAGTTACAACGCCTCTGCGTCTGCACAAACACCTCTACGCCTGCGCAAAGTGCATGTTTGGCATGCGTGTACACGCAAAGTGTGTGCACGCACGCAAAGCGCGCCCACCAAGCCACACCCACTGAACCGGTGGTAAAAATATTTGAATCCCACCATTGCCTATTTACCAATTGCATGAATATCTTTGCAAACCAAATAGTAGGTCGCGGGGGGGTACAATCCAAATTGTGACATTGGTTTGAAGGAATCTCCTTTCACTCTTAGACATAGGCCTGGCATTTGGTCTTTGAAGATCAACTTTAAGGAGAGGCCCAACATTCATAGAAGAGAATATTTGTAGCTCAGGTTTGAACTGTGAGGTCCTTGGTGCTCTCTGCATTTGGTGGTTTGTTTGCAGACCAACTATATTATATCATCAAATACATCAACTATATTATATCATCAAATACATACCATAGTATGGTAATGAAAGGTCTGCAAGAAAACCACCAAGCACAGAGACCACCAAGGACCCCACAGACTCAATAATGTTAAACCTAAGTATGTTTTAGAATGATCCAAAAAACATATTTAATAGAGCTGATGTCAAGTCCTCGTTGTGTGATTGAAATATATAAAGTTTTGACATTTTGTTCCTCCTTTTCTTTTTTTCTTTTTATGGTCAGGGCATGAATCTCTGTTTTTGTAACATACACTTTGCCACTTGGGTAGAACAAGCTATAGGTTTCTATCTAAGTGGATACATCAATAAAATTTGGATATCTTTTGGATAAACCAGGTGGATGAACAGTGTTAAAAACTCCTGCTCTTCTTTACTCCTTTTATCAGTAACACTACAAACATTTAGGGTATAACATTTTAAGCATCTGATATACTGGATAAAAACAAAACTATTCATGAATAAATCTGTGTGGGGTTTTTTTTGCTTCCAGAATATAAAATAATACTTACCAGTACTAATACCAAAGATACTATTTCTTAAAATTAACATGAATATATATTGCAAAAGTATTGGACCAAACTTCAGGTTTCTATAAATTATTTTTTATTACAAATTTTCACATCATGAAGAACAGTAATAAATACTGCAGGAACGCTGCCAAACTCTTAACTGCATTGGTGTTAACACACATTGCTACAATACATGCACTGGCAATTAGCATTAGACCAGAAAGATTAATACTGGGGGCATTTTTCCCACCTTTACAGGATGTAAATTAACTCTCTTATCGATCGTATATAAGCAAGGAAATGTGTTAACTGTTAAAAATACTGCAGGGTATAAGAAATTTATTAGGGAGCTAGTCTCTGGAGTCATGCTAAATAAGCTTTTTTTTTCCCCAAGTGAAATCTGTTTACAGAGGTTTCTACCTGCAGCCATAAAAGAGTGCTACTAATGAAACCAAACATTGAAATAATAAAGAAAGAAAGAAAATCCTAGAACTGAAAAAGATTTTCTTACAAAAAGAAAGTTAAGCTAGAGGGAAATAAGGGTATGTAATTGCTTCCAAGTGTTGGTTTAGGGTTTTCCATTAAATGTGCTGAAGGAAAGCAAGTCAGTGGGAAATAGCAATGAAGTAGCCATCATTGGGGAAATTGCATTCAATCAGGAAATGGCATTTAAACAGTCCTGAGAGATAATAATGAAGAATCTGGGGGGCTACTGATGGGTCAATACATACCCAGCAGTTTAGGAAGTCTGTGCAAACCATTCCTATAGAAGGTGTGGGATGAGCAGGGAGAAGAAATTCAATTTGAGGGTCAAGGGTGGAGAGAGAGGAAGGAAAAAGAGACTGAAAAGGCAGATCTGTTCATTCATTCATTCGTTGACTTGTATGCTGCCAATCTAAAGGCAGATAGGGTCAAGGTAAACGAAGAAAAAGGAAATTGAGAAGTCAACCTGTAAATAAAGATGGATAATATTGGGAATAGGAAGGGAGGGAGGGAGGGAGGAAAGAAAGGCATATACCTTCCTGTCTATAGAACTGATTCTCAAGGACTGGTGAAACACTGGCTTCCAAAAGTTTATAGAAGGAAGAGAATTAAGGCTGGTATTCCCTTGCAATACTTACTTGTTAGTGCTTTTAACTGGACCAACTCAGGTTGCTTCTTGATTTCCTTGGTCACCTTGGCATAGGTGAGGGCACTTCAGGGGACTATTGATATATCATTCTTTTTTTTAATACGCACACAACTACTTTATAGATAATTTTGCAATGGACTATTGTGAAGCAGAAGTTTCCAGAAAATGAAGGGTGGGGACAAGAGGCAGCATAGCCCAAAATTCTCTTCCTTTTCTAAGAGAGTTATGGTAGACACTCCCCAGAATGTTCTGGGGTATCTCTGTTAGGGTGAGAGTAGTAAGGGTCTAATCAGAAAAGATTCTGTTGTGTGTATGCAAATAAAGAACTGAATTTTGGAAAGATTAGTCTGCATCGTTCTTGGGCTTAGCTTGACAAAATCTTCCAAGCTATGTCACAACTCAGTAGGGGTGCTCCAGGGATATCCAAAAGCTGGGCATATGTGGTCTAATATCTCCATCACACTGGAGATATTAAACTCAACTCCTGAAAACTCAGCAGTTTCCTAGAAGCTGTAACTACAAGTCCATTTTAGGTGAGACCGTCTGCAGGCTTCTGCCTGCCTAGTAATTGTACTGCCTGGGCTCACATCCAGTCTGTCAAGGAGACTCAGCCTCAGTTGGCTCAGAGAAAGACTTCCTGGGATAAGCAAAAGCTTTCAAGGACAGGAAAAGCTCAGAGTTGGCTGCCCAATGGCTCGGCTTCCCTTTGAGTGATTTTAGCTAGAAATGAAAAATTCTTAAAATATGGTTACTCTCCAGGATAATCAAAGGCTGGCACAGAGGGGCTCAGAGTTGGTTACACAGCTCTGCAATTTTCCTATAAGTAACTTTAGAAATTGATGGAGAGATTATCTCAAAATAATTTATTTCTCCCGCTCTGGCCAAAACATCAGTTTTGTCTGCTGTGTTTGCTCAATGAGTCATCCATTTATTCAAGATTGATTTCTCAAAAGACTTCCTCGTTCTTAGTGTCTCACAAATATTGCTTTCCCCTTGCATTTAGAGTGGTCAGTATTAATGGACTTTGTAATCCAGTTAACCTTTCATCAGGAGGCCTACGTGCCTCCTTATCTCTATGAAGCATTGTTGAGTCTACTCCTCCAGACTATGAGTCAACCA
Organism: Naja naja; assembly: GCA_009733165.1. Lineage (NCBI taxonomy): Eukaryota > Metazoa > Chordata > Lepidosauria > Squamata > Elapidae > Naja > Naja naja. Next base: position 238,121,474 of record CM019149.1, on the reverse strand, counting down.
AATATCAAGTCAAAATGACACATAAGCAGTGACATCATGATGCAAATCCCACCTTTGCATACTTACTATATGTCCTGATATGAGTGTCATGAGTTGTAAATTGCAGGTATTGCATCACGATGTAATAGCATATATTTTGTCACTTTTGCCTCTCCCTGTGGACATTCATATGTTAAACTAGAGCAAAAGTTCACCATTTCAAGAGAAGCAGATAATAAAGAAAGGAGAATTCATCATAAGTGTTTCCCTATTCTAACCACATATCTCCACCTAACCCACCATGCTATGAAGGCTTTTCTATCTTTAAACAGGTAGCCCTCAACATTGAGTGACTGTTCAATGTTACAACAGCCCTCAAAAAAGTGACTTTTGACTGTGTTTGACGATAATGACCATTGTAGCATCACATGATCAAACTTCAGATGCTTGGCAACTGGCTCATCTTTATGATGGTTGTGGTGTCCCATGGTCATGTGATCAACGTTTATGACCTTCTGGCAAGCAAAGTCCATGGGGAAGCCAGTTTCACTTCACAACCTTGGTACTAACTTAACTAACTGCAATCATTCACTTAGCAACTGTGTGGCAAGAAAGGTCATAAAGTGGGCCAAAAATAACTGAACAAATGTTTCGCTTAGCAACAAAAATTTTGGGCTCAGTTATGGCCCTAAGTCAAGGACTACTTGTAATCCTAAAATGGTTCAATGTTCAAATTTCAGCGTTGAACGTCTTTTAGGAGAACCTATATGGGAGAAGGTCTCTGCTGAAACCGTGGGCTTCATTTCAATGCATAGAGTTAAAAGGCACTATTTAAGCTAAAGGGTCCAATGTCCTTCTTAGTGCAGGAATCCAAAGTAGAACATCCCAGGGAGATTCCTCTTGAACACATCCAATGAAATGAAGCCCACAACCATTTTTGAGTAATTGATTCCACCATTAAAAGTGTCTCAACTGCACAACTGGATAGAAGCATTTCTGTCAAACAGACAACAAATGGTCAAAATTGGGAGTGTCCTATCAAATTCTGTACCTGTCAACAGTGGTGTCCCCCAAGGCAACGTTCTAGGACCAACTCTCTTCATACTCTACATAAATGACCTCTTTGATCATATTAAGAGCGACTGCGTTCTCTTTGCTGATGATGTAAAGCTATTCAACACCACAGACAATGCTGCTACTTTTCAAAAAGACTTCGACTATGTATCAGAATGGTCAAACAAATGGCAACTTCAAATCTCAACAAATAAATGCTCTGTCTTACATACTGGCAAAAAAAATCAGAAAATAAAATACAAGCTGAATAGTCAAGAACTTGTTGATGATCCAAACTCTGTCAAGGACCTTGGAGTACTCATCTCTAATGTTCTAAGTGCTAGAGCCCACTGTAACTACATAGCCAAAAAGGCATTAAGAGTTGTTAACCTAATCCTACATAGCTTTTTCTCTGGTAATATCACACTACTAACTAGGGCATACAAACATTTGCTAGACCAATACTCGAATACAGCTCATCAGTCTGGAACCCACACCATGTATCTGATATTAACATAGTTGAGAAAGTCCAGAAATATTTCACAAGAAGAGTTCTACACTCCTCTACTCGTTGCAGAATACCTTATGGCACCAGACTTGAAATTCTAGACCTAGAAAACTCAGAACTACGCCGTCTTCGGTCTGATCTAAGTATAGTATATAAAATTATACATTGCAATGTCCTTCCGGTCAATGAATACTTCAGCTTCAACCATAAGAATACAAGAGCACACAGTAGATACAAACTCAAGGTAAACAGCACCAAACTTGATTGCAGGAAATACGACTTCAGCAACAGAGTGGTCAATGTCTGGAATACTCTACCTGACTCTGTGGTTTCTTCCCCAAACCCCAAAAACTTTAACCTTAGACTGTCTACTATTGACCTCACCCCTTTCCAATGAGGTCTATAGGGGGCGTGCATAAGTGCACCAACGTCCCTGTCCTATTGTTTCTTTTTTTTTCTTATTCGTATCAATTTCAGGTATTCATAACCATGTTTATACTTATACCTGTTATCTAATAATCCTATTGTTTTTTATTGTTTCTTTTATTGTTTCTTTTATTTTTCTTATATGTATTCATTTCATGAATTCATAACTATGTTTACCCTTATACTTATTATTTTGTAAGTGATTGACAAATCAAATAAATAAATAATAAATAAATAAAAATAAAAGTGCTCTTGCTTTAAAGAAAGTTTTTTTTAATGCTCAATTAGAATATCATTCAAACCCATTAACCTGTGTTCTGCATTCTGGAATGAGACAGATTGGAGCTGAATTGTTTCTATGTGGTCTATTTGCAGGTTACTATCATATTCCACCTCAATCATCCTTTCTCACAGTTTTACGGACACAGCTTTCTCTGTAGGACCTACTTTCTAATTCCCTGACCTTTTGTGTTGCCCTTCTTTGAACCTGTTCCAAAATCAGTAGGGGTTCATTCTGAAATCCATCTCATACATCTTCATTTAATGATCCCATAATCCCTTGCAGGGTGGAGTCTGGGCAACTAAATGGTGCTAGCAGAGTGTTTTAATAGTCGGATGCCCTTCCTATCACCAATGCAGAATCTTGTTCAGCAGATATATTCTCAGTGTGCCCAGAGAGAGAAATATTTGCCTCTACCTAGGATTGAACTCACAGCCTCCTGATTGTGAGGCAAGACCTCCAACTCTAGGCCACTGCACCACTTCTCTGAAATCCCTCTTATTGTGGGCCTAAAAAAACAGGTGCTGTTTTTAACTGGCATGTCTCCATAATATTCCCTTCAATTTATCTGTAGCCCATAGCATAGGTCACTTAGTCTTCTCCCAATGAGGAGGAGGTTACACAAGGCTGGCTCCAGGCAGTAATGCTTCTTTGAGTGAGGGATCCTTTCCCCCTGCCTTGAAGGAGGTGGTGGTGAGGCCCCTCCTCAAGAAGCCTGCCTTGGACCCGGCTAATTTGAACAACTTCCATCCTGTCTCCAACCTTCGCTTTGTTGCAAAGGTTGTTGAGAGCATGGTGGCCCGACAGCTCCTGGTGTTCCTGGAGGAAACCAACTATCTGGATCCATACCAATTGGGCTTCAGGCCCAGGTACAACATGGAGATGGTGTTGCTCGCACTGGTGGATGATCTCTGGAGGGCGCGGGATAGGGGTCATTCCTCTGTCCTGGTCCTGTTAGATCTCTCAGCGGCTTTTGATACCATCGACCATGGTATCCTACTGCGACACCTCGAGGGGTTGGGAGTGGAGGGCACTGCTTTGCAGTGGTTCTCCTCCTACCTCTCGGGTTGTACGCAGCTGGTGTTGACAGGGGGGCAGAGATCAGCCCTGAAGCCCTTCCTCTGTGGGGTGCCTCAGGGTTGGTTCTCTCGCCCCTCCTGTTCAACATCTATATGAAGCCGCTGGGCAAGATCATCCGTGGTTTTGGGGTGAGGTATCATCAGTATGCTGATGATACCCAGCTCTTTATCTCCACCCCTAACCAACCCAGTGATGCCCTCGATGTGATGTCCAGGTGCCTGGAGGCGGTAGGGGTCTGGATGGGCAGGAACAGGCTCCAGCTCAACCCGGCTAAGACTGAGTGGCTGTATGTACCGGCATCTCGAGTTATCCAGGATGTTCCATCTTTAGCTATGGGGGAAGAGGTGTTGGCCCCCGTAGATAGGGCTTGCAACTTGGGTGTCCTCCTGGGTGCATGGCTCAGTTTGGAGGAGCAGGTGGGAGCCATGGCCAGGGGGCATTTGCCCAGGTTCACCTGGTCAGTTGCGCCCCTATCCGGATCGAGATGCCCTACGCATGGTCACTCATGCGCTTGTTACTTCCCATCTGGAATACTGCAATGCTCTTTACAATAGGCTGCCCTTGAGGACCACCCGGAGGCTTCAACTTGTCCAGAATGCAGTGGCACGGGTTGTGATAGGAGTGTTCCGATACTCCCATGTTACACCCCTCCTGCGTGAGCTGCACTGGTTACTGGTTGCCCTCTGGTTGAGATTCAAGGTGCTGGTGTTGACCTATAAAGCCCTACATGGCTTAGGACCAGGGTACTTGCAGGAGACCCTGCTGCCAGTAATGGCTTCCCAACGTCCCATGTGCTTCCAGAGGCAGGACCTCCTTGGGATGCCGTCAGCCGGACAGTGTCAGCTGGCGACCCCTAGGGATAGGGCCTTCTTTGTGGGAGCACCCACCCTATGGAATCAGCTGCCCCTGGAGCTTCAGGTGGCCCCTGACCTCCGGTCCTTCCGTCGTGGCCTGAAAACATGGCTGTTCCAACTCGCCGACATGGACTGATGGAGGGGATGGGGGGTTTAGTGAATTGTTTTTAACAATTTTAAATTGATTGGGTTTCATATTTAATTCATTTTTAATTGTATAGTATTTGTATTGTTTTTATGATTGTATGCCGCCCTGAGTCCCTTGGGAGATGGGGCGGCATAGAAATCCAATAAATGAAATGAAATGAAATGAAATGAAATGAAATGAAATGAAATGTGATTTTCATCATGATTACCATCTAGGATGTTTTGTTGATGATGTGGTTGACAATACACTCTGAGATTGTGATCTGTTCAACTCTTATTGACCAGGTTTCTTTATTAAGTTTAGTTCAGGCATTTTCCATCCATTTTTTTCCAGACCATTAAGACTGCTTTATGCCTTCTATCCCACTCAATTTTGTACCATTTGCAGATTTGATAATGCATTCCTTCCATCACTTCATCCAAATCATCAATGATACTATTAAAGAATGCACTGCACTGATCTTCAAGGCCCTTCACTTAATTTGTCTCTACAATTGGATGAGCACTGTTTGAGTACAATTTTTGAGCCAGTTCGGTATACATGTAATTGTCAAGACATCAAATTATACTTAACTAGGTTTTTGATGAACATGTATTGAGATACTCTGTCAAATATTTTACCGAAATCAAGGTATGTTTATATACCTACAGCATTCCCATAATCCATTAAGGGTGATAACTGATTAAAAACAAAACAAAACAGATCCGTCTATCAAGGTTTGTTTTTGACAAATCTATGCTGACTACCATAATTAGAGCATTCTTCTCAAAAGCTTACAGATTCATCTCTTTATGATATGCTCTACAATTTTCAGTACCCAAAGATGAATTTCATCTAGTGCTGGAGACTTAAACTCATTCCAAGTGAAGTGACATTCTTTGTCCAAGTTTCTGTTGATCACAGACTTCATTTCTTCCCCTTCAACTTGACCTTCACAATCTTTTTATTGTAAAAAATAAAATAAAATGGGAATCTTTTTTTTAAATCTGTTAACATTTGTCTTTTTTTATTAGGCAGCTGACATACAAATTCTTTCTTTTTCCTTTCTCATGAACATATCTAAAAAAGCCTGTTCTTTTCCTACTCTTCACATCCTTTGATAATTTGAACTCTCACATTCCTATTTCCATTGTTACATTTCCAAGCTAACTGTTGATAGTCTTCCTTTCCATTTCCTTTCTGAATGTACTTTCTTAGTTTAAGATACTTTTTGTAGCTGCATTGACTTTTTTGGCAGATCTGCTGGAATTGTTGCAACTCCAGATCTTTTGGTGAATACAAACAAAAGGAGAAGGAGGAGAATATACCATATCCAATGAATCTCTAAGAAGGCTAATTATTTCTTGTTTCTCCATTGGAATTCTGACAAAAGTGGTTAGATGGAAATGCTTACACGTAAACATGTTTTCCCCAAATGAAAGGCTTATGTTAATAATATTGATGAATATTTGTGATCAAAGGACATAATCCTTGATTTCAGCAGTAGAGGTGACCAATTAAAGAGGATTAGTAATGAGTTTCTTCTGAGCTTTCCTGCAAGTACCCAGTTTGTCCAAAATGATTGCCTTATAAATAATTGCAATATATTAAAAAGTATGGGAATTCCTCATTTAGTGACTACAATTGGGACTGGCAACTTTGTTGCTCAGTGAAATGAAACCCCAACGATATTTCAATTTTCCTTTATTTACACATCTGCAAAGATCCTAAGTTTGAATGGTTGATAAATGAGACAGTAACTAAATGAGGACTGTCTATGTTAACAATTGACAATTCAGATCACAGCTACTAAAGTAATGCAGTAGTACATCTTGAAGCCAGCTTTACAAAACATTACAGTGAACTAGTGTATTTACCTGTGCATCCTCATTTTGAACTGGTAATATGGTTCTACCCATTTTCATAACAATATATGGAAGCATACAATCAACCTAGCATTGCATTGTCTCATATTTACAAGTTACAGCAGTTATGGGACTACTAATAAAAATTGTATTCCCACTGCATTAACTTCTCATAGGCCTAATGCTGGGAAGGATTGAGGGCAATAGAAGAAGGAGATGACAGAGAATGAGGTGGCTGGATGAAGTCATTGAAGCAGTAGGTGTGAGCTTAAATGGACTCCAGAGGATGGTAGAGGACAGAAAGGCCTGGAGGAACCTTGTCCATGGGGTCACGATGGGTTGGACACGACTTCACAACTAACAACAACAAATGTGTGAGTTCTGGTGATATGATAGTATACATTTTCCAACCCACTCTACCACCCATCAGTTGTCTGGTTTGATGGGAAATGCAGCTTCTGAGAGTTATATACATTAGTGAGATCCTGTCTTGAACTGAGAGATAATTAACATCTTGAAAAGTCAGAATAGAGCTTGGAGGGACATTGCAAGCCTTCTAGTCCAAGCCCTTCCTCAAGCAGGAGATCCAGAGGTGGTATCAGCAGGTTCTGACTAGTTCTGGAGAACTGGTAGAAATTTTGAGTAGTTCAGAGAACCAGCAGATACCACCTCCGACTGGCCCCACCCCCATCTATTCTCTGCCTCCTGAGTCCTAGCTGCTCGGATGGGTTTTCTTTTGTTGCCCTACCCAGGAGAATGGAACTGGAAAGCAGGTTAGTGGGATGGGGAGGGAATGGGATTTTGCAGTAACCTTTCCCTGCCACGCCCACCAAGCAACACCATGCCCACCAAGCTGCACCCACAGAACCGGTAGCAAAAAAATTTGAATCCCACCACAGAGGAGACCCTATACATTTCAGACAAATGGCTGTCCAGTCTCTTCTTAAAAATCTCCATTGATGAAGCACTCACAACTTGTGAAAGGCAAACTGTTCCACTGGTCATCTCAGTGACACATACAATTATACAATTATACAACTATACAATTGGCCAAACTCGCGCTCAACATTCTCTCCTCTGGCAGAGTTTCTCCAAGATGAAAGATTCTGTCTTTTGTTTATGAATCATTTTTAGTAGTGGTACCAGTTATCACCAATGGTTTTGCATATTGCACATTCTGCCATTAAACAATGGATAATACCATTCCATGTCTTTCAACCTAACATACCTCCTTGTTTGCTTAGCAAAAATGGAATTATTCCCAAGTACAGCATCTTGAAAGAAATTATTATGATTATGTTCCACCTTACTAGTTAACCTAAATATTTATTCCTGCATGCTGAATTTCATCCTGTGGTTTTTGAGGCTCGTGAGCTTATATTTTTAATTGCCCTCCTTTACTCACATTGCCTGTATTCATTTAAATGATCAAATATGGAATTTTCCTTTCCCTGCATGCTTTCCCTTTCTTTGTTTTCTATAGATTTAAATGTGACATGAAACTGTGCAGCACATTTGTTATTCTTGAATGCTCGCTGAGAGCATTTTGTAACCCAGGAGAATACACATAATTTTCTGCTTTAAAGTCATAAGAAGTTATTTGTCACTCAATCAAAATAAAAATGTCACTTCAGTGTGGATTTGCCGAATTGACAAGAGTTTTATTTTCCTGAGCAAAACAGACAAATCCCTATTCCTAGCTCAATAATATTTGCAGTTTTGCTAATTCTTTTTTCCCCCTCTATCTTGCCAGGAAGTGCCACTTAATGGAAGTTTTAAGACAAACATATAGTACTAAGTTTGTACCACAAAAGTGGCAAAATTAACATTATGATGGGCTTGAATCTTTTAATAATCTTTTAATAATCTTTGATTTTTTAAAATCTGATTAATTTGTCTCCCAACAGAAGGAGGAAAAAACTCTTCCTTGGTTTATTTTCAACAGATCTTGCCCCTTTGGGAGAGAATCTTTTTGAAGTCTGCTCTGTCAGTCACTGGAAAATGATTTGCATGCTGAAGGGATTGTTTCGTATGATCCAAATAGCCCATTGAATGTTGTTTCCATTGATTTAATTAGACAGCAGATCTCTTTAGAAAGTGTTGGGGAAACACCAGTAATTAAAACCACAAAGGTTATCAAATGTAAGTATCATATAAGCTTTTATGAATGAATTTGTCAAATGGATGAAATGCAGCCAGTGAAAGCTGTGTGCACATACAACACTCGTTTCTGAAGACCATATCCTCTGCAGCTGATGAAATAGGCTTTGATCCATGAAAGCAAGTGATAATAAACTGATTAGGCTTTAAAGAGGCACAAGTTTCTTGTTTTTGCTGCAAGAGCTAACATGACATTCTGCTGGGAAACATCCTCATTTCCTCTGCTGTGAAGACAGATTTCCCTCGGTTGGCATCAATCTGCTATCACACTATTCAGGTGCAAGAAGTAAAATTGGGGGATGTTTGGATGAGTTTGCATGTTTTAAGCCTGTGTGCTGGCCAGCGTCACTTGCGTGAGATGGGTGGCAATATAAATTGTATTCATTAATTTATTAATTAGATCCAAATATGAAGAAAATGTTAATGGGGAGGGAGAGAGAAAGATAGGACAGCTAAAGATTTTCCAGAAATAAAAAAAATGCTGTCTTTTATTTGACAAGAGCGGAGGTTAGAATGAAGAATGAAGGCTTAGAATTCAGAAATTAATTAGGATATCACTATGCTGGTGAATATAACAAAAGGGTGTCTATCAATCCTTTGCTACTTATGGGCAGAAAGAAACTTTGGATTTAACCCTCCATTAGGTTTCTCTCTATGTATGGATTCTTGAGCTCAGAATACCTTTGGTCCTTTTGAAGTCACTGTGATTCCACAAAAGGGTTGAAATATCCAGATCAATTCCTCATCTTTACTGTGACTGTGTCATATTTCAACAAGAATAAGAGGCAGTCTTGATGTATTATTTCTCCCCCTGTTTGAAGATCTAGACCAGGGGTGGGCAAACTTTTTGACTCGAGGGCCACAATGTGTTCTTAAACTGGAGCGGAGGGCCGGAACAAAAGCATGGGTGGAGTGTTTGTGTGAACTAATATAAATTCAAAGTTGGATTACTTCATGTAGCCTTCTGGGAGAACAAGAGAACCCTCTGCTCTTTTGGCTCAGGGCGGATAGAACAGCCGAACGGGCCGGATCCGGCCCCCGGGCCGTAGTTTGCCCACGGCTGATCTAGACTCTATTTAAATACATTTGAAATACTGCATCCAGTTCTGGTCACTATGATACAAAACTGATAGTAAAGCCACAGAAAGAGTACAGAGAAGGCACACAAATATGCTAAGGGAGCTGGAGGCTAAACCAGGGGTGGGATCCAACCAGCATAACAACCAGTTTGGGGAGTGTGCGCATGTGTGTGTGCGCTACCAGCTCTGGCAAGCATTTACCTTCTCCAGCTGACGAGCGGCACTCAGCTGTGCTGTGCAAAGCAGTTGAGGATGAAAACACAGCCACTAAAGGACAGCCTAGAGCCTGGGCGGGTGGGAGGGCTGAACAGCAGACTAAAACCTCATCCCCACAAACCAGTTCAGTGTCAGCTGCTCTTCGGAGCTACCGGTTCTATAGAACCGGACTGAACTGATAGTATCCCACCCCTGTGTCTAGTCTAAAGAGAAGCCTCAAGGATGATGTGATAGCCATCTCCCAATACTTGAAGGGCTCAGGGATGAGGGCATCAATGTATTCTCCACAGTACTTGAGGGTAGGGCAAGAAGCAACTTGTAGAAGTTCATTGGAGGGAAATCCAATCTGGAAATTAGGAGGAATTTCCAGATAATCAGAATTATTGATCAATGGAATAGTTTGCTTCCTGGAGTTGTGGGTGCTCCATCATTAGAGATTTTCAAGAAAAGACTGGACAAACAATTGTCTGGAATGGTATAAGGACTCCTGCCTTGGGTGGTGGGTTGGAGGTTCCTTTCAGCCCTGTGAGTCTATGATTCTAAATAATATATATTTATCTTTTAAATGTATTGCTTTTCAATATGAAAAGGTGGCCTGATCTGTATCATCCTCTGTTTTGGAGGCCTTCAGCTCCACCCTATGAAGATGAGGTCTAGATTTGCCAAGTGCCCTATGTGAATTCCAGGCCAAGATTGGATTAAACAGGAGGCAGAGTTTTGTAACATCTTTGCCTTTGATTGCGTGGTAATAATAGGGTTACAAAGATCAAGATAAGAATTAAGTCAAGAAGCTTGCCCAATCCATGGTTAACAAACTCTGCCTGCTGCTCTTTAATTTTCCACCCCCAGTTTGTTGCAGGTTTCGTTTTCAGAAGGCCTGGCGCTACACTACAGGATATTGGTAGCCTGGCCCTTTAGCACAATGCACAATATCTATCACACGGTGGACATGAATTGTCCAGAGCGTGAAGAATCTCCCTGGTTGGGGAATGCTGGCTGGGGAATTCTGGGAATTGAAGTCCACACATCTTCCAGTGACTGAGGTTGGGAACCACTGACTTAGAGATTTCCTGAGACCAACTGTTTCTTTCCTTTCCCATTCCCTTCAAAGTCTGGGAATTTCACACAATATTTTCCCTTAGGCTTTAGAGTTCAAAGTGGGACTCTTTAGAAGCTGCCGCCTGAAAAATTCCTCTTTGTGTCAGGTGGAAGAGCCAAACTTGTTTGTGTATTTTGCTAGGCAGTCTACATGTTTATTAGTGAGGCACGTCTATCAACACATGCCCACATGTTACTTAGGGATCTAAAGCTGCCATCAGACTCCAGGAACTTGTGTCTTTCCATTTTTAAGTTGCCTTTGCCACACCACCTGCTTTTCCACCCTTGTTGAAATATTTATTTTATTCCCTTTGTGCATCTACGTTTGTTCTGAGGATGTGTGTGTGTGTTTAAACACACACACACATTGTTTAAAATCCTTTTGCTGCTGAAAAACCCAGTGCCTTTTCTTGTCAATGTGCTTTCTTTTAGCCTTCGGCTGTCAGTGTTCTTTCTGAAACTCTTTGCTCTCGCACGATCCTTTACTTCATTTGTGAAACCTGTCATTTTATAATGTCTACAGCTCTTCACGAGATGTGGCATCTCCCAGCTTCAGATCCATTAGCTGTTCTACCTTATTCCAGATGATTCCAAACTGTTTTGCAAGTTCTCCACTTCACTGCACTTAATCAATGGAGACACTAAGCAATAGACGTAGTTGGTAGATATTAACACAAATTGAGTCGAAGCTGCTGGTTTCCCATTTCTCCGGGTAAGCTACTCATTATCAGGTGTGACTAAATGCCAACTGATTTTAATGCATGAGAATAAACAGAGAGAACTATTCGTCACAAACTTTCCTGCCCATCTTTCCTGCTTATATTAAGGCTTCTCATTAGGGAATTATTTTCTTGAAGGAAGAGATGTACAGGAATGTTACAGCAGCACTAGCCAAAATGTAGTCATCCTGTTTAGTGTTGAAAATATCAGAAGGGGTAAAAAATTGGAATGAGCTTCCTCTTACCTGTATTCCCAAAATTTAACCCAAAGTTGGCAAATCAGTCAAGAAAATATTCATTAGGAAAATGTGCAGTAACAAAGGAAATATATACACTAAGTTTATATTATTTATAATCTATAGAGGAGAATATTAGTAGTTCATGTTTGAAATGAGGGGTCCTTAGTGCTGTCTAAGCTTGATGGTTTGCTTGCAGACATTTCATAAATTTGGATATTGAAAGGTCTGCAAGAAAATGATCAAGGACAGAGCGAATGAAGGACACCCTCCTTTATTTATTATCTGTTGTTATATTTATAATAAAAACCATGCTATTTATTAGTATTGTGGATATTAGATATAGATGATTAAAATAAAATGTGGCGACCAGAAGATATCCATGGGAAGTTGGCAGTGTCAAAATAATGGGTGTGACTAGGCAATCATAAGCCTTTTTTTTAAAGGGTGTATCACACAAACATAAAAAATGGCAGGAGGTTGATCAATGATGTGCCCACCATTTTGTTGCCAGTTCCTGGCCTTTCTTATCCCAAATATCTTGTGCTCAAATGGAAGGAAACAGCAAGCAAAAATAATACATTATGATTTTTCATCTGTTCTTCTAGAACCAAATAAGTTTTCTTATGTGTTTCTTTACCTTTAAAAATAAAAGGAAGACACAAACAGGATTTTTTTTGTTTAATGACCAAAAAAGAAGCAAATCACACATATTATCTGTTATGGAATGTGTATGTGGAGAAGGGATGGGATGGAATCTCAGCAGCACCGCAGAGAGAGTCCAGAACAAGAAACTGTACAGTCCTGAGCTGGATAGCAGTGGGAAGAAGAGGTTCAAGATAGTCACATCCTAGAATCTGTCTGGTTATATCTATTAGGTTAGAAGATTATAACTTTAGTCTAGCAAGATTCTGTCTATTAGCTGTAAGCAAATAAAGACTTAGACTCAGTTACTGTTCTGACCCAAGCCCTTTTCCAACAAATCAAACACAATCCAAAAGGAACAGAAACCTTGTAATGCTTTTGCAAAATAATTAGCTGTGATAAGCACAAGCCTTGTCAAACTGTGCAAGACTTGCCAAAAGATAACAGACAAGAATCTTCAAATACAAACTCAAGATACTGGAGTGTCCATGAGGCTGGAGTTTCAATACGTCTTTGCCTTCTGCAAAGTATGTTCCTTTCACAGCTGGCTTTTATCTTCTTGAAGGAGGGGCCATTACTTTACAGCCTTACTCCTGAGTTGCCTGTGCTGTTGTAGCTGCTCTTTCCTACAAGCAATCCTGCATGCATGTGCACTTGGCACAGGCTCCTTGGGAACCTCCTCATCACTGCTGCCAGCCCTCCAATCTCTGAAGGCAGCAGTCCACTCCCTAATGGTCCTGGCCCTCATCTGAGTCCACGCTCTACTCAGCCATCTGCACCTGCTGCCGGCTAACCACAACAGTTGGATTTCCCAATTCAGCTTGGGGATTGGGGATAAAATTACTCTATTTTGAAAACATGGCAAAGTTGTTAGAGTTTTAAGAGATGGTGTGCTCTTTCCTCTTTTATCACATTGTGCAATCTCTGTCACATAAGTAAAGATTTAGTATAAAAGTATGTATTTCAGTAATGTCTGTTAGGCACAAATTCTCCATTCTTTCCTTGTTTCCATCCACATGGAACAGTTAATCCTTTTGCAATTGGGAGAAACTAGTATCTTTTACAGGATGATTTATGAGGTTGAATTAAATAAGCCAAAATTTCAGATCCTTGGAGTGGAGTGGAGTGGAGTGGAGGTGATAGTTCTTTAAAATAAAACATGCAAGTTAAATTACATAATAAACACAAATTAAACAAACAAATATCACAAAAGTTTCATATTAGGTCACCGTATTTTGGCAGTGTGATCTTGGGGGCCAAGGTGCTGTAAAATGGATCCGGGCCAGGTATTTCCCACTCTTGCAGAATCTTGTCATTGTCTCCAAATACAAATAACAAAATTCCTTATACTGAAAAAAAAGCTGCACAATTAAAAAGAAAACAACAAAATATACTATTGGGGGTCTCATGCCAACTTTAGAGAAAATATTTGCAAATGAAAAGGCTAGAAAAGTAATGTCCCAGATATGCAGGTTGGATTCTGTTAAAGATTCAATCACATCATTTATTTATTATTGATTGATTGATTGATTTATATTGTCCCTTTCCTTCAAAAGCTGAAGATAGCAGATAGAATATATTGTAGAAAGAATGGCAGAATCTAGGGACAGAGTTAAAAAAGGGATCCTCCAAGAATCCCTACATAGTCACAAGCAGACTAATCCAACCCTCTTTTAATTCCATGGACCCTTATCTAACTCCAAGCAGATGCTCAACATTAGTTAAGAAGATTTCTGTACATAGGCATGATGAACAATAAATTAGTTTAATTGGACCTTCATGCATGGACCTTGTTTTTCACACCTGATGTATGCCCTTTTCCAACTAGACTTGTGGCCAATCATCCCCACTGAAATTTCTTCATGTACAATACTACACAATTTCTGGTTGAACACTGTGGAAAATTCAATTCTGAATTCATAGTCATATCATATACAGAGATAACCATAACTGTTGCAATAAGACTCATATCTCAACAAATATACTGTAATGACAAAGCATCCTGGATTACCCCACCATTCAGCTGTCATTCTGTTTGTTTCCTTGAACTGGCTATATATTTGCTGCAAATATCTATAATTTATTAGATGCTGTTTGAAATAAAAGGAAGCTATAGATGGTCATTAAATGCAGTATTTGCCAGTACAAAGACGCAAGGTGTGACATTTTATCACCACAGCTGCCCCACGTGTCAAATCCTTTGTTTGCAGAAGCAGCCTGTAGTCTTTTCATTTGGACTCATTGTTCTGCCAGTAGAAGAGAGATCTTGGATTGCAGCAACAAATGACAGTTTGGCAGGAGAAAATAACATCTGTTTCACATCCCTATTTTTCATTCTTATTTTAACAATCATAAACACTTTTGAAAGCTGAAGAAGTACAGAACTAGCGCTATTCAGAGTAGGTAAAATGTCTTGCAAAATGCATTTGGATGCATAAACCCAGAGAGAAAACAAAAATAGATTTCATGTTGAGTGTGAACTCTCTTTCTCCCCTTTTGAGAGCCAGAAAAGATTTTGAGGGGTTTGCTCATTTAATCTCCTTTGGCTGTTCTAGCCAAGGGAAGTCTGAAGAAAGTTTCATGTTCCCCTTTCTTTTCTTTGAATAATCCCTGTCATCTGAATGCAAACTGGTCACATCTTAACACAGAGTCACGGGAAGACCTAAAGTCATGGTCACAGCCATGGGAACATGGAATTCAGCCTGAAGACAACTAACAACTACCTAAACTCCATGACTATAGATATTCCTCAACTTATGACCACAGTTGAGGCCAAAATTTCTGTTGCTAAGTGAGACAGGAAACTGAAGCAAGTGTACTCAGGTGCATCCTTGGAACATCTAGAAAGCAATTTTTAACATTTATATATTCAATTTCTAAAACTGTCCATCTCAAACAATGAATCTGAGCAGCTTGCAATTCAAAAAATATACTACAATTAAAGCAATAAAAACATTTTGAAATAATGAAAACGATATTAAAAAGTTCAAAATAAATATATCCAACACCTGATATACTTGGCCAGGTAGCAATGAAGCCAGGAAATGGGGCCCTTAGCACATTCAGCACCCCAGACTCAGAAACACAGCCAAGTTTTTGGAGCCTACAAATGGCTATCAAGGTTGGGGCCATTTTAATTTCTGAGGTGAGGATATTCCACAAAGCTGCAGGCCCACTGCCGAAAAGGTTTGTCTTCAAGTCCCCATCAGCCAGCTCTCTTTGGCTAACAGGATGTGAAGTATGTTCCATTGTAGATATCTGCTAGGTTAAATTGGATAGACAGAGACTCATGAAAAAAGAAAGTCCCTCAGGTAAATTGCTCCCAAGACATAATACACCATAATATTTAAATATACATAGGAGAAATCATTAGGACAAAGAGTCCAGATTAGTTGGAATTTGAAGAAGGTAGTAAAAATATAACTACTAACTGATGCAACAAGAAAAGATGAAAGATGGCACAAGAAATCAATGTGGAAAGAAAAAGAAAGAAAGAAAGATAAAAGAGAAGGAAGGGAGGGAGGGAAGGAGGAAGGAAGGAAGGAAGGAAGGAAGGAAGGAAGGAAGGAAGGAAGGAAGGAAAAAAGAGAAGAGTCAATTGGAATAACAGTTTCAAAATGTCTAATTTGGATGAGGATAAGTGGAAGATGGGGAAAGGATTTAAATCTCCTTTCCTTGACTCTTCCTTCACAGCTGAGATCTGCACAGTGTGGCCTAGTTGTACTGTACAGTGACTAGACCACTGGAGGGCTGTCCAATTTAAAGGAAAAATAAAAATAAATAAAGTCTACATTTGCTGGTCAATTACCATACTAATAATAAAAATGGCAGTAATAAGGATCTATCTAATCTCTACTGTGTCTTTAATAGAATAGCTATAGCACTTATAGACCACTTCACAGTGTTTTACAGCCCTCTCTAAGCACTTTACAGAGTCAGCATATTGCTCCCAACAATCTGGGTCCTCATTTTCCTGAGCTTGGAATGATGACAAGCTGAGTCAAGCTTGAGCTAGTCAGAATCGAACTGCCAGCAGTTAGCAGAATTAGCCTGCAATACTGCATTCTAACCACTGCATAATGGATAATTGGACTCTTTTAAAGACTTTACATACCTCCATGCATATTAAAAAGAGCTTATTCAAATAAGTTTTCTTTCTTCCCATAGTCCTGAGTTCATCTCCTTCACCTTATTTTATCCACAATGCTCTTAGCAAGTTTTGCATGCAATGAAGAATCCACCCTCATTTCCAACTTTCTACCTAAATGAGAAGTTACAATTTCTTCACACCCCCACAACTGTCTGTCTGTCTGTCTTGCTTCCCAATCAAGTGAAATCCTCATTATTACTGGCAGTGTCTTGATCAAACCAAGTATTCTGCATCTCTCTTTGAGTGTGATAGTAGCCTTTTTCTGTTCCTTTCGGATGGTTTAAGCAAAGAGTGCAAGCATTAGAATCACTTTCCTCTAAATTGCATACCACATTCCCAGCTAGTTCAGTCTGACATCTCACTGTAACTTTACACTCCTTGCTAGTGTGGAGTTGATAGCTAATGGAAGTTTAAGAGCATCATTCCGGAGCATTAGTGAACCCATGTTATTTTTAAACCACATATAGGGCATTTTGCTATGACCAGTTTAGAATATCATGATAACCCAGTAATGCTCCCCAAGAGAATTATTAAGAGAGACACGCATCCAAATCCATATAAAGTTAATAGCTGGAGTTTTTACAAAATAGTATATAAGCTTTGGAGTTTACAAAAACTATTCATCAACTAAGTAGTTAAAGAAATCCAGAGAAAAGCAGGAGAATAAAGAAAATAAGGGCCTTGGTGGCTCAGGCTGTTAATTGCCTGCACTTAAGTTCCAGCTGCCTACAACTGCTGTAGGCTCGAATCCCACCAGGCTCAAGGTTGACTCAGCCTTCCATCCTCTCGGGGTAGGTAAATTGAGGACCCAAGATTGTTGGGGGCAATTAGCTGACCTTGTAAAAATGCCGCTTAGTAATAAGCAGGCATATACAATGGAATGAAGGCTATTGCTGAGCACACTGGGTTGTATCCCAAAAATTGTAAGCCGCCCTGAGTCTTCGGAGAAGGGCGGCATATAAATGTAATTTTTAAAAAAATGATAGCTGTTAAAACTATGTCTACACCAGCATAGAACATGGAGTGTGGTCATTGGTCCTTGTTGTGGAGAGAAGCAGTATTTGGTTGTACTATTGATCATATTAAGAAAAAGAACTAAATATATAGTTATTGGTGTCCTCCCCACTTTTTGGAGGTGGAGTATAAAATATAACTATTAAATTTAGCTATTGCAAGATAGATTCTTTCTAATATTAGTTAGATCTTTTAGTAGCAGCACTTAAGTTAATTATAAACCAAGAAATGATGAGGTGACCTCATAGTAGAAGGTCATCCGCCTTCAATCAACACAGTCCAAATGTACTTGGTTTTGAATTTGTGTTTGTCACTCTGCAGATGAGAGGCAGAGGAGGGCCATGGGTGAGCATACATCCTAGCCTTGGGACCCTAATGGGAGTAGGATGATGGATGAGCTTGGTTTTAATATGGGGGTACAGTTAATGTTGGGTGGGTTGTTAAGATGGAGAGTGGGCTGGCAGGAGTGGCTTTTGGCCAGATAGCTGAATTATTTTGTTTGTAGGTAGAAGGCAGTGAATTATTTTAGTTTTATTTTATAATTTTTTATATTTTATAATATTTTATAATTTTGGCAGGAATTCTGCATGACTGGTTGATGGTGGGGTTCTTCATTGTGTACCAATGACAAGCAGGAGAAGATACTACAAGAAGTATTGATCAGCTTTTCCAGGACAGAAACTGGCAGTTTGGTGTTGGTCTCTCTTCCAGTTCCATGTCCTAGAGACTGTATTCTTAAACACCTTGGAGTCAGATAACTGTTGGTAATAAAGCCCCACTAATCTATCAATTTGCCCTAAAGAAATGAACAAGCACATCTGTTCCATTTAACTAAGCCTGGTTAAGTAAGGATGGTAAAGTTGTCTTAACAGAGATTTGTCCATTAGATTTGAAGTTCATCTGGAGGGTGATGGAGATGATCCTTTGAAACCTTGGTTGAGACTAGGAGTTCTGTTTCACAATTGACTGATTGTGAATGCCTGAATTGGACTGTGAGGCCCAAAAGACATTCTGAGCATTATTTATTTTCTTAGTTCAGAGCTCATCACAATGTTGGTGATTTTTCTCAAATGTTGACAGTGAGTCATTTCCGTTGTTATGTCCTGGGATTGCAATATGGGAAAGCTCAGAAATGTATGACCTCTGTGGTAACCATGGACCTGTCCCTGATTAACAGGCCAAATCCATACAAATGATAACACAATGTGTTATGTATGCAGGTTTAAAGTCATTGGTTTAGTTTGAACTGTTCTTGTAAAATGTAAGAAATGATTGGTTTAAAAAGTGCGGGAAAACCCTGCACTCTGATTGGCTGGCAACTGCGGCTGCTGGCTATAAGTAGCAGCTGCAGCCCAGCCAAAGTGGGTTCGTTCTGAGCTGTAGTCACTAATAAACAAAGAGCTTGAAGCACTCCGCATCTGTCTCTTCATGCAAACTTAACACTGGCGACGAAGGTAGGATCTCCCTGAAGAAGAAGGCAATGCGGAACAGAAGGAGAGCGAGATGGCTGCGCTGAACACCCCCTCAGCCCCGTTCGATCCAATGGCAGAAGACTGGGAGACGTATACAGATCGTTTCCAAATGTACCTGGAAGGAAACGATCTTGCCGACATTTCTGAGAAGCGGAAGAGGGCGGTCTTTCTCATGCACTGCGGTCCGGCAGTTTTCAAGATGGCGAAGGCATTGGCGGGAGCTGCAGACGTGAAGGTAATGGAATAGCCTGACTTAGAAAAGTTGTTAAGAGCCAATTACGCCCCACAAGTATTGTGCCTCATTAAGAGACATGAGTTTTACCGAGGGGATCAAGGGGAAGCGCGTAACGACTTCGTGGAAGTTTAAGAGACATTGGGGTGCATGTGAATTTAACAATTTAGAAGAGGCCATCGCGATCGATTTGTTCTGGGCCTTAAAGACAAGGTGCTTCAGAGCAAGTTATTACTAAGACCTAAGATCACGCTGAAGGAAGCAATAGAAGAGGCCTCTTCAGCAGAAGCTACCAAGTCCTCAGCAGCAGCCATGAAGAAAATTAACAAGGCCACAAGCCATCCTGATGTGGAAAAGTCCACAACAACTCATTGTGAGCAAATAGATTCTGAGTCAGACTGTAGTGAGGTGGAGGAAGGAATTTATAGACTCAGAATGGAGCAGAAAAAGAAAGACCTGGGAAGAAAGAGGCAAGATTTCTACTGCAGAGGTTGTGGGGAAGCCACCCCGCACTGAATGCAAGTTCCTAGATACCATCTGCCTCCGTTGTGAAAAAAGAGGACACCTAGCAAGAGTCTGCAAATCATCCAGAACTCCACCCAACAGAAGGAAGTTTCCTGACAAAGAATTCAAGCCCAACAACCTCAGTGAGAAAATGGGGCACAGCACAGAAGCAAAGGGGAAGAATGAAACTCATCAGACAGTAACTATTGGTCATTCTTCTATCAATAACAGAAAAATGCATGTCAAGGTACTAATTGAAGGAAGGCCTTGCCAAATGGAAGTGGACTCAGGATCATATCTATCTATGGTGTCATGGGACACTATTCACAGACTACTCCCAAACATTCAGAAGAAGCATTTCAAGAAGCAAGCACTGACTCTTAAAGACTACCAAGGGAACAAGATTCCAGTAGTTGGAACAAGAGAATTCAACATGAAGTTCAAAGGCCACACCAAACACTTGCCCCTGACCATCGTGGACAAGGATCGCCCAAGCTTGCTGGGACTTGAGTGGTTCAATCCACTAGGCATCGAGGTGACTGGCATCAATCATGTGAGCAACACTGAATGGGAGGAGGCCTTGAAGTCTGAGTTTCCAGAGGTCTTCAGCGACGGATTGGGCAAGTATATGGGGACCCCTATCACTTTCAATCTAGATCCCAAGGTGCCACCAATTCGCTTAAAGCCCAGAAGGGTCCCATTTGCCTTAAAGGAAAAAATGATGCACAATTAGATAAACTAATAGCTCAAGGAGTTTTAGAGCCCACTGACCACTCCAGGTGGGAGACACCCATAGTCACACCAGTCAAGACTGATGGGTCAGTGAGAATCTGTGGAGACTATAAGGGGACATTGAACCATGTGCTTCAACAGAGCGCATATCCAGTTCCAGTGGTGCATCATTTACTACATTCACTTGGCAGGGTTACAGTCTTTGCCAAATTGGATCTGCCCAGGCATATCAACAATTAACAGTTGATGATGCCACTGCAGAGGCCCAAACCATTGTGACTCATAGAGGTGCTTTCAAATGTAAAGGTTACAGTTTGGAGTAAGCGTGGCACCAGGCATCTTCCAAAGCCTTATGGAAAGGATGCTCCAAGGACTGCCAGGGTAGTACCTTACTTTGATGATGTGTTAATCTCTGCTGAAAATGACACTCAGTTACAAGAGAGACTCAGAGAAGTCCTTACCAGATTCAAAAAGCGGGGTTAAAAGTCAAGGAAGAAAAATGCACTCTTAGAACTGACAAGGTTGAGTTCTTGGGCTATATGATTGACAAGCATGGTATCCACCCCACAGATGCCAAGGTTCAGGCAATCAAAGAAGTCCCTAGACCAAAATGTAAAACAGATTTGCAAGCCTTCCTTGGACTCATTAACTTTTATCACATGTTCCTACCTCAGAAGGCAACAATTGCAGAACCACTGCACAGATTATTAGACAAAAAGTCTGCGTGGGTCTGGGGCAGAAAAGAACAATCTGCATTTAACAATATTAAAAGACTAATCACGTCTGATGCTGTACTGATACAGTTCTCTGAGAATTTGCCTGTTGTACTGACTTGTGATGCATCCCCTTTTGGGGTGGGGTGGGGGGTTTGAGTCACAGGCTTCCCAGTGGGAGGGAAGCTCCTATTGCATTTTACTCTCGCACCTTGACCAAAGCAGAGAGGAACTACAGCCAACTGGACAAAGAAGCCTTGGCAATTGTTGCAGCTGTCAAGAAATTCCATGAGTATTTATATGGGAGAACATTTACCATTGTCACAGATCACAAACCTCTGTTAGGCATTGTGGCAGGAGACAAACCTACGCCCACTATCCTGTCACCAAGAATGCTGAGGTGGACTGAATTTCTTGCTGCTTATTCATACAAACTCATCCACAGGCCTGGCAAAGACATTGGGCATGCAGATGCTTTGAGTCGCTGCCCACTTCCTTCTCACACTGAGGACTTTGCTCCTGAGACTTACACCTTTTTCCTAGAAACTGTTGCCAAGCTTCCAGTGCACGCTGCTGAAATTGCCAGAGAGACTGCCAAAGACACTTTATTGGCTCCTGTTATAGGCTGGATTAAGAAAGGTTGGCCTCTTCAAGATCTACCTCAACTTGCCCAACCTTTTAAATCCAGGCAAACTGAATTATCTGTATTAAGAGGATGTATTTTGTGGGGTAACAGGGTGGTTATTCCTGCAAAACTGCAAAAGAGGTTTTGGAAATGTTACATGAGGGTCATCCAGGTATTGTCAGAATGAAGGGATTGGCCAGGAGTTATGTATGGTGGCCAGGTATTGACAAAATGGTTGAAAACTGGGTTGCATCTTGTCCCAACTGTCAGGTAGTCAGGCCTGCCCCACCTCTCGCCCCCACACAGGAATGGGAATGTCCTAAGGGCCCATGGTCCAGGATTCACATTGATTTTGCTGGCCCTACCAGAGGGCACACTTTCCTTATTATAGTTGATGCATATTCCAAATGGCTAGAGGTGGCATCCACCACAACTGAAGCTGTCATCAAACAGCTTAAAAAGCTTTTTGTAACTCACGGGTTACCTGATGTGCTTGTTTCTGACAATGGCCCTCAATTTACATCCAACCTTTTTGAATCCTATCTAGCACAACAGGGTATCAGACATGCCCTGACCGCCCCTGGGCATCCTTTGGCTAACGGCCGGGCTGAACGTATGGTATGATTTACCAAGGAAAAACTTCAGCAATTGGGTCAGGGATATCACTGAGAGAGTTGAAAAACTTCTCAGTGTGCAGCATATCACTCCCAACCCCTCAACTAATTTGTCCCCAGCTGAATTGTTGATGGGTAGGAAACTCAGGTCTCCCCTTGATCGCCTTCATCCCACTTACGCACCCAGCACCACTAGATTCCACTAGCAAAATTCGCACATTCACTGTGGTGATTCTGTTTATGCTAAGAATCTTATGGGTGAACCATTATGGATTCCTGCTGAGATAACCCAAATCACAGGCCCCAGGTCTTACAGGGTACAAACGGAGGATGGTGTCCTCTGGAGCAGGCACATTGATCAGTTAAGATCCAGATTGCCTCAGGAGCATTGCTTTTGCTCCTCTCTGGTTCCCATACCTACTGCCTCTTCTAGGGGGGAAGGGGAGGATCATGAGTGTAATGAACAAGCAAGAATCAACCCCATGTGTAACGAGCTAACACGACAGGAACCCAAAACCTGTCACAATACCAACAACCATTTTCACAAATGGAAGATTGCACATCATTACCTTGGTGGCTCAGGCTGTTAAATGCCTGCACTTAAGATCCAGCTGTCTACAATTACTGTAGGTTCGAATCCCACCAGGCTCAAGGTTGACTCAGCCTTCCATCCTCTCGGGGTAGGTAAATTGAGGACCCAAGATTGTTGGGGGCAATAAGCTGACTTTGTAAAAATGCTGCTTAGTAATAAGCAGGCATATACAATGGAATGAAGGCTATTGCTGAGCACACTGGGTTGTATCCCAAAAATTGTAAGCCGCCCTGAGTCTTCGGAGAAGGGTGGCATATAAATGTAATATAAAAAAAAATAAAATAAAATAAAATTACCTGATTTAGGTGCTGACATTGTGTTGGAGATGGATGGGGAGGAGAGACCAGGTTGTAGTAACCAAACAGGTTCTACCATTACTACAAGTCCTAGTAAGGAAATGTCAGCAGACACATTTCCTCCCTCACAAGGTGAGAACCTTAAAACATCTGAACCACGTGGTCTCAGCGTGCACGTAAGAGCCCCACCTATTTAAAGAATACATTAGATAGGCTGGGGTTTGAGTATGGACTGAACCTAGTGGGGAGGGGTGTTATGTATGCAGGTTTAAAGTCATTGGTTTAGTTTGAACTGTTCTTGTAAAATGTAAGAAATGATTGGTTTAAAAAGTGCGGGAAAACCCTGCACTCTGATTGGCTGGCAACTGCGGCTGCTGGCTATAAGTAGCAGCCGCAGCCCAGCCAAAGTGGGTTCGTTCTGAGCTGTAGTCACTAATAAACAAAGAGCTTGAAGCACTCCGCGTCTGTCTCTTCATGCAAACTTAACACAATGGATCTAGCTTTTACCTTGGAGCTGTGATTTGAAGGTGAAGGACATTGTGATCAGTTCTTTTTTTTTAATTTTTTATTTAATTACATTTATATGCCGCCCTTCTCCGAAGACTCAGGGCGGCGTACAATTTTTGGGATACAACCCAATGCGCTCAGCAATAGCCTTCATTCCATTGTATATGCCTGTTTATTACTAAGCAGCATTTTTACAAAGTCAGCTTATTGCCCCCAACAATCTTGGGTCCTCAATTTTAGGAAACTCCTTGGTTGACTGAGGAATTCTTAAGAAATAAAAGACTAAAAACAGTGCCTAGAGCCTGAGGAATTAATAGGAGCAAATGAGATCTGTTTTAGGCCTACATTGTGACAATAAGCAGTTTTCAACAATTACTGGGTCAGCAAATGTTAATAGGTATCTTGTTGGAAAGAGAGGGGTGGGATGACCTGTTGTCAGGCTTTATCTCCTGGCAGAAACAAACCAGGATGACAAACTCACAAGAAATCCAGGAATTGCAGATAAGAAATATTTATGGAAGAAAGTAAGAAGCCAAAAGTAAACCATGTCAGGAACGGCTGGGAATCAACAATAAGCCTTATATATAGAAAACCATGTTCAAACCTTGCATTTCATTTTCTTCCCTGCTCTTTGGAACTGATTTACTTGGCCTCCTCCTTTGAGTGGGCTGGTTTGTCTCCATTTGTCCTTTGTTTCTGCAATTTTCAGATTTGCTGTCATGTTGTTTTTCACTGACTGTGTGAGAACTAATTCTCATATCTCTCTTTGGATCGCTGTGATATGTTTACTAGACATTTTGCTGATAAAAATCACTCGTATTTGTTGTGAAATAGACTCACTTGAACCAATGAGTGGACTAGGGCAACATTTTGCTAAGTCATCTGGGATTTATTTTGGCTTTGGATAATAAGGATACAATTCTCTGTAAAGCAACTCTACATAACTGCAGGTCAGGCCCATGTTCTCCCTCATTTCTTCAGGCATTTGTGTATGAATATGTATGTTTAGATCTGAGAGATGATAATTCTTCTTTGAACAGAAGATGGCATCAATTGGTGCACCACATCTCAAGAAAAAAATATTTTTTATCCTAATATTTGGCAGCGTCTGTCTGGTCTTCCCTTCAAAGGAAGGTTTGAAGATGTGATTGAGCATCAGTCATAAATAGTCCTATAGAAAACAGATTTCTTATCCCTTTCAATTGGACTCAGTCCTATTCACATAGTACCATCAATACCTGCAAGCTCCAATAATTATTCAGAATAAGTACCTCAAACACTCCTCACCCATCTCTCCACTCTTAATTTTAGGATACATTCATTTTATTATTACCTTTATTGTCAGAGTACAACATGTGTACAATGAGATTGGCTGAACCTCCCTTCGTGCACCTCCCTCAACACAACTCACAGTGAGGACGGAAGTCCCTAACCCAGTTCCAATCTTATTACACTATGTGACCTTGTTATACAACACGCCAGCCCCGCAAGTCTATCATACTATGTTGACATGAAGTTATTTTCCATTAAGAAGTCTGACAGCCCATGAGTAGAAACTGTTCTTCAGCCTGTTGGTGCGGCTGGCTATGCTTCTATATCTCCTACCTGATGGTAGGAGAGTGAAGAAGTGCTGACCGGGGTGTGAGTCGTCCCTTAGAATTTTCCTCACTCTTCTAAGGCAGCGAGCCCTAGCGATGTCATCTAGTGGTATCAGGGAACAGCCCACGATGTTTTGTGCTGTGCTCACCACCCTCCGTAATGTCTTTCTATCTGCAGCTGTCAAGGCAGCATATCACACCATAATGCAATATGAGAGTGCACTTTCTATTGTGGACCGGTAAAAGGAGGTCATCAGTTGTTGTTCCACTTTATTCTTTCGCAAGACCCTAAGGAAATGGAGTCTCTGTTGGGCCTTTCTGGCCACCTGGGTTTTAGTCTTCCTGTGAATTTGTTAGAATGCATGTTAAAAGGAAGTTTTAAAAGGATGCATTAGAATTAATTGATTTTAATTGTAAAGCTAAAATTTCTTATGAAATGTTTAGAGTTTAAAAATGAATATAAAAGAGTTTTCCCTTTAAAGTTAAAGAATCTGAAAAGGTATAGTGATTTTTGTTAATATAGATCAGGAGTCTATACTATTAATAAGAGAACACAGACACACACACACAGACACACACAGACACACACACATTCCCACAATAGGGGAAAAATAGATTTGATTAAGATGGCAATGTACTGTAAATGTTGTTAAACAAAGAGCTTTTATTTGATCTCATTTCTACTGCAATATTGCTTCTGGTTTTTATGCTTGAAATTTAAAAAAAATAGAATTTAGTTTGAAGATTGAATAACAAGTTTTAGAACTGGCTTGTAATATTTATGTAAAAAGTTCAGGTTGCAAAAAAAAAGTTGCCTTATATATCTGTAGCTTTAAAGATTTTATTCATTAAAGCTGCCATAGGTTCAGATGGAAGTCTATAAATAATGGAACATTTTACTGAATCACAGAGAAGTGTTATGTTTTTGAATATCCCAACACTCTTTCCAAATATTTTTCAAAGCATGTATAGTCCTGATGTACTGTATGGTCTTTGAATCTATCAAAAGGTCCTTGATCAGCATTCCAAAACTAGAAATGAGCCCAGTATGGACCTATAAGACCCAGAATGTACAACAGTGCACCATTAATTAATTGAATAAGTGGCCCTGGTGTATCTTTGCTCTCTTTCACAGCTCGATACTAGCAACCATTTGGTCAAACAAATGGCAACTTCAAATCTCAACAAATAAATGTTCTGTCTTACATATTGGCAAAAAAAATCAGAAAATAAAATACAAGCTGAATAGTCAAGACCTTGTTGATGACACAAACTTTGTCAAGGACCTTGGAGTACTCATCTCTAATGATCTAAGTGCTAGAGCCCACTGTAACTACATAGCCAAAAAGGCATTAAGAGTTGTAAACCTAATCCTGTGTAGCTTTTTATCCGATAATATCAGTCTACTAACTAGAGCATACAAAACATTTGCTAGACCAATACTTGAATACAGCTCATCAGTCTGGAACCCTCATTACATATCTGATATTAATACAATTGAGAAAGTCCAGAAATATTTCACAAGAAGAGTTCTCCACTCCTCTACTCATAGCAGAATACCTTATGCCACCAGAGTTGAAATTCTAGACCTAGAAAATCTAGAACTATGCCGCCTTCGGTCTGATCTAAGTATAGTACATAAAACTATATATTGCAATGTCCTACCTGTCAATGAATACTTCAGCTTCAACCATAACAATACAAGAGCACAAACTCAATAGATACAAACTCAAGGTAGACCACACCAAACTTGATTGCAGGAAATACAACTTCAGCAACAGAGTGGTCAGTGTCTGGAATACTTTACCTGACTCTGTGGTTTCTTCCCCAAACCCCAAAAACTTTAATCTTAGACTGTCTACTATTGACCTCACCCCCCTCCTAAAAGGTCTGTAGGGGGCATGCATAAGCGCACCAATGTGCCTACCATCCCTGTCCTATTGTTTCTTTTTTTTCTTATTCGTATCGATTTCATGTATTCATAACCATGTTTATACTTATACCTGTTATCTAATAATCGATTGACAAAATAAAAAAAATAAAAAAATAAACTATCTACATGAACTCAGGTAACTCCAGAAAGTAAAAGGAAAGTTGTTAAAATAGATTGTGTGAAGTTAATGCCCTCTGGTATGATGATAAGTGATATCTAGGCAATGGGAAGAAAACATCTCAAAGCAGACCTGCTGCCTCCTGATAACTTCTTGTCAGTATCAATTTCAGGATTTGGTTAAGTATCTCCTTTCCTTTTTTTAGGTTACCCTGACAGGAGTGGTGGGATTGAAATAATTTAACAAGCAGTTCTCTGCCCTAATGATTTCTTCCAACAACCACTTCACCAAACTGCTCGGAAACTGCTCCCAAACTGGTGCAAACCAGCTGAATCCCACCACTGCCTGACAGCTCTGTGTCTCATGGTTCCCTCTGGTTCAGGGCATACATTGCAACATTTGCTGGAATTGGGAGAGAAATGCACCCTTCCCCAGTTTTTCTATATATAGTTCACACATCTTCCCAAATAATTTACATCTTTTTGGCTACTACAAGCTCAGCACTTTTGCTATCGAAAATAGCAGTCTGTATTATTAGTCTCTACTGGAAGGAATTCAAGGTGCTTTATTTCAGTCAAAAGTGCTATAAAGCCATACTTGCAGAGACAGCAGTTGGATGCACCAGAGTGCCCATATAGCAGGATAACTTCTTATTGGTTTGCTGTTCTTTTAGGCCAAACTAAATTTATTGTCCATAATGAAAAATTGGAACTAATATGAAAAGTCTGAGAGTATAAGAGAAAGGACAAAGGGGAAGAAAGAATCAGGAATGATTTCAGCAATCTCTTTCTTGGATTATTCCCAGGACATTGTCTTATCTTAAACCCAATAAACTGGATATAAAATGTTGCATGCTCCACATATTTTGCTTATTTAAGATAAGAGAAGGATGGGTTAAAATCTTCTGACCTTGCTTGCAGTTATCAATTTGCTTTCATTCACTAAAAATTCAGATTTTTAGTCTTTGCTAAAACTTCTAGACCTAGATGCCTTATATATCTGTAGCTTTAAAGATTTTATTCATTAAAGCTGCCATTTGGTCTTTGCCCCCAAAAAAAGAAACTGGAGGATAAAAAAAAAGTGGGCTGCTTCACATATCACATTGTTAGATATACAAAGAAGATTGTTTAAAAGTGTACATCTAAATACTTTGCTGTGGAGGCAACAAATAAGCATGTTTATATTTTTCCCCAAGGCAGACTCAGCTGCTCCCTCACATTGTTTATATAATTTAAGGATAGGACACTTGGTGCTTTCCAGTTGTTCTGAACTAGTTTGCTGGAACTGACAGTAGTTAAGGTCGAAACCAGGAGTGTCCAATCTTGGCAACTTTTAAGACCAGTGGACTTCAACTCCCAGAGCTCCTCAGCCAGCCACGCTTGATCTAAGAACTCAATTAGTAGCAAATCCATCTTTCCAAAGTTGTTGTAATTCTTGCTGGATCAGCCATCAGTTACAGATCACTGCGTTGTTTGCACATAAAATTAGAACACAGGAAAAGAGTGATGTAAGATGCCTTGAGCTTTCTGAAGGAAAGTATAATCAACAAAACAGTTTCACATACTTCTAAGTCATCTACAAGTGTTGAAGGGCCTGGGACTGGTGTTGCCTTCACACCCTCAATATTTCCATCAGCTATTGAAATCTGCCAAGTTTTGTGTGAACTATTAGTGTGCAATGCTGGTGCTACAATCTGGATTTCAATGGGAGAAGGTAATCCGGAGCATGCATGAGGATGCATATTATATCTGACCTTGCCTCCTTGTATAAAATTATTCTTCCACAAAAAAAAAATAAAGCAGTTTCTTCCAGCCTGAATAATATGGATGTCTAATTGTGCTCCAAATCATGTTTTCTCCTTTGAATACAAACTCTGTGCAGATGGCTGAGAAAGGGAAGACACAAACAGGTATCCTCCAGCTAAACATAAAATATAAATTTGCCCCAAATTGGAAATTTTTATTCAGGAGAACCACCAACTATGGCGAGCACAATAAGAAAGCCAGGCTTATAAACCTTTGCAGCTCTTTCTACTCAATGTGCAGACTGCACCACAGTACACAATATTGAGGTGCATGAGGATATCAGGAGCAGTGTTTGCACACATATATCCTTGCTACTGAATTTCATGTCTGCAGACATTTGTGGTTCACTTGTGTTCATTTCCTACCCCAGCTTGGCTCTGCCATGTTTAGAAATAAAATTATACAAATCACTGGGGGAAATGGTGGGATTAACATTGTGGCTAATGCAATCACAAGAGCCTTGAACAGGTCAAGGGGGGGTCACTTGGACAAGTCTTCCAACATGAAATATCCCCTTTATAAACAAATTCTGGTGTCCTCCCCTTTGCCTTAGCTCTTCTGAAGTTATGGCTCCTCTCAAAGGCTTCCAGGCATTAGAGTCAGGCAGATTTGCAGATGTGGAACATTTTCTAAAGATGATACAAACACAGTTAAAATTAAACCAAATTTTAAAAGATGCACAAGAGTAACAGGTGGCTCTTGTTATTCACAAGGGTTATGTTCCAGCATGAAACAACAGATAACTAAACTATGAATAACATAATCTGGAGTCTATGGGGGTTGGTTCAGAAATTTGTGATTGTCTTCTTTCTCCCATAAGAATAATTGAACTTGCATTTGCTCCTCTTCTGATTCATTTATGCAAATCTTGCTAGGTCAACCTGGGTGCAAAGCTCAAGATAGCTTCCCAATGACACTAATCCTCTTCTGAGTGAGTTGTTCAATAGGGGTCTGATGGAGTTACCCACTCGTGTCTCAAGTCTCACACTGCTTTCTTCTTTTGCATGACTTCTTCATGATTGTCATGGCCAGCCTTTGGAGGGCATGGCAGGATAAATGTACTGCCCCATGGACCACATGCAGTGATCAAAGAAAACCAGAGTGACAATTGGGAAAATGGCAGGATGTGGGATGTAGGCAGGAATTGCATATGCTGAATGGCACAACCAACTAACTGGCACTGAACGTCTGCACAGTGTATGCGCAAGACTTTCCCAAACCCAGATGGAAGATTAAAGAGAAGGTTGAGAATAATAGGGCTAAGATCCTATGAAACTTGCAGATCCAGACACATAGCAGTAGTGATAGATATTGCAGTGCCAGCAACATCAGGAAGAAGGAGCATAAGAAGCTGGACAAGTACCAGGGCCTGAAGGAGCAGTTCGAGAGGATGTGGAAAGTCAGGGCCAAAGTGATCCCAGTGGCAGTTAGGAGTACTTGGAGCAGTGATTCCTAAACTGGACAGTGTCTCTGACAGATCTCAGGATAGTAAGTCAGAACTGTTTGTCCAGAAGAAGGCGACAACTAAGATATTGCACAGACCCCTCAAACTCTGGTAGAGGACCTGAGATTGAAGAAGATGCATACCACTCATAATGAGTGGTGGGATTCAACATTTTTAACTACCGGTTCTGTGGGCATGGCTTGATGGGCGTGGTGTGGCTTGGTGGGCGTGGCAGGGGAAAGCTACTGTAAAATTTTCATCCCCCACTCCAGGGGGAAGGTTACTGCAAAATCCCATTCCCTCCCAACCCCACTAACCTGCTTTCCAGCTCCGTTCTCCTGTGCAGAACAACAAAAGAAGACCCAGCCAATCAGCTGGGACTCGAGAGGCAGAGAATAGATGGGGGTGGGGCCAGACAGAGGTGGTATTTGCCAGTTCTCCAAACTAATCAAAATTTCTGCTACCAGTTCTGCAGAACTGATGAGAAACTGCTGAATACTACCTCTGCTCATAATGCAAGAAAGTGGTGAGAAGGAATGGGATTGGAGAAGACAGGATCTGTGATAATGTTTAATTGGGTTTCTACACACAGCAGGATTTATATTTTGCAAGGCTAGTATTTTGTGGCTTGTAGTAACAGCTTTCTTTTGCGGCTCCTTTTTCAGATATTCCCAGAAACATTTGGCCCTTGGCAAGTAATCAACAGCAATATTAGGGGTGTTGTAATAAATTGCTTAGTAATGTGTTCATTTTCTTAGGCAAAGAAGAATACTGGAAGATCTCCAAGTATGACTTGGGGTAGATTTTAATTTATATCTGTTTGCATAGCATAGCTTGAATAGAACAGCATGTGCCAAGCCACTTTGCCCATTCCTCTAGAATGGTTGAAATTTGGACAATAATATCATGAGATTCACCAGAATAACTGTGCTTAAATGATTATGAAACTGGAGAAGAAATATTTATAAATTGCATACATCTTAATATAGAAGTGAAACCTTAAATGGTATCAAAACATTACTCTCTATGGTAAGTAAAAGGATACCACTGATATTAAGCAGAAATGGGATTGATTTGTAAGTGATAAATCTTGTTAACACTCAGCCCTCTTTTTAGGGAGGAGACTGCTCTTCACATGAGATAGATAAATGATAGATGGATGAATAGACAGACAGACAATCAGAGGAGACTGTAACTGTAACTTCTCCCAACCCAGCTCCTAAGGTGAATCTTAATTTCATTCATATAGTGTAAGTTATGTCCAGAATTAAATTGAGTGAACTGAATGGTAGCCAGAGAGATACCTAGAACTTCACAACTTACGTTAGATAACTCTTTCTTTTTAAACTAAAGATATTTCATAATTATAAACATGCTTTTCTAGAGATTGTTATCCTTGGAACAGCAGTGGTTTATTTGTTCATGGAACTAACCACGCAAGAAGAGCAAGCCTTTTCTTGCATGGTTATCTAAGCAAGTGCATATATAAGCAAAGGTAGGACAGAAATTTATGTAGGTGTGGATCATCAGATCCTCCTTTATTCATTAAAAATACATTGAACCTCCCAGAATATTTATTTACAAATTACAGCCATGTAATCAACATGTAATCGAACCAGTAAGACCAGATTCAGAGCCAGCTCATCTCTCCAGTCCTTTTGACAAAACGTCTCCATGAAGCATCACCTACCTACCCAGCAATAGGCTTATTATGATGAATATTGGTAGTCATTCTGGGATCTGCGTTACTTGGCTCTAATCTATCTGACATTTTTTATTTTTTAAAATAATCACTCAGCACCAACATTGTGAGAAAATTATCACTGATAGAGATCAACAATGAAGCAATTGGCTAAGGGTACTAAATTCTATTGCCAAATCCCACAGAAAAGAAAAAAGAAAAATAAGATACTCCCTTTTTAGAAAAAAAAGTGCCCATAATTTCAAATAATTCAAATAGATGTTTTAATAGCAATAGCACTTAGACTTATATGTCACTTCACAGTGCTTTACTTTATTTTATTAGACTTGTATGCCACCCTTCTCCCAGAGGACTCAGGGCGGCGAACATACAAAAAGAAATATATTTACAATAAAAAGATATTAAATAAAGAACAAGTCTATAAATACAAGAAACATTAAAACAGTTAAAATTACGGTAATAAACAGTAATATTAAAACAAACCCGCCCCCAGGTCAATCCAGGCCGGCCTGCTGAAACAGCCAAGTCTTTAGGTCTCGACGAAAGGAGCGGAGATCAGGGGCCAAACGAAGATCCGCAGGGAGCTGATTCCATAGGGCGCTCCCACAGAAAAGGCCCTAGCCCTGGGAACCGCCAGCCGACAATGCCTGACTGCGGTATTCCCAGGAGGCCCCTCCTGTGGGAGCGCGGGCGATCGGAATGTGATGCTGGCAGGAGGTGTTCCCGCAAGTACCCTGGACCCAAGCCATTTAGGGCTTTATAAGTTGTTACTAACACCTTGAAGGAAACCCGGAAGGCAACCGGCAGCCAATGCAAGTCACGCAGGAGGGGTGTAACATGGGAGTATCGGGATACCCCATCACAGCCAGCGTGGCCGCATTCTGCACCAGTTGCAACCTCCGAGTAATCCACAAGGGTAGCCCCATGTAGAGAGCATTGCAGTAGTCGATTCTGGAAGTGACATGGGTGACCGTTCGAAGGGCATCTCGGTTCAGGTAAGGGCGGAGCTGGCGAACCAGCCGAACCTGGGCAAAGCCCCCCTGGCCACAGCTCCCACTTGCTCCTCCAGACTGAGCTGTGCATCCAGGAGGACACCCAGATTCCTCGCCCTATCCATGGGAGGTAACACCTCCCCCCCATGACCAAAGATGGCACATCCACTGAACACTGAGATGCCGGTAAGAACAGCCACTCAGTCTTGGCCGGGTTAAGCCGGAGTCTGTTACTCCCCATCCAGGCCTGCACCACCTCCAGGCACCGGGACATCACCCAGAGAGCATCACTGATCTGGTCTGGGGTGGAGATATACAACTGGGTATCATCTGCATATTGATGATACCTCACCCCGAAACCTCGGATGATCTCGCCCAGCGGTTTCATGTAGATATTAAACAGGAGAGGTGAGAGAACAGACCCCTGTGGCACCCCACAAGTGAGGGGCCTTGGGGCCGATCTCTGCTCTCCTGCCAACACCGACTGCGAGCGGCCCGAGAGGTAGGAGGAGAACCACCACAGAACGGTGCTCCCCACTCCCAACCCCCGGAGCCATCGCAGAAGGATACCATGGTCGATGGTATCGAAAGCCACTGAGAGATCTAAAAGGACCAGGACAGAGGAAAAACCCCTGTCCCGAGCCCTCCAGAGATCATCCACCAGTGCGACCAATGCTGTCTCAGTGCTGTGTCCGGGCCTGAAACCCGATTGGTACAGGTCGAGATAATCAGTTTCCTCCAGGAACAGCGGAAGCTGTTGAACCACCACGCTCTCAACAACCTTGCTAAAAGCGAAGGTTGGAGACTGGATGATAGTTGTTCAAAACGGTTGGGTCCAGAGCAGGCTTCTTGAGGAGGGGTCTCACCACCGCCTCTTTCAAGGCGGCGGAAAAAACCCCCTCACTCAAAGAGGCGTTGACAACTGCCTGGAGCCAACGCGTAACCTCCTGGAGGCATAAACCAACCAGGAAGGACATGGGTCCAATAAACACATGGTGGAAGACAGCCTCCATGATCCTGTCCACTTCATCCAGGGAGACAGGGTCAAACTCAACCCAGATAGGATCCACAAGACTCATCGCCACTCCATCATCCAAACCCTGCCAATCGGAGTCCAAGCCGGCCCGAATCTGAGCGATCTTATCCGCCAGATGTAAACTAAATTCCTCTGCTCTGCCCCAAAGGGTCCCCTCTCCTCCAAATGCAGGAGGGAGCGAGTGACCCTAAACAGGGCCAGGGCGATCATCTGCGCGATCAGAGCGGAGCAGTAAGCACATCTCACTGCTCTAATCGCTTCCAGGTAAGTCCTAATATAGGCTCTTAGCTGGACACGGTCAGACTCGAACGACTAGTCCTCCACCTGCTCTCCAGGCATCTCCTCCGCCGCTTCATCCCCCGAAGCTCCTCCGAAAACCAAGGAGCCAAATGAGGTCTGCGGCGAGGAGAGGCCGCAAGGGGACAACCGGTCGGCTGCCGAGGCTGCCTGTTGCCAGGCGCCGCCAAGGTCTCGGCTGGGCTGTGGTCAAGGGAGGTGGGCAAGAACCCCAGGGCCGTCTGAAACCTCTCCGGGTCCATCAGGCCCTGGGGCGAACCATCGACGGCTCCTCATCCCAGCAGCGAGGGCAGCCAATTGGAAGACCAGCCTCAGGAGATAGTGATCTGTCCATGATAGGGGTAGAGTAACTGGAGATCCACCCCCAGATCACTACACCACTGCCCCAGATAAAACCAGGTCAGCGTGTTCCCCCTCATGGGTGGGTCCCTGAATCACCTGGGTCAGGTCCATGGCTATCATGGATGCCAAGAACTCCCGAGCCAATCCAGACGCCACTCCCAGAGAGGGCAGGTTGAAGTCCCCAGGACAATAGCCTGGGAAACTCCACCGCCACCCCGAGAGGGCATCCAGCAGCTCAGGAAGGGCCGTTGCAGCAGCTGGGGACAGGTATGTCAACAACATGGCCCAACCAACCACCGGGCCCAACCTCAGGAGGAGACTCACACCGCCTATCTGTGGGACAGTGGCCTCCCTTGGAAACAAGGTCTCCCTAATAACAATGGCAACTCCTCCGCCCCTTCCCTGGGCTCGTGACCGGTGCAGCACCCGGAAACCTGGGGAACATAGATCACACAGAGGGACACCCCCCTCCGGTCCCAACCAGGTCTCCGTAATACATGCCAGATCCGCAGCCTCCTCCTTAATAAGTTCACGGAGGAGGGGGCCTTATTAGCTACGGATCTGGCATTTACATACACCAATCTGAGCCCAGGGACCACACCTCCCAAGACCCCAGGGGAGCGGGCAGAGACCTGAGGGTCGGGCTCCACCGCCAGACAGCGTGCTCCCAACACATAATTTGGCCCTCTGTCTCGTCCACTCCTGCCATAACCGATCGCCCTAGGGATTATTAATCCCTCCCTGCTCGATGCGGACCCCGTGGCCCCTTTACAGTATTTTCTAAGCAGTTTACAGAGTTCAGCCTATTGCCCCCAACAATCTGGGTCCTCATTTTACTGGCTTCAGAAAGATGGAAAGCTGAGTCAACCTTGAGCCAATGAAAATCGAACTGCTAGCAGCCGGCAGTCAGCAGAAATAGCCTGTAGCAGAGGTGGTATTCAGCAGGTTCTGACCAGTTCTGGAGAACTGGTAGCAGAAATTTTGAGTAGTTCGGAGAACCAGCAAATACTACCTCCCTCTATTTCCTGCCTCCCGAGTCCCAGCTGATCGGCTGGGTCTTCTTTTGTTGCCCTGCACAGGAGAACAGAGCTGGAAAGCAGGTTAGTGGGGAGGGGAGGGAATGGGATTTTGCAGTATCCTTCCCTGCCATGCCCACCAAGCCACGCCATGCCCACCAAGCCACGCCCACAGAACTGGCAGTAAAATTTTTGAATCCCACCACTGGCCTGCAGTATTGCCTTCTAACCACTGCGCCACCACAGCTCTGTTTATATTTGTTTAGTGGAATCATTTGAATATATTTATTGTGGGTGTTTTGTAGTGTGATATACAGGCATGTTAATTGGTTAAAATGTCAAGTTAATAGTTGCAAGTGTGTGACAAAAGCCCCATCTCTCTCTCTGTCTTTTAATGTGTTACCTTTACAATGTTCATAAACAGGGAATGGGGCTGCAACCACACAGTCATAACCACCATCTTTATTTTTTGACAAATATAACCTGTATGGACGCCCTAGTAGTGGGGCACATTTTAATTGCTGTAAGCTGCAATGAGTTGAACGAAATAGACTAATTCATTCAATAGATGATAATTTCAGTGATTATTACTATTACACCTGTCAGTTTCCTTTTTGTTAATGGTACCAGTTTTTATTAATTGGGAGCCATGCTGTAACTGCAATAGCTCCATCTTTAGGGCTGGCAACCTGACCTGAAGTAGATTTTTATTATAATGTTCTTTGGTTATATTTGATAAGAGCTTGCATACCACTCTGAATGGGAATTGGTGCCTGAAATGGTGATACAAAAATTAAATAATAAACAGAAATAAATATAATTAATTGGTGAATTGATTTTATCATGATCTACTAGAATTGTGATTAGTTTTAAAAAAAAAACCTGTCAGAGCAATTCAGAAAAACTCTGCAAAGACAAAAGCAGATGAGCCTGTTGCCTCTTGTCTAAAAGAACAAGGAATACATGAGCTATAATATCACAGTTCATTTGCCCAAATAACTATATTTCTGAATTTCAATTCCCCATTATTAAGAAGGACACACTGTTGATATCATTCAGAGGATGAATGAGGAAAAGGCTGGCACACTGAGCATATCAACATGCTATATAATATTTTAATAGGGAGTAATATTTAATAGAGCGAAATATTGCATTGATCAGAGCAACTGTGCAATCAATCTAACCAGGCTTCATCCGAGCTGATGGAAGAGGTGTGAATATTTGCATTTCAGATACATAAATGAAGAGAACAAACTACACAGCCTGGCTTTTCTCTTTTGAGAAGTCTATCAAGATTTGAAGAATTCCAAAGTATACAAATCTGTGTAATTTTTATTTTGAATTGTGTTGCAAACAACCCATTCCAATTTTGTTTCCAAAATGCTTTTTAGTTTTATTAAAATTAGTTTTCAGATCTGTGTTGAATACTGTCTTTCAACTATTATGTCTGTGTCTTAAGAAGTTAAAGATTCTTTATTCACTTGTTTACTGATTTCTTTCAGGCAGAGTGCTATATACGGTTTTATTCCTGTTTTGCAGTAAACTGATCTGAGACGTATCTTCCTTCTTGTTTGCAGAAAAACAATTTATCAGAGATGAGTAAGTGAAACTGCTGCTATCTAATTTCAGAATGTAAGCTTTGAGTTTCTAGAGAACTGAGATTTACAATCAAACCAGGGCCAGAAGTCTGACACTTCCCCAGTGCTTCCCCAAGAAAGGGAGATAAAATACAAGAAAACAGTTTCTCACAGTTGGTTGTTCCCCTTAGGTTGAAAGTAAGTAGATGCCACATATTATCTTCCTGTATTGCAGTGGTGGGCAACCATGGCCCCTTTACAACTTGTGGACTTCAACTCCCAGAATTCCTGACCCAGGAATGCATGGCTGGCTCTAAAATTCTGGGAGTTGAAGTCCACATGTTGTAAAGGGGCCGTATTTGCCTATACCAGTGATGGTGAACATTTTTTGTTGTGGTGTGCCGAAAGCATGTGCCAGCACCCACAATGCAATCTGCCCCACCCCCCTGTGCATGCACCTGCAACCCCTCCTTACCAGCACTGCACATGCACGTGCCTCCTAGCTCATTTTTGGCCAGTTTGAGGGCTTTTTTGCCCTCCCAGTGGCTTGAGGCAAGCCTCTACAGCCTTGGGAGGCCAAAAAACAGGCCTGTTTCATCATTTCTGGCCTCCCAAGGATGCAGAGGCTTCCCTCAAGCCTGTTTCATCATTTCTGGCCTCCCAAGGATGCAGAGGCTTCCCTCAAGCCTCTGGGGCTGAAAAAGGCCTCAAACAGGCCAAAAATCAGCTTGGAGGCACGCGCATGCGCAGTGCAGGTAAGCTTGACTGGGGCTCGTGTGCCTGCACAGATGGCTTTGTGTTCTGTCTCCCCTTCCCTTCCCCAGAAGGTAAGGAACTTGGCAGCAACACTAGCACAGAGAGTCACGCTGGCCTGTCTCCAAAATCCAAGTTATCTCTCCCGATAAGAGTGTTGGCAGTCACCCAGGCTCTCACTGCCAAATTTGGAGCTGACAAGAAATGAATTACTCACAGAAGGAATGAATTATTCCCAAAGTCCAGAAACCAAATCAGGAACTACAACACAGACGGAATCCTCGGCTTATTCCACACTTTGTCACATACAGAGTTTGTAACGTAGGCACACCCACTTTTATACCTGGTGGGGTGTGGTCCAGCTCAATCTCTGGCCCTCCCACTTCTGCTGACGTTTCTCTCCGACGTTGCCTGGGATCAAGCCAGGAATCCTCCTCCTCCCTCCCTCGCGGGCCGCTGATATGTGTCTCTCAGGCTGTTCCTCTTGGCTTTCCGAAGAAACCTGAGGCATTGCCAGGGAGGAAGGTCCTGGGGAGGGAGGCCTTGGCAGGGAGGAAGGTCCTGGGGAGGGAGACCTTGCCAGGGAGGAAGGTCCTGTGGAGGAAGGCCCTGGGGAGGAAGGCATTGCCCGTTCCTCCTCTTCTTCATCATCCAGGTCCTCTTCCTCTGTCAGCACAGGCTCACGAGGCAGGGCCACAACAGCTTTGTGTGCCACCTGTGGCTCTAGATCAACTTTAATAAAGTTTTATCTAAGGACTTCAACACATGATACCTTAAGCATAGGAATTTTAAACACTGGAATGCTCTGTCCCTGGATGAACATTGCAGAAACTTGTTGATAAATTATTTGCAGGTGACATAACTGCCAGTCATATAATGTCCTACTTCTGATAAAAAAAATACTATTCCCTGACAGTTCAGAATGTCCCAACCTGCCTTTTGTTCCAGTCAAAATAAAAATATCTTTTCCATTATTCAGCAACAGCCTAAGATATAACAGCATAACATTATGTATTTTACAAACTGTGCATTAGTGTTAACCATGTTTAGTAAGTTTTTCTTGGAAGTGCCCATTTTCAGCCTCTGGAGGGCCTCTGTAGCCTGGGTTATGGTGTTTTTGCCCTCCCAGGGGCTCGAGGGAAGCCTCTGCAGCCTTTGGAGGCCGAAAAACGGGCCCATTTTGGCACTGAATGTCACTACGTTTTTTTTATTTGTCTGCTAAGTGTCTAGGCTAAGTTTTGCAGGCAGTTATCCAGAGCCTGATGGAACATTGTTATCTATAGCAACATGAGATAAGTCTGTCTTGTGATGTCTGATTTACTGTGCATGCTTGAAACAAGAGTTTTTTTTTCTTCCCTTCCTGTAACTTTCTTTATATGCCTGTGCCGGTAATGTAGTCAGTTAGGTTTGTTATTTTTGTTAATAAAAATATGTTTCTTAGATTATTTTCTGGGTTTTATTTAATCAAAGTTGACAGCCAAAGAAAGGCATGGTCCATCACCGAAGTCCCATTTTTCAGCCTTCTGAGGCTGCAAAGGCTTCCCTCGAGCCCCTGGGAAGGCAAAAACAGCCTCAAACTGGCCAAAAGTCAGCTGGGAGTCACGCGCATGCAGTGCAGGTGAGTTTGGCTGGTGCTCACATGCACGCCCAAATGGCTCTTCGTGCCACCTGTGACACACGTGCCATAGGTTTGCCATCACGGGCCTATACCTACCATATGGGAAAGCAATTGAGGTTTTTAGTTTTCCTTTTCCTCTTATTTCTACCAAAACAAAATGATTGTCACTGTCCTTTCATGAATGCATATTCAACTGAATTAACATGCAATCAGGAAAATTTATGCACATGGCACTATCAAGAGTTGAATCAATTCATCTTCAAATGCAAAAATGATGATAATATGGCAATGGTTGCAGTGAAGATCAGGTTTTTTCACATTTAAATGTATTGTGTTTGAAAATATGCAAATTGGATATGTGTGTGTGCATGCATGCGTGCTTGTAAGACAGAGTGAAAGTATGCAGTATCCAGACTGAAGAGTAAGTGCTATATGTGATTAGAGTATATCTAGTTCATACAAGAATGTTTGATATCAAGCATTAAATGTGATTGAATTATTTTATTACTGCAGTTATTACACCAGAAGTGCCTCTATAGAGCCTTTACTGCAAGGATTACCATTTCCATAACAGGAAAAGGGGATCTTCCAAGCTTAAGAAAGAAAAAAATGGCTACCTTTGCTTTGAGCAAATGCATCAGTATGATGGAAGTCAAAAGGAAAAGGGCTGAAGGAATGCTGTCTTTCACTGTGACTTCACAAAACCACTTCTTTTCTTCTTCTTCTTCTTCTTCTTCTTCTTCTTCTTCTTCTTCTTCTTCTTCTTCTTCTTCTTCTTCTTCTTCTTCTTCTTCTTCTTCTTCTTCTTCTTCTTCTTCTTCTTCCTCTTCCTCCCCCTCCTTCTCCCCTGCTCCCTGCTTGCCTTGATCACAGATGTGATCTGTGTGTCAGGAAAACACGTCACAAAAACTCCCAACTTTTGAGATTGTGTGCCAATTAAAGGACTTTAAGTAAACAAAAATGATATCACCCTATACTTTCCCACTGTACTAAACCCACCTCCTCATTTACACACACTTCTGTATTTGTTCAGTTGTAATTTATCTCTCCAGCGTCACGAAGGGGGAAGATTAGAAATTATCCAACAGTGTAAAAATCAACTCCCCCTCCCATCTCTTTTAGATGTCACCAAAACAGAGGCATCCATCCACAAGTGGGAGGAGCATAGAAGAAGCCAAGATGGTGGCTGTGCCCATGCTGTGGCTAGGAGTGTATCCTTTTATGTGTATACAGAGGTGGGGCTTTGAAAGCACCGTTCTCTCAATGAAGCTAGTGGTATTAAGGATATGGTGCTGCTTCATTGAAGAAAAGTGAGACTGAATTGTAAGGAGAATTATTTAGATGTATGTGTGGGAGAAAAATAAAGAGGAACTTGGTAGCACATTTTCCAGCCAACAAATATGGTTAAAACTCATAAGCTTTCATAAGCCACTTCTCACTTCATCAGATGCATCAAGTAGTTAGACCAGTTTTTCCCAACCCTTGCAATTTCCGGAAGTGCAGTCGTCAAATCTCAGAATTCCACAATCAGCACAGAATCCTGACTTGATAAGAATTCTAGGAGTTGAAGCCTACAATCTGGAAGTTGTTGTGGTTAGGAAACAGTGGGCTAGTCTGATTTAGGTTTTAGACTGAGGTGAACTGAGGTGAAGGGAAGACAGGAAGGAAAGGCAGTTTGGTTACATAGATGCATGTTACATGAGACACTGATTACAAGTACATGATAAGTTAACAATTGTAGTGTTTCAAAATGCCATTGTGTTTTTCAGGTCCTTCTGAGATGGCCTGAAACCTTTGATGTGTGGCAATTGCACAATTCCCTTTGCTCAATGTGAGAATTAAAGTCCCATTTTTCCAAAAACCCTCACTTGGATGCAGAGGTGGTATTCAGCAGGTGCTGACCAGTTCTGGAGAACCGGTAGTGGAAAATTTGAATAGTTTGGAGAACCAGTAAATACCACCTCTGATTGGAGATTTTACAGTAGCCTTCCCCTGCCACGCCCATCAAGCCACGCCCACAGAACTGGTAGTAAAAAATTTTTAATCCCACCACTGCTTGGATGTCTACTATAGAAGGTCTTGCTCTGATCCTTTGCCCTTGAGTCCCGATATCAAATTTGTATCCATTAATTCTTTTGCACAAAGTTTGTCTCATTTGTCTTACACTGAATTTGGTTGGACTGAATTTCCTGGCACATGAAGGCATATATCCCATTAGAGGAAGAACACTTGAGGACACCTCTAATCTCATGATTTCAGTTACAGTGACCACCAAGAGGCAACATTTACCAATTTCAACCTTCTTTTGAATATTTACACATGGGTAGCCAGATGTTATTCTATGAAGTTCCAATCCTCTACCTAAAGTTGCGCTCAACCATCACAATCTAGATGACTACTTACAGTGCATTAACTTTGGAGGGCAGGGGTTTGAAGTCATGTAAAATCCCATATGTGGGGGCTAGACATAATATAAGGGGTCCTTGTGGACTTGCAACTCCTGTTTGATGAGCAGGTGACTTGGAGGGCCTTTGTATAGCTTCAAATTGTGCACCAGTTGCACTCATTCTTGGATCAGCAGTCCCTATGCTCAGATACTTACATCAGGGTCATAGATTACTGCAATATGTTATATCTGGAGCTGCCCTTGAAGAGCATCCATTAGCTTTGCTGGCATAAAATGTGATGGTAGTTATGTGGACACCTGGCTAAGCATATTCCTCAGCTTGGTGGGCTGAGTGGGGTACCAGTTTGCTCCTGAGTTCAATTCAAGGTGCTGGTAATGTTCTATAAAGCCCTACATGGCATGGGCCAATTATTTGAAGTATCTACCCATCTCATTAGATCTGGCTGAAGTGTCATGGTACAAATCCCATCTACAAGGAAGTTCTATCTGATAGAACTTAGGGGAAGAGCCTTTTCTGTTGTGGCACCCACCATCTGGAACATCATTTCTCCTGGAGTCAAACTGCCTACAACCTTGTTGACTTTCCAGAAGGGCTCGAAAACATGAGTTTGTCATCTGGCCTGGGGATCAGGCAATGTTGGTGGACAGTCTACTAAGCAGTTGTAATTTTAGGAAAACGAATGGTGCTCTACTGCTGATTATGGTTTTATGCTTTGAATAGCTTTATGTTTTGTTTTGAATTATAGTGTGCATGTGTGTTTATCTTTGTAATCCACTCAGATGGGCAGCTATATGCATTTAGGAGCCTCAGTGGTGCAGTGGTTAGAGTGCAGTACTGCAAGCTACTCCTACTGCAATTTGGCAGATCGAATCTCACCAGCTCAAGGTTGACTCAACCTTCCATCTTTCAAAGTGGGTAAAATGAAGTTCCAAATTGTTGGGGGCAATATGCTGACTCTGTAAACCACTTTGAGAGGGCTGCAAAGCACTATAAAGCGGTATATAAGTCTAAGTGCTATTGCTATTGCTATTAAACAAATAGCTAAATAAAATAGATACCTGCATCCCTTTGCTCTGAGAGCATAATGGAGGGTATATACAGGTAGTCCTCAACTTACAATAATTCACTTAGTGACCATTCAAAGTTATAAGGGAACTGAAAAAAGTGACTTACGACCACTTTTCAACGTTACAACCTTTTCAGCGTCCCTGTGGTCATGTGATCAAAATTCAGTTTGGCAACTGGTTCATACTTACGACCATTGCTGTGTCCTAAGGTCAGTTGATTCTCCTTTTGTGACCTTTTGACAAATGGAATTGGGGAAGCCAGGTTCATTTTAAAACCCAGGTTACTAACTTATCAACTGCAGTGATTCACTTAACAACGGAGGCAAGAAAGATCATAATATGGAACAAGACTCACTTAACTACAGAAATCTTGGGCTCAAT
This sequence comes from Naja naja, assembly GCA_009733165.1. Classification (NCBI taxonomy): domain Eukaryota; kingdom Metazoa; phylum Chordata; class Lepidosauria; order Squamata; family Elapidae; genus Naja; species Naja naja. The sequence goes on along the minus strand of CM019149.1, from coordinate 238,077,611 downwards.
TGTAGTCGTAGGTTGAGGACTACTTGTATGCCCTTCTGATAGTGCATTTAATCTTATGGGGGTAGTTAGTGGGGCTATTGATGGTTGCTGCAGATGGAGGTGCAAAGTAGAGTATCTGGTTTGTTGTAGGATCTGATTCCCATGTTAGCATCATTGTTTCTTGTTGCCTGTGAGAATTGGCTTCAAGGTGGGTGGTTTTTCGTATGCAAGTATGGGCCCAGAGAAAATGCTGATTGTTGTCCAGAATGGGCTATAGCTTATTAATAAAATGAACAATGCTTTGAGCTCTGAGCTGTGAGTAACAGCCAGGGCGTTCTGTCGTTCTGTTTCTGGAGTCTGTCTTTTAATAAATCCTCCCTAGGGCTGTGTGGGAGAGAAACAGAACAGAATGTGTGCATATGTGAAAGGGATCTTTGACGGCCTCTTTAACTGTTACAAGCCATCAGGCTGTCATGGGTGAGACTGCTACACACATCCTGACACATGTGTACGCACACCAAAAGGATAAACTTTCCTTTCATCTTGGCAAGAACTAAGTGATTTATGGTAAACTTTAATGTTGTGATGTGCCACACACAATTTGTCAGCGGTGAAGAACTCGACTCGCTTCCATGTAAACAAATCAGAGTTGCTTTTTCCAGACTGCTGTTTGACACCCCTGGTAAGTGCCAGAGAAGTGTAGTAGTTTCCTTTCCCAGCTAATCCTACAGCTGGTTTTCCACTGGCAAATCTGTTCTGTGATCCATTGGTTTCACCTCCCAAGCCTTCACTTCCTGGCGTTTGCCTAATCGACACCATCCAAAGGCTCCAATCCTTGCATAAACAAAGCCTGCAGTAAATCCTAACAGATTTTTAACTAGACATATAAGAGCAGAGCTGGACAAAAAAGAAAGAAAGAAAAAAGAAAAAAGCAGGCAGAAGTTGGAGTGGCTGTAGATTACAAGGGAAGTGTTTCTTAGTTCATACATCTCCCATGTCAGGCCGTTTGTAGTCAAGGGCTATTCTTACATTAATTCAACCGAGCTGGAATTTTAATGGACTACAAAAAGTCACGCAATCAGCTGAAATCCACAGCTAACAAAACTGATTACTTTAAGTGATGGATGCAGGCTGGATGGGAGAAAAGACAACGATGATAAATTTGCTTTTACGCTCCCTGTCCTTGTATTTTGCAGCAAGTGTGAACTTTGTGAACCAGAGCCGAAATGCCTAAAGAGCACATCCTGGCAATTCACATTTCTAATGAAATTATGCAAGTGATAGCCATCTGTGACTAAGGCTGCAATGCTAGGCACAATTACTTGGCAATAAATTTTTATTGAACTCACCACAGCCAACTTAATAAAGCTTAGCTTTTTTTATTTTTTACAGCACTCTCCATGTATGAAGGACTTCACGTACTGACAACAACCCTGTAAAGAAGATCAGGAAGATCGTTTCCCTGTGGAAAATAAACACCCCAGGCTTGAAAAAGAGTGTGTGACTGTTCTAAAGTTGGCAAAACACCTTTCAAATTAGAATAGCCCTCAACGTGATGGAATGCAAATTTGTTAGAATGCATGCAGACGCATACCGGGAGAAAATCTTGATGGCACCTTTTGAATTCCTGAGTTGAAATTGCATTAAAAGAAACGCCCACTTCATATTAGAAATGCAAAGCTGGCTCAATAAATGTTGCTTCTGTTTGGCGGAAGGCAGCCGCCAATGGGGCTCCCTCCTACCATCCCTTCTGTGTCAAGCCGAATAATACCAAAGCTAGTTAAATTATTTTGGCAGGTGAGGAGGAAAATCTCCTAAGTGCCACTTCCCCTCCCTGGTGTTAAAAATATAGTAATAATAGCATTAAGCAAACAATGTGCTGCCCTTTCATGACACCCAACTAATTTGCTCTGCCTAAATGCTATGGCAGGTCCCGTGCTTTATTGTGGCTTCCCTGTTGCGCTAAGTAGACTTTCTCCTTCCTGTCTTTCGGCCATTTTCCATAATTTAAGTCCTCTTTAACTCTAGCTTTCCTCACACTCTAAAAGGAATTGAGAGATTCTACTCGTGTTCAGGAAAAGCAGGAACAAGCCCTACCTACCCTCTCCATATCAGCCTCCATAACTAGAGGATGACTTGTTGGAGCAGAAAGCTTCTTCTGATGATAGAGATTCTCCACTCAGTGGAGACTCCCAAGTTTCTTGACACAGAAGAGGCTCTTTCCTATAGCTTTTTTATTCTCTCTGTACGGGAGGTGATGCAAAGGGGCAGAATAGTATGCTTGCCCTAAGCCCCCTCCCAATGTAAGTAGAATCTTGTCTCTTTTCATCACTCTTGAAGGCTTCAAAGACTCTACATGGTTAATTCTAAAACTGAAGTATGCATGCTTAAGGTAGTCTTTCTGACCTTCCTTCAATTGTTTGCATTTTTTTTTTGCCTTCCACATAACAGAGGAATATATTTGTAGTGATAAAACATGAGGGGAAAAAAGAGAAATCAAAGGAAACTTTAAATTGGGAGCAAGTCCTTGTTAACCAAACCCCACCTATGTGTTATTTCCCCAGGTGACCCTTTACACCAGGGCTGTCAACCTCAAGGCTCATGGGCCGGATGCGTCACGTGGTGACCACGCCTATGTCTGGTCTAGCAAAAGGGAAAAAAGTCTCAATAAGTCATGTGATGCTGCCAATGCAATGCAAGTTTGACACCCTTGCTTTACACAAAAACCTGAGTTCACTAAGGTTCCTTATATGTATTAATCAGAATCACTCCTTCTGTCTAGGGAAGAGTTGCTTCTTTCTGTGAGGGAGACTGAACAATGTGATAAATAAATAAAATAAAAATAAATACATTCTCTTTTACCCTCTCCCTTTGAAACACATGAACACAGAGTTCTAGGCAAGAGGAAAAGAGCCTGGAAGTTACAATCCCTACATAATTCCAATTCAACTCCAGTTTTATTTAGGAATGTATAGTTTTACAAGCTTGCTTAGTTGAAAGGACAATAGCTCCGTCCAGGAAGGGAAAAAAAACTACATTTAACTTCCATTTTTCACATGGTTTCCATGTGGCCACTTTCTAAAAGTTAGCTTTGACTTAGAACTCAAATAACCTCTAACAGTTCCTCCTACAACACCTTTTTACCTTTTCAAAGTTAAAAATTGATAGATAAATACCCCTACTTCATATCAATGATCCCTTGGGTGTTTCACTCTTTTCATTTTTTTAACCCATCATGATTATCACCATGATATGGTTAATGGATTTTTTTCACAAGCCAGGACAGCCAACAGAAAGAGTGAGGACAACTGTATTATTTGTTTTGACTTTATTCATGAAGTCTGTCCAAGTCCATCAAACGCTGATGCCTTGGAAGTTCAATGACATGTAGCCAATAACGTCTTTTGAAAAATAGAGGAATTTTCAGACACAAGCTTACTCCCTTGCTTTAATGCAGTGGTTCTTAACCTGGGCGATATCGCCCCCCAAGGGGCGATTTTGTTTTTCAGGGGGGCAATGGAACGAAAAGGGGTGACATGGGGGCAAAGGAATGGAAGGGGGGTGATACGGGGGCGATGGAGCAAGATATATTGGGGAGAGAGAGAGAGAGATCTATACTGGTAGATAGGTAGGTAGGTAGATAGGCAGGAAGGCAGGCAGGCAAACAGACAGACCTTTTGGATGGATGGATGGACGGACGGATAGACAGACAGAAAGAATGCGAGAGCAGCAGTACTTTGGGAAAGCGGTGGCAGCGGCTTTTCCCAACATGCCGCATTCAAGGAGCCGGTTCAGGTGTGGTACAACAGTCAATGGGGTGAGCCTGCAAGGCCGGTGCCTCGAACGCCCCACTACCGCCTCTTAGCACCCCTCTCCCGGCCCCTTTGGGGATGCTAAGAGGCGGCAGGGGGGTGGTTATGCTGGGGGAGGGGGGCGATGACAACTTCCTCAATGGCTCAAAGGGGCGATTCTTTCAAAAAGGTTAAGAACCACTGCTTTAATGCATCAGCTACACACAAGATAAGCAATACATATTTAGGAATCGTATTTTATGGGTTTAAGAAAAGGAGGGGAAAAAAAGGTGTTTTTCTCGCTTTTACTTTCCTTCCACTCCTCCATCAGCTTAACAGATCTTCCACTTCACTTCCAATCACCTAAATGCAAAGGTAGGCTACCCAGGAAGTCTATATTGGATGAGAATTATATAGCATGCTTTGATTTTAATTATACTAAATCCTGCTCTCCACAGGGAGAGAAACTTAATTCTAAAGGTGTCTCCATTAGCATTCTATCCATTAGTAGAATGGTTCTGAATTATTTTATGACATCTAATTTTTCAAAGCAACCCCTAATTTGGGGAGTATAATGGAATAGAGGCATTACAAAGGCACTTTGCCACAAGGCAAAGGACCCATCTTCAGAAATAAATAAAAGTTGCCTTTCACTTTGTACCTGAGCTTAGAGGCTATCCACTTCCTGCTCGGAAAGGAGACCCAGTGTAGCAATTTGGCCTACTTCAGAAAATTTAGCCTGGGTAAAATTACATAGATAACATTCTTAACAAGCAGCATGGTTACCACAAGATGCTTTTAGCAATTACTGACTGTCATCAAAAAGGCATATTTAAAGTATTATACCTAGTGTCACCTCCCCTTCACCTTTATCTTTTTGTTAAAATTTGAATTTTATTTCATTTCCCAATATAGAAAAGTTATATCCTTTAAAACCACTTTTTTCAATGGCTGAAAAGCAATTTTTGAGTCTGTACACAAACATGCAGGTAGCCCTCAATTTACAGCCATTTATTTAGTGCCTGTTCAAAGTTACAGGGCACTGAAAAAAGGGACTTATGACCATTTTCTGTATTGATGACCACTGCAACAACTCCATGGTCATGTGACCAAAATTCAGATTCAGACATTTGCCAACAGAATCATATTTATGACGGTTGCGATGTCCTGGGGTGACATAATCATCTTTTGCTGACTTCTGAGAAGCAAAGTCAATGGGAAAGCTAGATTCATGTAACAACCATGTCACTAACAAATGCAGTAATTCACTTAACAATTGTGGCAAGAAAGGTTAGAAAATGGGGCAAAACTCACTTAACAACTATCTTGCTTAGCAACAGAAGTTTTGGACTCAATTGTGATTATAAGTCGAAGATTGCCTACTCACATACTCACCCACATAATAGCAATAGCACTTAGACTTATATAGTGCTTCACAGTGCTTTATAGTCCTCTCTAAGAGGTTTATAGTCAGCATATTGGCTAACAATCTGGGTCCTCATTTTACCCACCTAGGAAGGATGGAAGGCTGAATCAACCTTGAGCCTGGTGAGATTGTATATGCCTTGGTGGTGCAGGCTGTTAAACACCTAGCACTTAGCTCCAGCTACCTGCAATTAGTGCAGGCTCAAATCCCACCAGGCTCAAGGTTGACTCAGCCTTCCATCCTCCCGGGGTAGGTAAATTGAGGACCCAAGATTGTTGGGGGCAATAAGCTGACTTTGTAAAAATGCCGCTTGGGGGGGCCAAAAAGCCCTAGTAATAAGCAGGCATATACAATAGAATGAAGGCTAATGCTGAGCACATTGGGTTGTGCTCCAAAGATTGAAAGCCACCCTGAGTCTCTGGAGAAGGGCTGCATATAAATGTGAATTTTAAAAAAAATTGCAGTCAGCTGGCAGTCAGCAGAAGTAGCCTGCAGTACTGCACTCTAACCACTGTGCCACTGCAGCTCAAAATTGCCTATTGGATAGCTTCTGGGTGGTGGGGGAGGGAAGTGACAATTCATAGACTTTACTATTTATATAGAATGGGACATTGTAATTATAATACTGTCTTATATGTTGTCCCCAAATTGCCGCATCTTACATTTTGTTTCAATTTTTCAGAAGATGCAGTTTAAAATGTTCAACAGCATATTCTGGAAATTTTTTTCTCCATCTAACATTCTATTTTGAGAAATTGGAAAACACTCGCCTTTACTGGCAAGATAATCCTCTTGGTCTCTACCAAAAGATAGTTTTATAAGGGCTGGGAAAAACATTCTTGACCCAAACCATATGAAAGCAAGTGAGTGACAGGCATGCTTTACTGCAGTCAAGAGCAGTTTTATGGACAAGTTGTAAATGTCAGACTACACCTTTTTTAATAATGAAAAAGACACCGTAATACTGTTTCCTTGTAACCAGGACAGAAAATCATTTGGTAAAAGTAAAAAAACATTTATTGGGTTTGACATTAAAAAGAAAAAGAAAAGAAAAATTACCGTGAAGCAGAGATACTACTGCACTCCAAACGCAAAGTCTCAAAGGTTAGGTTAAGAAACTTTTGGTTCAAAAGCAGATGTGGCAGGTACATAATTTAAGAGCTTGTGAAAGAGAACCTTCTGTAGCATATTTTTTCACGCTTCATCTCTCCTGTTAAACATAAAAGGGGGCCCACGGTGGAAAAAGGAAGCTGAAAGTATCAATCATTGTTGTGCCCATGTGAATGCTTCTGTTGTTGCCCCAGATTATACTACATAAGCAGGAGTAAATCACCAACCCCTTAAAATCCTACTGTACAACCCTTTGTGCAAATAAGTATTAAAACTTCATCATCCATTCCAAAGAGCCTGACCTTCTGGCAACTTATTTGTGCTAGAATTCCAAATTTATTGCATGTTATTTTTTCCAAATATTGTATACGATATAAATATACGTCAAATAAAAATATACACAAGCAAATGAGAACTACGCAGTGGCACCCAGGTGGTAGCATGTACAGATAGTTCTCGACTTATGACCACAATGGAGCCCCAAATTTCTGTTGCAAAGTGAGACAGTTGTTAAGTGAGCATTTTACCCCCTTCTTTCCTGACACGGTTAAATTAATCATTGCAGCTGTTGTTAGTAACATGGTAGTTAGATTAATCTGGATTCCCCATTGATTTTGTTTGTCAGAAGGTTACAAAAGTGATCACATGGCCCCAGGATCCTGCAACGGTCATAAAGATGAGTCAGTTGCCAAGCGTCGTTATTCTGATCATGAGACCATCGAGATGCCGCAACAGTCATGAGGGTGAAAAATAGTTGTTAAGTCACTATGTTCATGGCTGTTGTGATTTTGAACAGTCACTAAATGAACTGCTCTAAGTTGAAGACTACCTATACTGTACCTTTAGAAAGCCACTTGGAAGCATGCCAGCAGAAGAAATGCTGAGACAAAAACAACTTTTAACAAAGTTAAAACTTCGTAACAAAAGCTTTAACTTCATCTTATCATCAGTAAAATCAGCAGCAAGGTGAGACGGGAAGTGATCCCACCTCATCTCACTGCGAGTTGATCAGTTCAATCCTAAAATGTCCAGTGAGCTATTTTTTCCCCATTCAGTGTGCAGTTGAAGCCAGTGAATGAGTACACCGTGATGATCATGCCGTACTTGAATGTTCCACTTCAACAGCATTGAAATTTACTGAACACTTTGCCAGATGAAGGGAAACAAACACTTTACCCTCAGAATGTAGGTTGAGAGCTATAAATAGAAGGAAGGGCTCACCATATGAATTAACTCTAAAGGGCTAAAACAGCCTTGGAGTCTTACTGCTATGTTGACTCTCTCATTCTGAAACTTCTCATCTGTTATGATCTTGGATATCTAAGGATGACACACACTTTTTAATCTATTCATAAAGCTACCAAAACAAAATTTGATGTGCAAAAATGTATTTATATCATAAACCCAAGTCAGGTTTAGGTTTAGCAATGCCTTTTTGGCAATGTCATAAAGAACACATGGAAAGTTTCTGCTGGATGCTCTTAAGACAACCAGAGCTTCCAAAATTGTAGTTGTAGATAAAGACTATAATTCTGTGGTTTTTGCTGAACTGGAAATATACCTCTCCCTGATAAGTGTATATGTAACCATAGCTTTACAAATTGTAGTAAATAATTTTGGATTAAAATTGCCCATTTTGGGCAATTAAAATTGCCCATATTTTGCTTAAAAAAGTAAATTTGAACCAATCCACATATACCAACCACTGTCCCACATACAGATTCTCTCTCTCTTTCATATTGCCCCCCTTTGATCAGAATCAGTAAATGAATGGATGGATGGATGAAAAATAAATAAATAAGGGGGAGCCCCGAGACCAGTATAGAGATAAGTAGCTAAAAGCTAGCTGAATTGAGAAAGGAAGAGAGAAAAATGGGCACATGGGTGCACACATAGAATCGTGGTGAAGTGGTTAGAATGCAGTATTGCAGGATGACTCTGCTCATTGCCAGGAGTTCGATCCTGACCGGCTCAAGATTGACTCAGCTTTCCATCCTTCCGAGGTTGTTAAAATGAGGACCCAGATTGTTGGGGCAATATGCTGATTCCGTAAACCGCTTAGAGACCACTATGGAGCAGTACATAAGTCTAGGTGCTATTGCTCTCTAAGACCAAATATCTTTTCTTGGGATTATGTTGCAGCATGGAGGGCAGTCATGTGATCCTGGGAAAAGCTGAAGCTACTTTAGGATTAGATTAGTTTACTTTTATTGTCATTGCACCTTGTACAACAAAATCAAATGCCATCTTCAGTGCACATTATGACCATGAAAATAAACACAAACACATATCCTTCACCCTCCACACATTGAACCGAAAATGCCCGACACTGCACCAATACTGCACTATACAGCAGAATTCAAAAGAGCTACTGCCCTGGGATAGAAGCTGTTTTCAGCCTATTTGTCCTTGTTTTATTATTCTGTACTGTCTGCCAGATGGTAATAGTTAAAAAAAAAGGTTCCCAGGATGAGATGGATCTTTGAGAATGTTTTGAACTTTCTTAAGGCAGCGGGAGCTATAAAGTTCTTCCAAAGAGGGGAGAGGGCAACCAATGATCTTCTGGGCAATGACGTTAACCCTCTGGAGTGCTTTCCTATCTGCCACTGTGCAATTGGCAAACCATACAGAGGTGCAGTATGTTAAAATGCTCTCTATGGTGCAGCAGTAGAAGGTCACCAGCAGTTTTTCATTCAGTTGTTGTTTTCTGAGAGGTAGTATAATCTCTGCTGGGCCCTTTTGACCAGGGCTGCAATGTGGGCACCCCAGGTCAGGTCCTCTTTTTTTGGTAACACCCAGAAACTTAAAACTGGCCACTTGCTCCACTCGGTTTCCATTGATAAGCAAGGGCTGGATATCTGATCTGTTCCTTCTATAGTTCACTATAAGCTCCTTGGTCTTATTGGTGTTGAGGACCAAGTTATTGTCTCCACACCACAAAAGCAACCGGTCCACCTCATCTCGGTAGGCAGAGTCATCCCTCCGGAAATAAGTCCCACCACTGTTGTATCATCTGCAAATTTAGCAATAGTATTACTAGCGTGAGTGGGAATGCAGTCATGCACATGAAGAGTATAGAATAAGGAACTCAACACGCAACCCTGTGGTGTATCAGTGTTAAGAATAAGAATAAGGAGTTTCTGGCAGCTGCCGTGTGAGTGTCCAACACTCTTAGAAGCCTTTTGTTGTTGTCTCTTTGAAATCTGATGCAACATACAACTATTAAATATGAATAATCTTCAAATACTTTCATGCTCTTCAGTAAGTGTTTATATTTCACATCCATTTGTTTTTGGTTTTTTTAACAGCAATGTTTGTTCTTTTCAGCTGATGTAAGTTAATTGCATATACCTACCCCATTCATGCCTGGGAGGGAATCTTGTGTTTTATAGGCTGAATGAAGAACTAAGAGTTTTGTGGAGTCCTTGATGCACTCTGAGCTTTGTTGTTTTCCTGCAAGCACCAAGGACTCCACAGTTCAATTCTGAAATACAAATATTCTCTTCCATTGATACTAGGAAGTTTTTCTTCCCCCTAACAGTAATTTGTTGAACAAGTCAGAATGGTATGGCTCACATGCCACCCTAAGTTAACAACCAAACTCACTCTGGTTTACTGCCACATGCAAAGCAGGTCACTACAGCTGTACTATAGGAAGAAAGATGTATTAATGGAAACCATATGCTGAAACCGTATCTGGCACTAACATCTACAAAGTTGCCAAACAATTCACTTCATATAATCACACAATGTTTTTGTTTAATAAACTCATTCAGGAAATAAAAACTATGGAATGGGAAATACCTTTTAATATACATCATATGTTCTTAGAATAAGTTGAAAAAGCAATAACATCTGTTTGCTGGTTTCATACTGTAGAACACAAAAGAAGGAAAAACTAGAAAAAATCTTTTCTTACAAGTTACTTATGTTTAATGCTTAAAAGTTTGAATGCACAAACAATAACCTACCATTATAGAAGTACTTGTGGTCAATACAATGCATTAGACCTATGTACAATGACACAGTTTAGTATCAAAATCTTTCTACACTGTAGAGTAATTACGAAACTGTTAATGACATCAAACACTGAGCACTTAACACATTATTATTATTAATATTATTATTTGCTACCACATTTGGAACTTCAATGAACAGTCCATTTTAACTTGCAGCATTAACCCATTTCTAGTATGAAATTAAGTAATTTTCTACTTACACAATAAAGGTTTATCTACACAGTTCTTTTGATTTTGATCCATAGCAGCAAAGGCACTGTACATCAGCAGATCCACAGACTTAAAAGGTTTTTTTTTAAAGCATTCAAAAGGAATATGTCACAGGTCATAGTTTAACAGCAACAACAACAACATAAAAAGATAACACATGGTTTCTGGCACAATGGCTCAGCCTGCGTCCATTTCAGAGACGTTCAACTAAGACTTGGATAGAACTGGCGGTAAAGAAAGCAAGTCCTTCTCCGAGTGAAAAATCCATTTTGTTCTGCACTTCAGAATGAGTGGTTTCCTAAATTCTAACTCTGAGGTCCTCACTTTTATAGTTTGTATTCATGTCGGAATCCATTCCTTTCTCAGTGCCATCTCCAATGAATGTATCAAATATTTTTTTCTGTAATCTTTAGAACTGCAAAATTGCCCAAAGGCTGTATCTTTCTTTTCAAAGAAATGTAGCAAAAACATCCAGAAAGAATGAAGATGATCTTTGAGACACATTATTGTACTTCTCTCTGAAATATACAAAATAAAAATGGTATTAAAAATTCTGACCAATGCACTCTACTTAAACGTCTCAAAGTATAGCCATTATATACTCCACAGGAGGTTGACAAAACACTGTCAAATGGCTGCTTAAAATAACTTGTTAAGAGTATAGTTGGCTTTGGCATGTATTTATATAATTTCTTGTATTTAATTTTCCCTTAGAAATATGAACTTACTGAATTTGCTCAAAATATGGGGTCCACAAAAACATGCACGATCCCACACGCCTCTGCATGTGGTTGCCTCTCATAACAGAGCACATCTTCAAAACAATATTATTATTTTTAGGCAGGACTTAAGGACATGCTCATTTGAAACAGAAACTGATATTATTTGAACTACCTAAATGATTTGTAAAACATCATAAGAATATAGTTAGGATACTAAGCTACCAGAGAAAACATGACTGACTGACAACTGAGGCTAAAATAACAAGAAAGTGGTCTTATTAAATAAAACTTGCAGGTGAATAGAGGCTATAGTACACGGGTGTCAAACTCGCTGCGTCACACTGCCATCACGTGATGTTTCATGATGTTGTTCCCATTCATGGAGCTGGGGCGGGCGTGGCCTGTGCGTGATGCATCTGGCCCTTCAGCTGCCAGTTTGACACCCCTGCTATAGAACATGGTAAAATAGGATTTCACTCCCTTCTAATTTTTGATGGATATTTTGCAAGGAAGAGAAAGAGAATACAATGCAGTATAGATTGATCAAATTTATAGATTTGTTGTCCATTATTGCTTGTTTTCAGACATAAACTTCAATTACAGTTTGGTTAATTGTAAGTATGGCAATCTTCCCTGACCTGAGTTTCCTCCAGATATGTAAACTTCAGGATAAAGCAGTGGCTGGGAATTTGGGAAGTTGAAAGTCAACTCAACTGGATAGTGTCCAAGTTGCATAAGAACTCTGCTCTGGGAATAAACCTGGCTAAGCCTTGGGTTTAAAAGCTTTCCCTTTCCTTTTATTCTAGAGCAACTTCAAGGAAATCAAAAATCATTCTTGATCATTGGCTGTATTGGTTCAGATCCAAAAACAGCTGAATAGCCTGAAGTTGAGGAAAGCTAGTTTAGGAGAAATAAATACAAGACTATCAACTATGATTTGAAGTATGTTTTTTATATAAATCCCATTCAATATTAACCAGTTTGTTTCAGCAGACATAAGCAACCATACTTTATTTATAATGAAAATGAATGCTTTTCATTAGCTACAATGCACTACAGAAAAAGCCTGCGGTTTTTGCAAGGTTTATACATGCAACACTTAATAAAAGATTAGTGTTATTCCTGGACAAACCCATAGTCTGGGAGATGGGCCTATCATTACTGACGTTTCTGTATCCTGTTCAGATATTATGACCATCCAATGGTGTGATGAGTAGTGGATATTTCATATTTCATATTCCTACAGGCTAATGTGAATTAGGTCATTGCCATTTGTAATACTGTATTCTTTTTAAACTACATGACCTAATGAAACTCTTGGCTTAAATAATATTTGCATAACTTATTCAGATATAATTAGCACACACACACACACACACACACTTGCCCTTTATTCCCAAAAGTCACACAGAACCCAACAATGTAAAGTCATCAAGAACGCAACGCACCTTCAAATCCAAGGCAGACGCTGACTACTTTGTTTAGTCAGTTCCTTGTTAGAAAGATTTCTTTAACAAAATAAATACATTACAGCTATGTTACATAATTAAAAGAGTCAGTTCCCTGTTAAGTATGCTTATTCCATCTTCTTCCAAGTAGATAGCTGAAGATTTGGTTTTATATGTTCTTAATGAGTGCTTGCTATTAAATAGCAAGTCTAGTGGGAAAATTCCACAACCATGTTGAACATTTTCATCCCTCAGATTGGGAAACAAGAAAAATAAAAGTAATATACAGCAAAGTGCTACTAGAAGGAGTACGGTTTTCATTCAGATTTGTCTCTAATAAATAACTTCATAGACTGTAGCCTTCTTGTCCCCAGAGCCAGTGACAATGTATTTGTCATCCACAGAGATATCACAGCTAAGTACAGAAGATGACTCTTTGGACTAAAACAAGAAAAAAAAAGTGTGTATTAACCATTCTCCGCATAAATCAGATGAAATAGTAAATTAGTTCCTTTTAAGAAATAAAACAGTTACAGGATGGTTCAATTATACATTTCTGCTTCCTGTCTGGTATTATTCTCCAGTCTGTGCATCTTCAAACTTAATTGCAGTTAACTCTCCAGGCTTGAGAGAATAATAAGGTTGTACTTGGCATACATGTACTCTTCTCTAGAGATTAAAATCAACAAAACACACTTGTTACACAGTATTATTTTCTTTCTTGCAGCCTTGAAGAGTTTAAATAAAACAGAAGTGACCTAATGTGTATTCATAACCAATTGGGATAACCAGATGTCTAAAAGCAGCCCACAGAGGAGGCAGTTTGTGATAGAAAATGAATGGTTTGGTTTGCTTAAATACAGTTCAAAGCCTACTTTTAGCTGAAAAAAACCAGTCAGATGCTCCGTGCGGTGCAGAAAAACTTGGAACCTAGCTTGAATTCAGGCTTCACAGGGGGAACAATTAGGCCTCAGTGATCCTGTCAGCCAATTGTGGTTTTGCTGCCTGATTGTGGGAAACAGGCCTCAAACCGAATAGAGGTGTGGCATGAGAAAAATGCAAAAGGCAGACCGAGTGGAGTGAAAGGAAGGCTCAGGAAGGCCAGACTCCAGAGTGGCAAAAAACAAGATCCTTAGGATCAGGAAAACAGATCTTTGGGATCAAGAAAACACTGGGAAATATGCCCACATATGCACGTGTGGGCCTCTGAGACAAATTATTGAAGTCTCCACACTTGGTTTGAGAGTATTACTCAAAGCCACCAAAAGCACCTTTAAATTTTCCCTAATGAGTCATATGCCTTTTTCCTCTTTCATTGTTTCTACTGTTTTGCTCAATATTGCCCAGATTTCTCCTATTATAGCATTTATCCTTGCGGTTATCATACTGTTGTTATTGTGTGTACACACACACATGCCATGCCCACCACAAAACATTCTGATTGCTACAAAGATTCCACTTTGTAATAGGTGCGGAAGAAAAACCACAGTTATTACTGTTTAATAGCAATTTCAGCGATGGGGCTGGAAATGGATTCAGCATAAAATGAAAAGCTTAAAAACAGCAAGGCTTTAAAATGTTATATAATGTTCTCAAAGGATGAATACTGCAACACTGCTGAGAGCAGATTTGGTCAACCGATGTGCTTTGTAAAATCTACCACTGACAAGAATTTATACAGTACGTGCAATTATTATCAGACATAAGCTAAAATCAAATGAAGCACTTAAAACTCATATCAGTCCATCCCTGGGATATGCCCAGAGAATATTCATATGATCTTCCTCCGATTCTCCTTCCCGAACTGCTTTATGCTGGATTGTTAGGTCTATATCGGGAGGTGTCCAACCTTAGTAACTTTAAGTCCTGTGCACTTCAACTCCCAGAATTCTCCAGCCAGCATAGTTGGCTGGGGAATCCTGGGAGTTGACGTCCACAGTCTCAAAGTTGACATGGGTCTACATGATTTGGGGCTGAAGGGAGAGGGACTGGTTAATGATTTTTACCTGAAATATACTGGCTCCATAAGGTGTTCTCCATGCATTCAGAAGATTATCCTTTCCAGTGCTTACAAACCACTTCCCTGAAAACACATTTTATATTATAATTAGAGGAAATGGATTAATTCTACATCAGCAAAGCTCCACTTCTTATCTCCCTGTCTCCATTTGTGTTTTCTTCTGATCAAAGCAATACCATTGCACCAAACATTCAGTCACACATGCAAAATTAAACAGTATTTTTCCTTTTCTGTATCTACTAGAAATATGTTTAGCAAATAGATGATAAAGCCAGCATTTACTAAATTGCTTACCACAATGGGCAAATTTAAGGGATAACACACAACTCTCGTGAAGATGGAGCTGATACTTGTCTGGTTTTGTGACATGCAACACTTCAACATTGCTGTTCTCCATCCCTACTGCCAACCATTCTCCAGTAGGGCAATACCCCAGCGAAAAGATCTGAAATGATAAATGCACACAGATTATGACTTAGTTATCTGGTGGCACAATTGTTGTTCTTTGAAAGACAAAAACCAAAATAAAAGAAAAATTGTCGATGGGTTTCTTTCAAAAGATGGTGTTATTGCAGTAGATCAACATAATAAGTTCCTATAACTAAAACCCAATTCATGCTGGGTGATATATATTAAATTCTATTACTCAGATGGACTGAAGTAATATTCTCAAATAAATTATCTTGGAGTAAGTTCTACAGAAAGGATGATGATTATCTAGAACAGTGGTGTCCAACCTTGACAACATTAAGACTTTTGGACTTCAACTCCCAGAATTCCCCAGCCAGCATGACGGGCTTGAGAATTCTGGGAGCTGAAATCCATAATTCTTAAAGGTTGCTAAGGTTGGACATCTCTTATCAAGTGGGCTCATTCAGTCTGACAGCTTGTGAATAAGAACCTCTTGGAAATCAAGAAAGAACTGTTATCTACTCAAATCTACAACGTTAAAAAAATACTTCTTTTCATGGCCTAATCTATTAAAAAATCCAGAAAGCAAAACTGAAGAGCACAATGACTTCCATATGTGATGGGTTCTGTAGAAGAGTACCTGAGATGTGAAGTCGTGCTGCTGAAGTTGCCTCCCTTCCCTCAGGTCCCAGGATCTCACAGTGTTATCCAGGCCTCCCGTCCAAAGCTTAGTGCCATCATTAGAAATGTCAATGCAGCTGGCTCCATCTGTGTGGCCCTGGAATTGCCTAAAGATGCCAAGTTGGGGGACAATCACTTTGGAAAAATTTCTTCTGCTAATATTATTGCAAAAGCTTCCATTCTGATTTTAAAGAGCTCCCCCAAATAACAGAGAAAACAAAGCAATGATTTCTTAAAGAGGAGAAGGACATCTATTGAATTTTAAAATGCTGAAAGCACCTTTCTGAATTCCTGCAACTATTTGAAGTTGCAAAGCAGTGGTGGTATTCTCCCAGTTCAGCCCAGTTCTGGTGTACTGGTAGTGCCAAAGATCAGCTGGCAGAGAACTGGTTTGCTCCGAGGCTCTGCGAGGCTCTGCAGTTGGGCCCACCCGCCCGCTCCTGCTCCTAGGTCCTTTTTAACCTCTCAGCTGTTTGGCGCGACAGAGTGGATTGCTGTGCTAAACAGCTGAGAAGAGCAGTAGCTTAGTTTTTGCTGTTTTAACGCGTGCACAAAGTGCACGTTTGGTGCACGTGCACAATTGCAGCCACGCCCACCAAACCACACCCACCAGTGATGGGTACTTTTGAATCCCACCACAGTTGCAAGGGCACTGAAAAGAGTGACTTACAACCAATCCTTGCACTTATGAACGTCTCCAAAGTCACATGATCAAATTTCAGGTGCTTGGCAACTAGCATGTATTTCCAATGGTTGCCATATCCCAGGGTCATGTGATTCCACATTTGTAACCTTCCCAGCTGGCTTCCGATCAGCAAAGTTATGGGGGAAGTAGGATTTGCATTTCAAGCATATGATTTACTTAACAACTGCAGTGATTTATTTAACAGTCATGGCAAAAATTGTTAAATTAGGCATGATTCAATAAGTGCCTAGCTTAGCAATGGAATTCTGGTCCCAAATGTGGTCATAAGTAAAGGACTATCTGTATAGATTAAGACTACAAAGGAAAGGACATTTTCAAAAGTATTAATGCACTTAGTGGTTTGATATTTTTAAAGGCACTTAGAAAGGATATGTGTTTTATTACACTATAAGGTTAACCTGCTACATTAACACACTTTTTAAAAGTCTGGCATAGAGCAGCATAGAAATATCAACAATAAACCAATTAATAAATAAAGGCTTATGTTTGGAGAAGAGTTCTGTATCATAAAAGCTCTCACTTCCAGTTTTTAAATGCTAAC
This sequence comes from Naja naja, assembly GCA_009733165.1. Classification (NCBI taxonomy): domain Eukaryota; kingdom Metazoa; phylum Chordata; class Lepidosauria; order Squamata; family Elapidae; genus Naja; species Naja naja. The sequence continues at coordinate 238,060,547 of CM019149.1, read as the reverse complement.
TGTTTCAATAAAATAATGCCTCTTACTGAGACATTTTTTTCTGAAGAGATCTATGTATTTCAAAGAATGTTCCAGTTATGATTTTGGGGAAATATAATCAAATAAAGATATTTAACAGCTCAGTATATACCCAGGACCATATCTTCTATCCCTGCAAGACCTTTTAAAAAGATATTTAAAACCAGTTCTTTATTTAAAAACAAAACAAGATTCTTAAGCATTTTCAATCATTGGTAAGACAGGTACATCCTTCCTGCATGAGACCACTTGTTACTTCTACCATTTGTTGCCATCCATTTCACTCATCATGCCTAGGGCACAACTATCCTTACAGAGCCTCCGTGGAAGCTGCCTAACATTGCCTGATATTCCAGGATCCTAAAACAGAATGGGCATCTTGCTACTCAAAGGCATCTACATAGAAAGGTTCAAAAGAAGAGGAAGATGGATGGAGTAAGCATTATTGTTCTCTGCTTTCCTTTCACACAGTTGATCCGACAGGCTCTGTGACCGTCTGAGCAGGGCTTCAAAGTGGTTTTAATACAGAATATCCTCCATTTGGTTATTAGCTGATGACATCTCATGTTTTCACAGAGAATTATTCTTTAGATTCTGCACAGGCTATTCGTTTTCATTTAGTTTTCCTTTCCACTAGAGATAACTGCAAACCAATATATCTCTGTGAATTCCCAGCCTGGGGCTACTCATACTCTTATCTCTATTTAATTAGGTTTACTACCTGCCCTGCCCTCAGATCTCAGGAGCAAATTAAATTCAGACATAACATTTCTTTTCTCCCCCCTCTGCCCCCAGGACTCATAATGAGACAAAGAAGGAACAACAAAGGGAAAGATGAATTTTTTTAAAGCAAGAATAAAAACACAAATGACTGGTATACTAGTGACACTCTTTGGCAGGATCCCAAAATCATATCTACATGGTTATTACCATCTGCAAGCATCTATTTTCTATTGCCATCTAGTTTTTCTTTATCCAGTTACAGAGACTCCGTTTTATTTTAATCTCCTTACAGTATCTACATATAATTGACATTCTAGTGGATGCCCTGAGGCACCCTATGAATTTGGTAAATCAACAGTCCTGCACGAATCAGAAATCTAGCTCTTCAGTGCCAGCTGAGAGACAGGCGGGCAGGCAGGCAGAAAGACAGACACTCAAGCTCAGCTGAAAGAGCTGCTAATGGTTTCTGTTGGGAAAACAGCACTTTGCTGATGTATTTCTTCCATTATGGAAAGAAAAGGTTGCAGGTGCACAACATGCCCTGTCACTCTTCCCTGTCTAAAGATGGAACATCAAAGGTGGGAGAAAGATGCTGAAACGTAAGGCACATTAAGCAACTGCATAACATGGCAACAGCTCCTTTTAGCAATGTTTTTCAATCTGGTTTGATTGACCTACCTGACCAGGGTCTGATTGTGCAGGTCCCATACTGCAATGTTCCCATCGCTACAGCAGGAGAAGCACACCTTGGAATCGGGGCTGATTGCTAGAGCGTAGCAGGCGGGAGCCGAGGATGTCAACTCTGCTTTTATACGTGGAGTGGGCGCTGCCAGGTCCCAAATGGATAACGTGCTGGCCTCCCCGCCAACGATCAGGGTGCGCCATCGGGGAGCAATCTGCAGGAGCGGATGTAGTTATCTCTGTTCTGTAGACATAGAAAGCACCACCAAGAGATTACTCGGAAGAAAGAAAAGCATAATAACATGAAGCAGAAATCTATAACATTACTGTAATTCCCTCTTGGTTTTAATCAGCTCGTGAACGATTTGAATGCAGGGCTAAAAAAATGAATAAATGAAACAATGCTTTGTTTTTCTTTAAGAAACAGCCACCGTTCTCAGCAAAGAGTTATCTTTGTAAAATATGTCCCCACGACTAATAAGTTCAAAAATCTGAATGCTCCAGCAAGGGTGATCTGGTAAATACAGATGGATCTCTTTCACAGAGGTTTCATTCAGCATACATCTACCTGTGTTTCCCTGAAAATAAGACCCTGTCTTATATTTGTTTTTGCCACCAAAAAAGGCACCAGGTCTTTTTTTTGTGGGGGGGGGGAGTCGTCCACTGATTCAGCTCACTTGCGCGCATCACCTCTGGCCTCTTTTTCACTATCAGAGGCCTTCAGGAACTTCTTCATCCAGCAAGACCAGCAAGGCTTTCCTGAAGGCCTCTGCAGCTGATAATGGATCCGGAGCTCTGTTATCATTTACAGAGGCCTTCAAGAAAGCCTTGCCAGCTGCAGCAAAAGAAATGGGCTGAGATGTGTAAGGCCTGGCTACAACTGTCTGAAAGTAAGTAGAAGGGCAGCTCCACCCCACCCCCATCCCCACCTAGCTTAATTTTTACATGCGCACCCTGGAGTGGGCAGGGACTTAATTAGGGCTTATTTTGGGAGTAGGGCTTATATTGGGCACACATACAAATCAAGGCAGGATTTACTTTCTGAGTAGGTCATATTTTCGGGGAAACATGATACAGATCATGAAACCTCAAATAACAAAACACCACATCTATGGGTAGGAGAAAGATTTGGTCCTGGAGCCCTGAGAAATAGCTCTCTCTTTCTCTCTCTCTGGCTTTTGAACTTGATGCTACGATCCATCGAGAGTTGAGTGAGTCTCCTTTTCTCTCCCAAAATGTTGTGCTAAATCTGCCCCTTACTTCATTCACAGTTCTCTGCTGTGCATTTGTTCATTTTCATTGTGGAGGAAATAACATGCAGGAAGAGGAAGATAGCACAAGAATGCTGCAGATCACTGGGAAATTGTGGGGGTGGAGAATGGGTGCAGATTTCTGCACATATGCAAAATGAGAACCAGATCAGAACAGCATGTCAACAACCAAAGATAAAATAAATTGTTTAGTGTGGATAATGGGTTCTAGCCTATAATTAACAGCTACACGAAACCGTGAATGATACTGCTAATAACAAGGTCCACCTGTACCTTTTGTAGTCTACTCATTCAGCATACTTTCACTTGGTAGTGTTTTCAGTAAAAACAACAATGTTAAATAGGGGAACAAGGAAAAGCTCACCAATGGGGTTCTGGCTATCATATAGAATTAATTAATATTTTCCTATCTATTGTGGGGGTTTTACCTTGCCTCAGAATTCTGCCATTTGGATTTGGATAATTCTTATTTGAAGATGAACAAAGGCAATTGTTTCTTCATGTCCTAAAAAGTACTGACCTTCATGTCCTAAAAAGACCTATCGAAGTGTAGTGAATCAAGCTTTAAAGTGAAGAATATGGAATTAAAATCTTCTAGCTGGTTATGTTCAATGATGTTTCTATTAAGACACCCTACTGTCACATTGGTTTAAGTCAATGACAAACCTGGTGAACTTTAAAAAAAAATTGTCCCAAAGGATTGGGAATCCTCCAGTACAAATTTGGACAGGCAACAAAGAATTTTAGGACATGTGGCACGAGGAATATGGTTGCATTTTTAAACAAGGATCTTTCTGCCTCTAAATTTAACTACATTGCCTACCTTTAGCCATATAACCAATATTCTTATGCATTATATTTCTATTAAAAAGTGGAGAAGTCCTTTTAACATTCATTAAATTCCATAGTTTTATAAGAAGTGATTAAAGAATTAATGAACTAGTAAAGCTTAATTCTTGGCTACTTATATCTACACATTACATATCACAGCCGCTGAATTATTTACACATGCCACAGTTATCCTTCTAAGGCTATCATTCTCATGGGGCACCCCATTAAAGATTTCTTGTTATTTTTACTCACCAAACAATCCAGCTGAGAGACAGGACTTTTGTTTCCTGGATGACTGATATCCCAGACCTTGACACATCCTTTTCCACCAGTGTACACGTGCCTTGTTGGGTTGCTAATAGTAACTGCACATACCACTTCCCCGTGGTTTAGGGTGTTAATCTGCCGAGCATGACGTGGAATTCCTGGCCCAATGAGGGCATCAGGAGGGAAAGGTACGGGTTGCATCTGACCATCAGCACTTACATGAAATGAGTACGCTCTAGGTTAAGCAGAGAGAAATCCTGTTTTAATTACTCATCTACTGACCAATGAAAACTTACTAAACAAGATTAACGCTAATGCACAGTTTGTAAAATACATAACGTTATGCTGTTGTATCTTAGGCTGTTGCTGAATGGAAAAGATATTTTTATTTTGACTGGAACAAAAGGCAGGTTGGGGCATTCTGAACTGTCAGCGGAATAGTATTTTTTTTACCAGAAGTAGGATATTGTATGACTGGCAGTTATGTCACCTGCAAATAATTTATCAACAAGTTTCTGCAAATGTTCTTCCAGGGAGAGAGCATTCCAGTGTTTAAAATTCCTATGCTTAAGGTATCATGTGTTGAAGTCCTTAGATAAAACTTTATTAAAGTTGATCTAGAGCCAGGATGGTGAACCTCTGGCACACGTGCCACAGGTGGCATGTAGAGCCATTTGTGCGGACACGTGAGACCCAGCCAAACTTACCTGCACTGTACATGAGCGTGCCTCCCAGATGATTTTTGGCCTGTTTGAGGCCTTTTTCAGCCTCCCAGAGGCTCGAGGGAAGCCTTTTCGGAAATACTGGAAGTGATGAAATGGGCCAATTTTTCGGCCTCCCAAGGCTGCAGAGACTTTCCTGGAGCCTCTGGGAGGCTGAAAAAGGCGTCAAATGGGCTGAAAATCAGCTGGGAGGTGCACACATGTGCAGTGCAGGTAAAGGGGTGGCAGGGGGGATCGTGCGCGCATGCACAGGGGGCATGCGGGGGCACATTGCCTTCTGGGTGCCGGCACCGGAGCCCAAAAAGGTTAGCCACCACTGATCTAGAGCATATTGCAAGGAAATGTATAGTTAATAGATACTGTATAATGTCTACATGGAAATTTAATTTAGGGTAGTGAAGACAGTTCACAAATTTCTTCCTTGGAACAAAAACCTGTTTCATTTCTTGCAGTTAAAAAAAAGTAAACTTGATTAAAATATGTCAAAGAAATGGTACTTAGTGCTATGCAGAAGTTATGGATTAAACCTTCTATCAATTCCAACCATTGCTCATACTGGCTGGAGATAATATCAACTGCCATCCAAAACAGATGGAGGGTTTTACATTGCCTGTTCTTTATTTTCAGATAAATAAATACTATCAGATAGTCTGCTTAGTGGTTGAAAATTAAATCACATTATAGAAAAATATCTGAAAGGACTTAAGCTACAAAGGCAAGAATATGAGGAGATTAAACTATTCACCCATGGCTGCCAAACTTCTAAGGATCTAAGGATCTAAGTTGTAAGTTACCAACTGAACATGGTAATTCTAATATTTCATGAATGGTATCATTCAGGATAGGTCAACTAAATATATTTTCTATATATAGATCTTTTCTATATACAATCACCCCACACCCATTATATAACTGGGCAAGTCATTCTCCTTAGTCTTATTGGATTTTATTTAAGTTGCTGCTTGCTTTCACAGGAAGAGCTGAAATAATTATGCTGGATTTGTTGTGTACTTTTCTCTTGCTGAGAAGTAAAGTAGGGGAAAACTCTATACTTTATTTCTATAATTGTTTCTCTTAATGCCAAGCTAGTTACAGTAGGTCAGCACTTTTTTTAGTCAATTTCCTCAAAGATCCATTTGTGCACTATGATATCATAATTCTTTTTTGGTATTTCCAATCAAACAGAACACTCCAATGTTCTTTTGTGCAACGTCGTTGTTTATGGAATCCAGTGAGTCGGCATTTCATCGCAGGGCTTCTTTTTTGTGCACAAAGGAATTATTTTTAAAACAGAGGGGCAGAACCCTAAAGACATGCACACCACAGAGCCTTTTATAATTTGCCTTTCTGTGCCAAGCAGAGTTACCTTAGTCCAGCATGCCCCATTGCAGAAACATAACCCCTTCCCTATGCCCTTCTTTTATCCACGGCATCTGATACCCTTGGCATATAGTCTTCTACAGGAAAAACTGCCAAATAGGCTTTTAAGATTAAAAGGAGGATTAACCACCCTCTGCCACACATGGAATTCAGTACCGAGAGGAAGCAAAGGGAACAAAAGCTTAATAATATGATTGACTTAGTGTGTTTAACACTCACGGTTTTCCTCCTGGGATGCCTGTCAGATTCGGAGGAATGCCTGGGACTCGCATATGATGATGTGGATCAAAACCAACCTGGAGTTTTCCCACAAACAGAACAAAGAAAGTTTTAAGCATCAATGGGAAATGCTGGAACGCTACTTTTCAGTCTTACATCAAACGTTACTATGGAGAGCCTTCTACAGAGATTAAAAACCATACTGGACTGTGCCAAGGTCCACAATTCAACATCCTGTTTCTAAAACTAGCCACCGATTTGCTTCAAAGAGACCCATCAAATAATATTCAGAGACATAGTGCCTCTGAAGATAGTGGCAAGGAAATCCTTTAAAGCATCCGATTATCAGGAAAAAGGTAAATAGAAGTAGAAAACAGCCCTGGGAAGATTAACTGAAATTCAAAATTCTATCAGTTCGATAGACGCCTGGGAGAAGAAAAATGGAACAGTATTTATCTGGTGCCTGGAGAACTTGATGCACCAGGTGAGCCTCTGATGGGAAGTGTCACAAGTGGGAGGAAGGCCCTGTGTCACCAGTCAGCTGGGAAGGTTGCAAATGGAGATCTCATGACTGTGGGATGTTGCAACCCTTGTAAAGACATGCCAATTGTCAAGCACACAAATTATGATCACATGACCATGGAGATGTTGCGATGGTCATAAGTACGAGGTCCCATCATAGGTGACTATTTTCAGTGCTGTTGTAACTTTGAACAGTTGCTAAATGAATGGTTGTAAATTGAGAACTGCCTGTATTCAAAACTTCCATAACCTGGACAAAGAATGCATTGTCCATCTCTCCCCGTTCATTTTAATCAATTCCTAGATGAGCACAAAAGCTGACCAAGTGGTAACTCATGAAATCACAATGTATTGCCAGCAGACAAATCTAGACAAATACTTCTCAATTGCAGTCATTGAAATTTAAGTCATCATAATGACCAGAGTGCTGCACTGGTATAGACTGTCTCTAACATACAAAAATACAGTCAGCAACCATTATCTTAAATAATGCCAAAACAAGCAAGGGTGGGCTGCTGTGTGTTCACAGGGGTTCAGGAGAGCCCCGTGCAATTCGAAGAACCCTCAGATCCCACTCCTGACTGGCACCACCCACCCCTCCCCTCCCCGGAGTCCCCATGTGGCCCATTTTGGATGCAGATAAGTGCAGGGCATGCGCGGAGGCTCAGGAGGGCGAAAAACGGGCCTCCCAGAAGTTCGGGAAATGGGTCCATTTTAGGCTTCCAGAGAGCCTGCAGAGCCCGGGGAGGGCACCGCTGTGGTGCAGGAGACCAACTAGGCCATGCCTACCATGGCAAATGCCCGCCAAGCAACCGGGCAGAGAACCCTTTGCTAAAATTTTTGAAGCCTACTTCTGCAAATAAGTCCCACTCTCCAAGGAAAGCTTCAGATTTCCCCCAGCAAATGATTAACACTGAGGTCTGAGTCATATCTTATAAGCCACCATCTCATTGAAAACCAGCTCCTCCCAGCATAATCACTGTTTACTATCATACAATATGCAAGGAACGTACCACTGGAGATCTTCCATAGGCGGCTGCTGCAGCAGCAGCTGCAGCTGCTGCACTCATCTGAGGAGAGATGTTATGCAATCCTGCATAGGCGGCTCCAGGACTGGTCAGTTCACCATTCATTCCAGCATGGGGTACTATTCCAAAAGGGGCAGGATAAGGGCATGGGACTGCCATGGGGGTTCTTAATCCTGAAGCTACAGAAGGTAAGAAATGGGAGAAAAGGAAAGGATATTTACAAATCATATCATAAGAAAATGCTGGACTGAGAAAAGGGAAATTCTGGTGGGTAAGAAAAGAAAAACAAGCCGTACACATTACAAGGATTCTGTATTGGATTATCTCAGTTTTTAGAGAGCTATAATAGAGTGTCCTAATTCCTTTGCAAATTTACTCAAAGAGATTCTTCCTAAGTTCTGCATGACTGAAGAGATCCCAAATAAAATTAAAGGAATTGGACCTAGGATCATGGTACTGGAAGAAGCTATTTAAAGTTCAGTGGAAGAATCCAAATTAAGAAATCCTTGCCTGGTGGCTCTCTAGTCTTCTACATATGCAGAAGAATGAAGTTCACACCCACTAGTCAACTGTTTTCCTTATTGAATTGCTTTTTCTGTTAAAAAGTATTACCTTACACTCAATTGATATCTGTCTTCTTGTAACTAAAAACTATTAATTTCATCATCAGTCAGACTTGGTGCTATTTAATGTACATTCTTTTAGGAATCAAAAGAATGCTAACATATTCCTGCTTGGTCTTTTCAAAACTGAATATACTCATTTGCTCCCTTTCTCATTAAGTGACTTAATTTCCAGGCTTTTGATCCTTTTTCTTACTCTTCTTTAAACTTTGTTTGAATCCTTTTTTAAGTTGAGGTGTCCCAAATCAGTCCAATGACCACTGCTGAGTGGGACACATTTTCTTGGCATAGAAAAAAGAGCCGTTTTTCATTATCTGTTAGTATTTTAACATTGAGTAGTTGGTACACTGAATCTTTTCTCTTCTTTTTATTTTCAAAATAAACTGACACCCGCACCTCCAATTTTTAAACATTTCTTTTGTAGTTCTCAACAACCTACACTAATCTTAACACACATTCTCAGTAGTCCTTCTGACACCTTTGAGCTCTGGGCTACCTAGTATTTTCCTGGGGTATAGTTTGTTTTGTTTTATTTTCAGATAGCACACCCTAAAATAACACAGCTAGACTGACTCCTATTGTTTCCCTTAGATTTTTTAAATTTAACATATAGATCCCTTTTAAGAATTTTCATCCATCCTATTGTCTTTCTTCCCTGAAATCATACATATAGCTAACAATATTGGAGATTATCCTTCCAGACAGCAAGCAGAAAGTTCTGCTTGATGGTGTTAAAAATGCTATATTCATAAACAAAATAATTTTTTCTTAAGTTGACACAAAGGTGGTTTTTTTTCAAAAGGCAATTACGACTGTTTTTAATTTGAGGAAGACATTTTGCTTCTTATCCAAGAAGTTTCATCAGTTGTGTAAGAAGCAAAACGTCTTCTTCTTTGTCAAATAAAAAAAAAGTCCAGTTTCCTTTTGAAAAAAAAAGCACCTTTGAGACAACAGACCTGGATGACTGAGAATATCCACAGACATTTCCTATGTTGAGTGCAAATAGCAAATTGTTTTTTACACAGAGTTAATCAGGCCTATTCTTTCTCCCATAATGCAGAGTAGAAACTAATCCTGTTTCTGAACAAGTTTGTAAGAAATATCCTGTCTAGGTGTATTTCACTCTTCTCCAATCTGATTCCCTCCAGATGTGTTGCATTACAGCTCATATAATCTACAATCATAATGGTAGTTAGCTATACTGATTACAGATTACAGAAATTGTAGATCAGCCCATTTGGACAATGTCAGTCCAGAAAAACCAGGTGAGACTTGCCCAAAATGAGATAGCAAATCTAAGGAATATATAAGATCTGACTCTAGATCTACATTCATTACTCTACAGCTGTGTGCATGCAACAAGCAGCATATATTTGACAGACAAATCTACCCTTTCCCCTCTCCAATTACATGTACTAACCTAATGGATCAACTCCTGGTGGCTTTCCAGGAACAGGCCTTAATCCAGGTGTAGAATTACTTCCGGGGGTTGGAGCATCAGTACGTGGAGTTGGGGTATTTGATTTAGATACAGGGGTGGTGGATTTCTCATTCTGATATGGAGAGAAGCAGATTTTATGCAAAAAATCATTGGTGCACTTCTTAGTAGACATTGAAACAAGGAACACATGTATGATGTGGTACTACTTTGGGTACTGTAATGAATATCAAACCATTGCATTATTTGAATCGAAGAATTTTGATATTTCATACATTTCCCTCCTATTCCCCACCCTCTAATAAACAACAGAACTAACGAACAATATTTCATTTAACAAGATGCAGAACATTAAATTATCCAATAGCAGTCCAACCTGCAATTGGTTGTGCTAACAATAGACTTCAAGCAAACTGTATGATAGAAGCTGGGATAGTATTGAGAAATAGCAGTGGTTGTTTGAATCTAAATCTGGCAAATATTAATGGCACACTATGCTCATGAGAATTCACCCTCATTTACCATAACATGTAATATGAAACTAATAATATTCAGGCATTAGCTTTTTCTAAATACTCAGAATGTGAAAAATCCCTTTACCTAATTTATAAACTAGAATGTGGTATTATAACCATATAACATAACCAAAGAAGCAATATCTTTAAAAATCTTGCATTAGATTACCTCAATTCTTTAGATTGTCATAATTCCTTTGCATATTTGCTTTGCAGATTATGAATATTTACCTAGAGCCTATCTACGTACAACTGAATAAAATGAGACATAGAATCACAGAATTGGAGGCCGCCTTTTTAAGCTCCATGTAGCAGTTAAATGAAAGCATCTCTGCTGGATGGATATCCAACCTCTGCTTGAAATTGTGAAGCAGGAAGAAGTATAACAATCTTCCTAATGATATGCAATGTTTATAGTCAACTCTTTATAGTATGGGAATTTTGTCTTTACATTAAATAGGAATCCATCTTCTGTATTTCTGAATTTGTAAGAAAAAATGGTGTAATCTTAGAAAAAATTAAGGATTTTAATGATTTGCCTATTCTATTTATTTCCTGAAATTTTAACAGTGTTGCTTATCTCCTGGTTGATACCACCAGCCCTATATTGGCACCTTTTTTAGGGGGTGCCAGGGGGATTACTGGTAACTGCCTGCATAAGTCCTGCAGTTTTCTTGGCAAGGGTTTTTTTTTGGAAGTAGTTTACCACTGTCTCCTTCCTAGGGCTGAGAAAGAATGGCTGGCCCACAGTCACCCAAACTGGCTTTGTGCTTAGTGCAGAATTAGATCTTACATTCTTCCGATTTCTAACCTGGTATCTTAACCTCTATACCAAACCAGCTCTCTTCTATTATTAACTCATTATTCAAGGCAAATATTATTGGGTAAAGTTTGAAAATGCTGGATTACCAAAATTCATGTAACAAACATTATTTGAAGTATATGCCAGAAGATGACAACAGCAAGACATTTCTGCATAATTACAGAAAAACAGGGAGGTATCCATATGTTATTAAGTGTTAAACATGACTTGGAGATGTTTCCTTAATAATTAAGCATGTTACAATTTTAAAAAAGTCGACTGCTTCCTGAAATTTATGTTTAACCCTCCTTAGAGTGTGTGATAATTTTGTGACATCAAAATTGCATGTGGCCTTCCAAAGACCTTTAAAAACTGCCACCAAAAGACTTTCAAAACTGCCATTAAATTGCACACCTCAGTCTTAAATATTCATGTGAAAATCCCAGGTGAAGACACTAGTTGTGAAGAAATTGTGGCAGATCAAGATCCTAGAAAAAGCAACTAGTCTCTCTCATGCAAGTTCATATACGCACACAGAATATCAATCGAAGGAAGTCAGTAGTGTTCTGGGTTTGCAAGCAGCCTTTCTCTGAATTGTGACTTGAGCAAGAAAAGAAAGGCTATTGTAAATGGCATATTATTTCTTAGGCAGAATATGACTGTAGCTGAATATAGCCAAGTAACACAAATAAAGCTAAGAACCAAATCACAACCAAGCAGGAAGCTTAAAATTACTGTAAATTGTCATACCAAAATAAAATAAAATAAGGTTCAAAGAACCCCTGTGTACTCTTATTTATTCACAGAATAGCAAGCTTCCTGACAGGAAAAAAAATACAATAAAAGATAGATACATTATTTTCAGACTTGGCAAGCTGAATAAATACTTTCCATCACTCCAAAAGATCCTGAGGTGCAAAATATATATTTTTGGTAGAAATATATTGAACTTAGTGTTATATTATGATGTACTACTGCGACACATCTCATTATCTTCTACCTTAAGTTAGATACCCAACGGTGCACACACAGTTATGAAGATGAATGTCGATTGTACAGTCACTTACAAGGCTAAGTTCTTTGGATTTGGAAGAAGGAGTGCTGCTTGAAGATGCTATTGAGGCTGGGCTAATTGGCGCATCTTTCTTGAGAAGGCGAGCCTTGTCCAAGCCATTCTCCCTTGGAGAATGTGCTGGGCTTCCTCGTGGAGATGACGGATCCTAAAAAAGAATTAGAATGATTATCAAGGTCTCCTACTTGTTCCAGTGAATAACATATGGCTCCTTTGTGACTGCATCCCATAGTGAAGTTCATGAATGGTATACTATATTCCCCTGCCTGCATAAATCATTATTCACAAAGAAATCATACTTCCATCTCAAGATATGGATTAACACAATGATACTTTTTTACTACAGCAAAGCAAAACTATTTTTATGTTTTATTTATTATACTGATTCACCACCCATCTCAGCACGAGGCAAGTCTGGCTGGCTTACAAAGTTAAAAGCAGTAGACCATACAAATATATATAGCAATAAAAGTTTAAGTAATGGTAAAAAGATGGGAAGGAACAAGGTGTTTAGGGGGTGAAGTAGGATCTGCTATTAGTCTATCAGCCATCTGCAGCGTAGAACTCCCTCATTTTCTAAGCATACTCAATGTTACCCGAGGAATACATGCAATAAATTATGCCTCCCAAAGCAAAATTGTACATACCTCATTGGATACATCAACCACCAAGTTATCATCACTTTTTTCACCATCACTATCCTGCATTGAAGAAGAAAACATTAAGCACCCAAAAAGACTTGCTTATCAAAGCTATACTTTTCATTTAAATATGAAGAACTCTAGAAATGCAATGTAAAATGGGTAACAACTTCAGTTAGGACTTTTTAAAACTCATGTATGTATTAAATACAGCTGCCCTTGGGCTGTAAATACAATAAGCCACAGTTATATTTTTAAATACGTGGTTAGTAGATCATTGCTTCTAGAGTGATACAGACTAGAGGATGAATCAAAATTTGGATAAGCTTATAAAAAAGAACCTTGGGAAACCAATCTCATCAGATTGCTCCTCAGGAATTTTAAGCTGGCAATGAGTATCCTTCCCTTTAATAATTTAGCATGTTATGTTTCTGGAAGTTGCAAATGGATGTTGCAAATGCATCTAAACAGACAGCTGAGTAAAGAACAGGAATCAGCCAGTGCTTATATTATAACAAAAGATTTACTCTTTATGGCAGACCATTAAGGTGTTGGTATTGGCTAAACGCTTCAAAAACTGATTATCTGACAAATCACCTCTCCCACTGCAACCTTCTCTGAATGTTAAAAGACCCTTCTGGATAGAAAAAAAGCTTGTCTATCTGGTGTGTGGGAGAGGACTTCCTACTGCATCACTCCTAGGTTATAGAACAATTTTCTTGAAAAATGCATTTGGCATTTAAAAAAAAATTAAAAAAATTAGCTTCAACATTTATAAGATCAGTAAATACACATTTCTTTTAGCCTATTAATTATTGGTTACTTTCAGTATCGTTTTTTAAAATTAACTGCCCCCTTAAACAGTAAGGTAGAATATAAATTTAAGATGTATAAAAGAAATTCAACAGCTTTAGGAAAGTTTGCTCATTTGTCAAAGAGAGTACTGGGAGGTGGTGCTATTTCCATTTTGGCATGTTTTTCAACATGGAAGGCATCTGTGTTGAGGAGCAAAGCCAAGCTTGTTATATTTTCTTTTTCCTGACCTAAGTTCAGCTGAGAAGGGTTTTTGGAGACAAAAGGCAGGGTCCTCTTTGAGCCTGTATAGAACAGCCAAAAACTCTTTGGGGTGAAATTGATGCATCCTTATCGGGAGTATAAAATAACAAATAATAGGGAAAAATAAACTGTACGTGGTTTCACTCACATAACGAGTTGCTATCTCTTTTTCTTCTGTCTTCTGCTTTTTACTTTCAGAAGAGTAATCTGTTGAGTTTCTGTGCTTCTCTGAGGCTCTGAAACTTGCTGATGGAGATACAGATGAGCTCTAACAAGAGAGGGAAGAGAAGGAAAGATGACTGATGGCAAAGTCTCCCAGTTTTGCTTATATCACACTCTGATGAGAGGACAAAGGCTATACCAGCATGGACAGAGCCATCTACACATTTCTAAAATAAGCAGATACAAATGATCTCTCCATGAGCTGCTCCTGGATCGACACAGCAGCAACCAAAATGCTAGTCTACCACTTCAGAATCAGGTTGCAGTTATAAACAGAACCGTCTGACTTTTACTGAAAAGGAATATGCTGGTGTGCTTACATTACTTGAAAAGTAGACCTGCAACACAACATGGCAAAGTGGAACCATTTCTTGTGAACAGATCTCTGAAAGGAAACATTTCAAGGTTATCTTTGCAATAAGCTAGCAAGACCGGTTTCCCCAGAGGATACAATTCCTAATAGGTACTGTAGTTTTCTGATGTCAATAGAAAAAACGGTGCTAGTTACTTTTCAAGTAGCCACTTTTCAGTTTGTCACATGAAAGATAAAACTGGGGTACCTCTACCCCAGCAGATCCGTGTGCGTGTGTGTGTGTGTGTGTGTGTGTGTGATTCAGGCTTCAATACGAAATCTGGGAGAAAACAGTATTTCCTCTGATGTTTAAATGCTGCACAAAAATTAGTGCCACAACACACACACACACACACACACACACACACACAATACCCCCCCTAAAACCCCATACTCTATAATCCTTATAGACCCACAAACACACACATGCACACACAGAAACTATCCAGCAAACTGTATTATAATAATACCATACTAGCAGTAGTATATTTTCTGCAAGACATAGGACAGGTATGAAGGAGATAAAGAAAGAATTGGAATTCTTATTTGTTAAAAAAGGATCACTTCTACTACGACTTAGATTCCTGAAAAAGAAATAACCAGAGATTCACTGGGTTGCAAAATGCCATTTCAGATTCTTCACTCAGTCAAATGGAATAAAAATCAAAAGCAGATAGTCACCTGACAGGTGACCATCTACCTTTTCCATGACCTTCTAGTGAAGGAGTACAGCCATCCTCTCTAAATAAATTGATTTCATGGTGAAACTGTTCCTTCTTCTAACTTAATTGTATTATTCTGCACTTCATAAAACAGAGAACAGTATGTGATAGACATTCTCCAATGCAGAAATACAAAACAATCTGTTTGAATCATCCAAATTTAACTTTATAATTATTAGTGAACCTTTCTGAATAATTAAAAAGTAGGAACATAACTAAAATTGATTGGTGGAAGAAAATGATGCAGTCAATATTTTTTGCAACTTTTTGTGTTTTGAATCCTTGATTATATTTCCCCCATGTAAGAATATCATGCCTGTTCAAATTTTGCAACAAAGATATCAAAAACTGAACACTAACAATGTATTTTTGTACAATGAAATGAGATGCATACAGAAAGTGTGAATCTGAATACATACATACATACATACATACATACATACATACATATCTCCTATGATTCATGTTTTAGCATTAGTTGACAGAAGTGATTTCCAAGTGGTCTGGTTCTATGCTACACCAGTAATATATGTAAATAAAAACATAGACTGAATCATAAAAATTATATCAGAAACGTACAATTTTGGCATACTTCTTAATAAGTATGATTTATGTATATTACATTTTCCATTCCTAGATAATAGCTTTATTTCTCCTATCCTTGTTATCTCTTAATATTATATTAAGAGAGTTTGATTTCAGAAGGGATCAACAGAAAGGTGTTTTAAGCTTCCTTTATCTATAAGAAGAAACACTTAGAAGCAGGGCCATTCCCTCTATCCCGGTGCTATTAAAATCTGTAGCTTTTTTACACATCTTTATGCAAATTGTCTTATGCATGTCTTAAAAATACCCTTGCTCCATTTATATTCATTGTACAAATGGAGAGAAGACAGATTATAATTTGAATTCAATTCACTATGACTCATCTCTCTTTTTCCCTTTGTAATTGGCTGCAATAAAGGAGAAAACTAATTACTGAATGACAATTAGAATGATGGTTTAAGAGCCAAGAGTAAACTACCACTCTGATTTCAACCCAAGTATTTATTTTCATAAATTTGAAACAACATAGATATATTTTTCTCAATCTAGTTAGATTCACTGCTACAAAGAGTGTTGCGATCTCTGATTGTGGTGCTTAATAAAATTATAATTTAGAACACCCTACTAGTGTGATAAAGTAGCTAATTATGATTAGCTGTTTAAAGGATGAGCTGCACACTGTGCCGATCTATGCTGCTCAGTAGCTTAACAATTTGGAACATGTGTAGACAAATATGTATTTGCAAAGAGTGCTCTTGTTATGGTACCTGAAGCCTGACCTTGATATCGGAGTATAATAAGCAGAGAGAGGCAGTTTTGAGAAAAAGAAAATCATTTTAAAATGAGCATATTAGCTTTCTGATGAGTTCAGAAAGCCAGGCTGGGAGTGTCTAAGAGAAGATTGCGTGCATTTAAATTTTGACAGAACAAGTATGACAATTATATCATTACCATTTTTTTTTGTTTCTAAGAAATGGCACACAAATAGGTATGACTGTAGCAGAAGAGTGGTAGAGCTGGGACTGTGATGACCTGGGGCATGGCAAAAGGCAACATAGTCAGATAATCAGTAAGAGTCCCTTTATTAGCTCCAACTTTGTCCCTGATGTCCTGGTTACCTTCTGGCTGGAGAAAAACTCTCCCAGGAACAGCCTTTGGCTGAAGAGAACCAAGCCCAAAATATGGTCAACAAAAACTGTAACTATAAGTCCAATCAAAGCAAAATAAAGTAATTTGTCCAACAAGGCAGGAGCAAGAATTCCAGACATGAAGGCACAGCAATAACTCCACAAGATTGGGAAGACACGGGGAACACAGATAACCAAAGTCAACACAAGATAAACTCATGTTTGCTCCCAGAAGCTGCCGCACTCAGCATGTATCTCCTTTAAACTCTCTTCCCAGCTGTGGCTAATGAAGGGAATCAGGGCCGTTTCCTCCCCCGTAAGCCATGCAACCCACATTGCTCTCTTCTCTGTTCCTCCCTGCATGCCCTAGGATGAAGAGGAAGTAGGCCTGGGTCTTCCTCTGAACTCCCTCTCCCTTGTTCTATCTCTCTCCTCTCTGCCAAGCTGGCCTTTGCCCTTCCCCAGTTTCCTCCACAGCCAACAGAGCCACACTCACACTCTCTGTCAGCTGTTTGTCTTCCTCCTCGGATTCAGACTCCGACAGGGGGATGTCGGGGGGAGGGAAGATGGAGTAAAATGCATCATCAGTTTAGAGCAGAAGTTTCCAAATTTGGCAACTTTAAGACCTGTGGACTTCAACTCCTAGAATTTGTCAGCCAGCCAAGTCTTAAAGTTTCCAAGTTTAGAGTCCTTGCATTGCCAGAAGAGATCCATGTCCAACCCCTTGAATTCCCTTGATCTTTATCTAGCATCAGTTTAGTGATGACTGTTAGTTGAGCAGATTCTTGTGTATAGGCTTCAATAAGTCATTTATGCTGCAAATTACTGATTTCTTATAGTGTCCTGGAATTTCGGCAAATGCATGTGCTTTCCAATTTAAAAAAGATTTTTAAAATTAATTAGAATTTGACTATTGAGGATATAGTAGGACATGCGCACAATATTACTTACTTCTACCTACAACATAACTTTTTACTTCATAGGCTAAGCTTAAACACGCTGAGAAGTTTCCACAATCCTTTAATTATTGCAATATGATTAATTAAATGCACTGCCATGTCCAGAACTGTTTTCTGTTGTTTGAAAACACAGAAATATTCCTGTATTGTTATTTTAAGATGCTTTCTATATGCTGCTGGTGGGAAATGAATTAATTACTAAAATAATTGAATTAGCAAAGATCATATAATATGCTGCTAGTAGACTTGTGGTTTAAATACAAATCCCATTTTTTCCTAATTTTATTTTTCACCTTTCCTGTGAAGACGCACCCATATCATCTTCCTAACTTTGTTTTCATATCAAACTCGCAGTTAAGTCTAGGAAAGGCAATAAGACTTTTGCAATTAGGTCTGGCAAAGGCAATTGGACAAAACAATTCGTCTTGGGTCAATCTAACATCAAATTATTTCCTTCATCCTTTATGGAGATTTAATTTCTTATATCAATGTTCCATGCTCATTACCTGGAAATCTTAATCAAAGATTAAGGCACATATATTTTTAAAGCATACATAAAATTACATTGGGTTATTAGCTAATACTACAGATACCAACTGCTACATTTAGAGGGTTTTTTCTATCTAGTTTGATAAGACTAAGCATTCTTTAGTGTGTTTTCTTTATCTTCATAGTTGCAATAACTATGTCAGGACTATTTACTGACTTAAGGCTGTAAGCCACCCAGAGTTAACTCAGTGAGATGGGTGGCACAGAAGTTTAATAGTAAGTTAAAAAAATAAATAAATGACATTTCTATCCATATGA
This sequence comes from Naja naja, assembly GCA_009733165.1. Taxonomy (NCBI): domain Eukaryota; kingdom Metazoa; phylum Chordata; class Lepidosauria; order Squamata; family Elapidae; genus Naja; species Naja naja. The sequence goes on along the minus strand of CM019149.1, from coordinate 238,042,003 downwards.
ATCTCTATAGCCAATCCAGTCTTCTTCTTCTTCTTAATTACATTTATATGCCGCCCTTCTCCGAAGACTCAGGGCGGCTTACAATTTTTGGGATACAACCCAGTGTGCTCAGCAATAGCCTTCATTCCATTGTATATGCCTGCTTATTACTAAGTGGCATTTTTACAAAGTCAGCTTATTGCCCCCAACAATCTTGGGTCCTCAATTTACCTACCCCAAGAGGATGGAAGGCTGAGTCAACCTTGAGCCTGGTGGGATTCGAGCCTACAATAATTGTAGGCAGCTGGAACTTAAATGTCTCTTGGTAAGGCACTTGATTTCTATGATACGTTAAGCCTATTATAAGAGGAACTACTTCATTTAGAAATTTTCACACTTACCCAGCATAGAGAGACTGTAATACCACTAATTAGGGTGGGTGTAAATGTGATCTACAGGATGGTACTAACCGGACCAATGAATGGAGTTGGTACACTGTCTGTTAACATAATTTTAGATATCAGCACATTGACGGTAAGAAGTCCCATTATGACTCTACCCATTTTTCCTGATCATTAACAAGGTGATAGAACCTCTCTTAGAAAGTCATAAATATCTCATCAGCATGAGGGCAAGCATCGATGTCCTGTCTGCTTGCAATAATTAGTCCTTCAGATCACTTGAACAAGTCAAAAATTATTATTGCCCTTCAACCTCCAATGTCTGCTGAAGATTACTTACATTAACATGCATGGTTCCAAGGTCAATGAGGGAGGGAAGCAATACAGCTGAATAAAGAACAAACTAAGCAACTGGCTTTTGCCAAGCCATGCTGTTCAACCATTTGATAAAGCATCAGGCATTTGACCTCAGGTGGGCATAGAAGAAAAAGTAAGGCAATGAAATCAGTACTAGAAATAATGACTAAAGGTAGGCAGGGAGTCTTCCATGCAATAAGGCTGGGAACTTAAAACCTCTGCAAAGTGTAATCATTCCCTTGTGAAGCTTTACAGCACTGGGACAATGATGTATTTAGAGTGCAATAATTAAAACAATAATTCCCAACAAAGTCAGGATTATGAGATAATTGACCATCCTGAGGTATTAAACAAACCCTAGTAAAAGCCAAGGATGCTCAGCTCAATGGTCAATTACACCATAATTATCTGAATGACATTATTGTGGTTATAAACCCTGCTCAAAGTATAAAAGATACTATAAAAAGTGATAAAGTATGCACAGCAGGAAAATGACCTTCAAAGAAAGCTATGTGGCTGATTTTGCACTTCCGCTGAGGTTTTCCAGAACAAAATGCATTGCTAACGGATTCTGTTTTACTGTGAAGTAACATCATGCAAAATAATTTGGCCTTTGGAGGGTAAATATATTTGCAGCCACTTGGGCATTGGTGTGCACCCCTTCTCATTCATAAACAACTCACCTATGCCTGGATCCTTTTTTCCTTGTCTTTCTCAGATAATTAGATTGATGTTAGTAATTCAAGGACATGATCATTACTTTTTAATAGAAACTCTGGTTTTTAAGAGGTGGCATTTGACGTTTATATGGCATTTTACCAACTAATTAACTTCACTAATTGCTGATTAAGTGAAATTAATTAATTAACAGAGAACAAAGTCTTATATAACAAGAATATAAATCTTCCCTTCAATAAAGTTGATGAGTTTTGGGGAAAAAAAATAAGTCTTTTCCTTTTTGTTTGCTTCTGTTTAGAAAACCCACATAGAGCAAATTGCTAACAAAGTGGTACCAGCAACAGCACTGCATAATAGGACCTTGGGGGCAGGGGGTGGTGGAAACGGGACCTCAGAAGGCTTCAAGAGCTCAGGTGTGATAGCTGACATTTAGAGATTTGTATGGGAGATCTCCAAGGAATTGTAGGGCTTGGGCTAAACTGAAAAATAAACAGAAAGAAAGAAAGAAAGAAAGAAAGAAAGAAAGAAAGAAAGAAAGAAAGAAAGAAAGATCTTGTCAAGAAAACTAAATGGATTCATCTATGAAGTTACAAAGAGAGTTTGCTTTTTTAAAAAAACATATATTAAATAAATCTATCTTATGTCTTGATTATCTGTACAGCCCATACAAATGGTTTAATTTTCACAATTAAGTAAAGAATACCAGCTTTATTGTATAACACAATTCTAACAGAATGGAATGTGGATCCTTTGGTTCCTCCTGATGCATAAGTGGACAGAAGACAGCTTAAAACTGCAGCTAGGGCCACTGCCAGGGTGAATGTTTCATGTTAATCCTTTTACAGGCCAGTTTCCTCTACAATTGTGGATTTGAAAACAGGCAACACCGCTGAGGTATAGTTACTCCAGTACTGAAAATGTGAAAGTCAACAGAAGGTGGAAAAGTAATCAACCGTGCTTGAAATATCGCAGTGAAGGGAATCCAAGACCTTAGCAGCAAAGCTGGTGGGAAAGAGTAATTGGAACATCATCATGGGGTAGAAAGCTAATAGAAATAAAGGGACACGGGATAACAATAAGGATCTCTACAGAAGAAAACAAATAGGAAGTGACTGCCTTGTTTGGTGACTATTCACAGTTACAATGGTGATGAAAAAGTAACTTTATTACTTTTTACTTATTACATTCATCACCTTCATAGGTCTGTAAAGCAAAGAAAGGCTGAAGCCCGCATGTGGTTTTATTTAGTGGCCATTTTGTTTAATGAAGGAGCTACCAGTCCCAGTCATGGTAGCTGACCAAGGACTACTTGTATCTGTGCACATGGGCTGCTTCTTGCACGTGACGAGCACACTGGTGTCTTCCATGAAAGTAAAGTATTTTGCAACTATATAGTGCTTTCCTAATACACACTTCCTTTCTGGTTGCATGGATGGCAAATTTCTGCACACATAAGACTTTGTGCAAGTTTCAGAGGAGTTGGTGTGCAGTCAGCACAGGTAAAAGCTAATATATCTAGGCAAAAGATACAAACACAATTTCATAAAAGAGAAAAAAGCCTGGGGTCAAGATAGTGGTGGTATAAAGCTGATTCAAGGAAACAACATGTCTAGACACAAAGGAGGGCTCTGACAATCTCAAAAGTTACAGGATGTCATTGTTGCCTGAACATCATGAGTTACACGCACAAACCAATTCAATATAAGTAAGAGCTCCCTAGGATGACCTGTTTGGCTGCTGCAATGAAAGGCGTACATAAAGTAGGGACAATAGAATCCGGTTATATAGGATTATATTCTTTATACTTGATCAAAATATTTAGGAACAAGGATATGGATAAGTCTTCCATATCACCTGCTATTTGTCTTTTTAATTGATAATGCCAATGACTGAACTTGGAATCCTGTAAACTAAGCCCAAATGTGGAGTTCAATGGAAATTTAACATAGACATTACCAAGCCACAGTTTAACTGCAGATTTCAAAAGGAATATTGTGTATGTCAGCTAAACCAGCACCAAAGATGGCATAATCCCGAAGTCGGAATATTTCAAAACCCAGCACCACACAATCTTGTCATTTGAACCTTGTGGTTCCCCATCCAAACCCACACAGCCTCCAGAAACCAGGATAAGGCAGCCGCAGCAATATTTAATTTGCCAGGGACAAAGATATACAATTGGGTATCATTAGTACATTGATGATACCTCACCCCACGGTGACAGATGATCTTACCCAGCAGTCTCATGTAGATGCTAAATAAGAGAGAAGACAACACTAACGCATGCAGAACCCAACATATCTATACTATGTACTTTCATTTCATGAAAATGTACCATTTTCCACTGATATTAATTAACAACAATGACTCATTGATTATGGAAAGAATTGCCAATGTATTTCAAGGTTAATAGTCCAAAGGCTAAACACAACTTCTGTTTTCACCCACTTTGGGAGAGTGATCAGTAGGAAGAGTTTTGTTCCAAGATTGTAGCTAATGGCAACTTATTTGACTGATCATTCAAAACTTGGTTGTTGCTACAGAAACTGAAACTTCCTCTCTTTGGCTTTGGCTAAAAAGAGATCACCCAGAAATAAGCTTTGCTATATACAATAAACAAATGACAGTCTGCCTGGAAAATACTATATTTCAAATAATAGAGCATGGATTTTGGAATTACTTGTTAATCAAATATGAGATTTCAAGAAAATTATGAATAAGTACCCTTACATTAAAAGAAAGCTGATTTCTTATTATATATGTGCCAATTCTCAGTTTCACTGTTTTTTTTAAAGAATTACCAAGCATGGCATGGTAGTCTCCCTGGTGACTTGCCCACACAAAGTGGAAGTGAACTTTAAGTGTTTTCACTTTGGATGTGCAAGCCATTTTGCCTCATCAAAGCACGAGTGCTATCAAATGCACTATGGGCTTTGCCATTCACTTTCCCTATGCAAGCTTCAGTAGCTTTAAAAAATAGTGACCCCGCCCCATCTAAGTTATTTGTAATGTGGTAGGAATCATGATACACAGTATGATAATCATTTCGTTAAATTAAAATCAAACATATCTTATTACACTTTAATGCACAATATGAACTCTATAATTAGTGATTTCCTCCAGCATTGTAATGAATCTGTTCTAAACATTTCTAGTATATATAGTTATGAACTTTATTAACATTAACATATTAAGAGTAACTTGTAAATAAGTTAACTGAATTTGAGTTCATTCACATGCTGTACTTTTAACTCTAGTAGATTCTCCAACTGAGTAATTATTTATTATAGCTCTACTAAATGTGTAAATAATTGGCTCATTCTAAACAATTATACACTGACTTAATAGCTATTTTGTCTGATTTCAAAGAAAACTCCATGCTACCATTTTTTTTGAAAAAGAAAACAGTTCCCTTGAGTTGGTATCAGCAGCAATTATAGAACTGTAGAAATGTATTTTTATTGTTCTAGTGAGACAATCATTTTCAAAGTTTTTGCAGAGAAAAGGCAGATAATTTATTCCAAATGCAATTCTGAAGACATTAAGATAATCATGGGGTACAGCCTTTTGTACACTTTGAACATTTCATGAGCTTATCAAAGATTGCCCTAATAAATTGTGACAGAACTGCCTTTAGTGATGGCTTTTGACATAGTTTTAGAAATGCTGATCTAAAGCAAAGAAGAAAGCACATCCCATATATTACTAATTTTAAATAAAATTTGGTAGTAGTGATAAAAAATTATTGGATACATTATCCCAATCTGTACAGTCATACCTCACAACTTAATAAATTGGGTAACAATTAATCCTTCTGCAACACGAATGATCAAACCAGAAAGCTTTTGATTAGCCATACTATTCTCCATTATCTAAACTAGAACCAATAATTACTACATTTGGAACAAAGGAAAATATTAAATAATTTTCAAACATTGCTTGGGTTTATTATGATCCCCATCCCAACCACAAGTTCCTAAATTCAGTCAAAATGAAAAAGAAGGAAAGGGGATTGCATCTGTAAGAAAAAATATGTCAGCACTGAGTGGCCAAGAAACTTTTTACTCTACAACAGAACAGCTGAAAAACAGGTTTTGTTGTCTACACCTCCCCAAATTTTATCAACACACTAAGTGACATAGTGTCATAGCTGGATATCACACAAGTAACCTTCTGTTCTATTCAAATGAGTTATCTTTAGATTCATGTCTTTCTCCATAAGAGAGTGCATATTTTATTTTGCTTTTATTAACAATGAATTGCAGTAATCCCTGTAAAACAGTGTTATGGCATATATTCCTAAATTATATAATTTGCGAGGATCAATCCAGCTATTACAATCATTTTCAAGGAAAGGGGATATAATGTGTTAGTATTATAGCTCTAACACTGGAGCTGAGCTTTTCTTAGCTTTATTCCTAACATTCTCATAATGAATAGGCATTTTAAACATAACAAAATAAAAACAAAACCATAATCTGGAAGGGTTTTTGAATACTATATAGCTTTACGTTCTTCATTTTAAATAGTTTAGAAATGAAATTGTATAAACAGAAGGAGAAAAATATGCTTCGGTAGCAATCTGGCAGTATCATATTAAGGAGTGTAGGCATGTTTCCAAACAAGCTACTTCAGTATACAAATAACCCAGCAGGGACAAAGATAACAATGTCTCTGGTGTAGGTTTAGATCTTTGCAAAAGTTAACACTTCATAAACGTTGTCTAGGAAACCACATCCTTACTTATCAGACTTTAGATGTGAACTGTAGGTATCCTAGTTTGGGATGCTTTACCAGATCTACCAGACCCAAGTGAACAATTTAAAGGTGATTACTTTTGCAACACAAAATCCAAATTCCACTTTCCAATTACCATGTGCTATGAGTCACTGGAAGTCAAGTGGCATATAAATTTAATAAATGGTGGTTTGCCTCACAATAAGCCAGATGCTTGGACTGAGTTTGGTATTTTATCCCCCTATTGACCTGGGAGAGGCAGATGTGGTGGTTTGATGATGTTAAAGGTACGGTTGCAGGAAGTAAGTTGTTCTAAATAAAGCTGTATTTTGCAACTGACTAATGGTAAACTTGTCAGTGCCAATGGTGTTCAAGTGGTGCTCCAGTTGTTTTGGAATTGTGCCTAAGGTGCCTATTATTTTTGGCACTACCTTTGTTTTCTTTTGCCACAGTCATTCTACTTCTATTTGCAGGTGTTTGAATTTTGTGATTTTCTCTTGTTCTTTCTCTTTTCTGTCTTCAGGTTCTGCCATGTCCACTATTCAGAATTTTTTTGTCTTTCATATTGATTATTGTTAAGTCTGGGGCGCTATGTGGTAGGTGCCTATCTATTTGAATTCTAAAGTCCTAAGCCACTTCATTTTTTTTCATTTTTTATTACTTTGCATATTTTGTGGTCCCATCAGTTCTTGATTGCAAGCAAATGTATTTCTCAAAGATATCCCTATGCACCATTGTTGTACTTCATCGAGCCATTTTTTGTAGTTAGCCAGTGTAATGTTCTTGTAGCAGCTAGCTGGTGGGTCCAGTTTCTTCAGCTTCTTTGCATTTGCCATCTGTTGCTTCTCTTCCAGCAATATGATTATTTCTAATTGTTTTGATAGGGAGTTTGGTTTGTTTCATATTGATATACTTTTATTTTATTTATGGTTTTTATTTTAATATGACAGTTTTATAATGCAAACCTCCTACAATTGCTAGACGGGATGACATGCAAATGAGGGTGAACGAATAAATAAAATAAGCAAACCTTGTCAGCCTGTATCACATAAACATAATCAACTGCAGTTTATTCAATAAAACCAGAGTTCAACCATGACTTAAAACAATATATGAACCTAGTCTATAAATCAACAAGAAATACCACAGCTCATACACAGTTGGCTCTAAAGGGAGAGTTGGAACTGACTATTACATTATGAAGTGGTTCAGTTTGCTTTGCTTTGTTTTAAAATTTTAAAGTTCACTTGTAACTACTACACACAGAAAAGGCTTCTAAATTTGCATCTAGTTTAAACTATCCAGCACATCAGTTAGCTAATACCTCTATCCAAAGGTTCACACAAACAGACCTTGAGTGTCCAGTAAGGCCTCAAATATTCAAGCAGCAAAAAATTTGTCCTTGCACTGAAATACTATTTCTTTTCCATAAAAGGTTACTGAGCAGCACAAACTCTATCACTATATCTATACATACATGTGTGTGCGTGCACATGCACTCACACATAAACAGGAAGGATTAGGAGGCTCAGCAGAGCCTTGGGGTAAGCTGAAGTGCAAAAAATCCAAGGAAATTAAGCCTACAGGGGAAGGGCACAAATACTGGAGATTCCTATGATGACATAATGGCTTCAGCAATTATGGAATGTAAGGGGGAGGGGAGAGAAATGAAAAGGAAAAAAAAAGCTTGAAAACTGGATAAGAAGAGGAGCAGGGGAAAAAAGCCATTAAAGAAGACATGACTTTCTGGCAAAATGGCCTGGAATATTCTACTCTACAATAATTTGTTGCAGATATCCTTTCTTCTATGACTGTTTTCATTTTAGATTAGGAACTCTTGACCATATTTACCATCCATGGTGAAAGGTGTTGATGACAAAGTTTATAATGTGGTTTGTTTTGTTTTGATTTGGCATGTTTTGTCAATCCAGCCTCTATAGTTTTTTAGCCATGGTTCCTATCTTAGTAGAATGTATGTGGTTTATTCAAACAACTATGTTTAGAACTAAACAGTTTACAACTTGTGTGAACCAAGCTAATATTATTGTCTGCATTGTATATATTTGATTATTGTGTGCATTTTTAAGCCTTTTCTGATTAAAAAAAGACAGTTGTGGAAAAATATTGCTTGAATGATAGTTGGGTAACATCTAGGCATACAATAAAAAATCAGGTCTATAAGATGCAGATAGACAGAAAGATAGATAGAAAGATAGACAGATACATAGATAGAGATATACAGATATCTAAATATATATTCATAAGTAGTAACTGATCAAGAGGTATGATTCTATGTCTTATGATTTGTGAATCACTGTCCCAATTCTATGATATGGAAAGAACAAATCTAACAAATCTAATAGGGGTCTATCCCTTATGCTGCAGAATTGTTCCTTCTCTCACACACCATCATTTTTTTGGTTTCAAATCCACTAATAATCTCCCCATCGCTAGATTATGACTCTCTGCAGTCAGACATTCTGAAATAGACTCCTTTCACTTTATAAAGATCAGAAAAAGCAGAAGGGAAGGGAGGGTGGAGAATTCAAATTCCATCTTCCTTTTAAAATACTAAATGAAACCGTCTTGCGGAGGATAGCTGTCACTCATAGTCATACTGTGATGTCCAGTAAACTGAATTGATAATTCCTCATGAATAAAAATTCCAGCATTATCATCCACAGCAATGTTGTTGACATGCTTTTTTTCCTATTTCACTAAAAATACCATTAATTTTCTGGCTTCACAACAGCTGAGCTATTCCCTATTTGAATATACAAAAGAGCATTTTGTTTAAACCAAATTAAAAGCGTTCCAGTAAATGACTTCAATTTTGCTGGTTATACCATTCCAATGGGCAACAGTCTAATCCCACAACTACCCTCCCACCTTGCCATTCTTTTCAATTCCTTGTTTCTTCCACTCCCCCCTCTTTTTTTAATGCTTAACTCTTACAGTGTCATGAACCAAATTCACCCACATTAACAGCCAAGGGCAAAGCTAAAACTCCACCCAGAATATAAACAAAGAAATGCTTGACCAGAGAAAGGAGGGAAGCAGTCTTACTCTGACATATTAACAGCAATTGAAATAGGGAAGGGGAGAGAGAGAGGAAAATGCAAACAGTGTAGGAACTTTCTAGGCACTTTCCCATCCAAGCTAAGTGCCGACAGCTCTCATCTCAGTCAGTCTGTAAACTGGCGTGCCTGCCAGGCCCTCCTGGCACCTCACCACTTTATTTGTTCCCATTTGTATCTAATGCTTTTGTCAACAGTTCAACACAAGGCAAAGCAAACAACCCACTACAAACACTGGGGGTAACAGCAACGCACAGCAAATCCTTCACAATTATCCAACCCCAGCTGCTCAAGGCCTGTCCAGGCCGCTTTCATTTACAACAATGTCAACAAAAGGCTGAAACCCAATAACCAGGGGTGGGTCAATACTACCACTGTAAAACCCTCTGGAGGAGGAAATGCTCTTCTCCCGCTCTACTGCTTCAGCAAACATGCAGAATAATTCAGCCAGATAGATGAGGCCTTGTCTAATCATTTGTCGTGCATGAATTATTCAAGGCTCGTCACATAAACTGCTTAAAGGACAGCTCCTCAAATATTTCAGAGGAAGTACCAGCTGTCCAATTTGTTAAGCGGAAGGCGCATTAGGCAAATCCTAACACAGAGGACGGGAGTAAACTTCACTTATTTATTTTAAAAGATCAACTTAATGCTGGGGACTTTTCAACCAATTTGATTATATCTAAATATGTTTGGGTACAATTACAAACAAAAGAGGATTCTGGTATATATGTAACTGTGGTAACTACCTGAGGTTGGTTGCTTGTATCTCTGAGGTAATATTTATACTCCACAGTTTGATGAGAAAACACACTGAGACACTCTCATTATGTTTTAACATTCAGAGGTGGGTGATTAGCAAGAAACATTGTGTTTGAATAAGTACTGGATGAAAGAGTAAGGTAGTGGATCCTTAATGTTCTAACTTCTACTCAGCTGGGAACCTCACAAGGTAGCCTACCAGCACTACTAGAAGGCAAGGCTATAATTTGATTAGGAGAAAATGGAAAGGAATCTAAAAACAACAGTGTAATAGACAGGGCGTGCATTTAATCACTGAATCTACAAAAGTGTTCCCATGTGAGGGAGGAAAAGGCATAGATACAAATTGTCATTTATTAAATTGCATTTCACCATGACAAAAACATATGTCCTCCAATTTATTTCAACACAGCATGTTATGTGTGAAGGTGGGGAGAGATTTATATTTCACACTGTATTTTGTCTAAATCCCAAAACAGGCCTCTGGTTTGGGTAAAAGCATAGATATAGCCTACAACTTTTTAAAGCAGCTTCATTTTTTCTTAGATGTCCTTTGGAATAGCTACATGATGCTAGAAAAAATGGCTGCTTTAAAGAGTTGCAAAGAAGAATTACATTTGTATCTCCATACAGGCAATGTTTAAAGTGAATCTGAAGTATTGCACATTCTGAGTATGCATGCATGTATAGAAAGCATATATGCTCATACATCCTAAAAGGAATATTTACTAGCAAAAGGCAATTATCTCACTGGACAGGCAGTTTTATTCCACAGCAAGCAACCATGGAGATTTCTAGGCCTTGCATTTAAAATTAATAACCAACACTTTCAATTGCACCTAGAAAGCCTATTGGAAGTTAATATAGCTCTCAGAAAAAGGTGTTAACATGGACAAATTTAGGTGTCCTTAATTTAATTCAGGATAGTCACACACTAAATCAGTTTCAGTTTCCAGTTGACCTTCAAGGGCAGCCCAATATAGAGCAAACTGCAATAGGCAAAGTGTAAGATAACCTGGGCGTGCAACATTTCCTGACCCTTGAAAGGGCAAAAGTGGCACATGATATTGTACAAAGGTTGCTCTGCTACAGCCTTCACCTGCTGCTAAAGCAGGAACTGTGAGTCCTGGTTGTGAACTAATCCCTGTAATGAGGGAACAAAACCTCAACCAGAGATATAGATGGACCATCTCTGCTTCAGAAGGCTTTGGATCCTCAGTTGCTCCATGGAGTTCAGCATGAATCTATTTCTCCCTATCAAGTCCTTAACTGTCTACAGACACAGGAGGGCAGAGATGAAGACCTGGGTATCATTAGCATTTTGACAACACCTTTGCCCCATGCCAACTAATGATCTCACCTCTTGACTTCATACAGATGCTTAATAGTAAGGTAAAAGTAATGAGACCATGATGAACAAACCAAGGCCCAAATTCTATCTCACTTCCCTGGGATGATATTGATTTCTCAGGAAGGAAGCACCACAAACAATGACCTACTTTGCACACTCAAGCCAAATATGTGAATGTTGATAAGGATGACAATATTGAAAAAAGTATTAATCAAGTATGGTATATACTTTAAGTGCCTCCTAAGCGCCACATTAAAATACCCCTGAGTTTATCTGACTGTCTTCACGTTGTTTCCTTCATCATATCCCGGCCCAAATTGAGGTATCTTAACATCAGATTAAGCTATTTCAAGTAGTAATGTTTTCCCTCTTCTTCCACAGGCTGCTTCCAAGTTCTGCCAGCGAGAATTTGGTAAGGGTTTTATTTTTATTTTTTGGGGGGTGGAAAGGAGAGAACAGTTTTTCTTCTGTTGAAAGCTATACCTATAGACTGTTTTAAAAGTAGCCATTAGCCATCCTATCCATGTGAAGACCAGCTCTCATAGCTTGTTATTGATTGCTGCCTTCTGTTGTACCAAATGCCTTAATATGGACCTGTTACTCCTGGACATGGGCCTAGTGTTCATTTAGAAGAGCACCAGACCTGTGTTCTGAAGTAGTCTGACAGACAGCAGATGTACAGCAACTCCTCACCTGTCACCTCTTAGTCAGGTGAGGTGACAAGTGGATCACTGTCCTAAACATTCATCTATACTTACCCATCTTCACATATTAAGAAGAGTGATTGGTGGTAGTTGACCCTCACTAGGAAGGGAAATGCAGCCAGGGGAATCCAGCAATCACTTTTCTTAACTTGTCCTGCATTACACCAGTAAGGTCGGCACCACTTGTCAGTCTTAATACTGAGGGATAATATGGATCAGCAATGAGGGAATTAAGATTTATGCCAGGATGTATTTTTTTGCCCACTCGCAGATTGGAAGGAAGTCTCCTAGTTGTGCCCCAGGTTCTCACACATTCCAGAATATAAGGAATTTTTTTTTCTTTTGGTAAAATCAAAATGCACAAAATAAATATTTCATAAAAATAACACCTCTAGTCTGTCATCTACATATAATGGTTTGAGGAAACACACAAGACAATGTTAACTTCAGAACAGAAGATGAATGTTCACACAGATTAAGGCAAACATATCTGTAATAATATGAGGAGATGCAGCATTATGTATCTCGCATGCGTGCCAATTTATGGCATATTCTTTGAAACACTGTTGCAATTGTTCTACTTTTCTCCCTTGTTAAGGATTAGATTAATATCCATCCCAAATCACAAATATAAAGTCATATTAACATAAAAATTTTGTATAACATTTTATTAAAAGAGGGAAAGCGGTAATTATACCTAGGATTGCAACCTAGTTTTATACTGGGCAGCATAATTTGACGTGGGAGCACAAGATTAAGATGCTTAATAATTGAAGTCATGAAATCTACAGCAAAACTCTAACATAAGTCCCAGGCAAGAGTAGCAATCGATAATTGCCATTTATGGTTGGTTTATGTTTGATTTTTTTCAGGACTAAATGCTTGCCATCTCAAAAACGTACTATGACATTGAGAATCTTATCACAAAGAAATCACATTTCAATATTGTATCATTTCAGCAATCTGTTGGTGATATACCTCTTATTCCTTCCCTCATACTCATGTTAACTGGAGACTGAGAAAATATAAAAGGAGCAAAGAACAAGTGATTTATATTTTGTTTTCCAAAGAAAGAGCATAAGGAAATTGCTGGAAAAAATTAGGTAATACTGGCAATGATGTCTTGTGTCAAATATATTACAGGGCATCGGGCTAGTATTTGGCTGACATTATTAGATTAAGAAAATGTGTTGGGGATTGGACTGAACAACCAAACAGCTCATTGAGTCACTGTTACAGAAACAAGATACAAGGTACAATAAGTCAGCTATCAATTAACAAGCTAATAATGATTGTTGTTGTTGTTGTTGTTGTTAAGTTCTATATGGCCAACATTAGTTGGAGGTTAATCAACAGGGAGCCCTCGGCAAACATATAGCATCTCTGTATATTGCAAATATTCAGTACGATGGTGCTTACTAAATATTAGTAGTAATCAGGTATAATAATCAACATAATCTATGAACAAATAATCACCATTTAACTATTTCACAGCTACTTGAGAAATAGATCTATTTATTTTAATCAAAGTATAACTCTATGGTAGCTAATTTTGGGGGTTGAAACAATACACACATACACACACGAAATAAGAAAAAGGCCCAGATGAAGTGAACTTTCATATTTCTCCAAGAACTAGGTTTAATTTTAATAAATTATCTAAAAATAAACTGAAGAAATACGTAGAATTACTGCTTCCTTTCACGCAATTGAATGAAAGACTTAAAAATGTTGCGATGAGAGAGTATCATCTTCTTGGAGTAGGATATAAATTATATAATAATAATAATAATAATAATAATAATAATAATAATAATAATAATTTATTAGACTTGTATGCCGCCTTTCTCCCTAAGGACTCAGGGCGGCGAACATTAAAAATCTCAAACAGTTACAATAAAAAATAATTAAACAAATGCAAGTCTAAACAATCAGTTAAAATAATTAAAACAATTAAAATAACCCACACCCCCGGGTCAGTCCAGACCGGCCTGTTGAAACAACCAGATCTTCAGGTCCCGGCGGAAGGAGCAGAGATCAGGGGCCAAACGGAGATCCATGGGGAGCTGGTTCCATAGGGCGGGCGCTCCCACAGAAAAGGCCCTAGCCCTGGGGACCGCTAGCCAACAATGCCTAACCAACGGTATCCCAAGAAGGTCCCTCCTATGGGAGCATACAGGGTGATCGGAGTGTGATGCTGGCAGGAGGTGTTCCCGCAAGTACCCTGGCCCCAAGCCATTTAGGGCTTTATAAGTTGTTACTAGCACCTTGAAACTAACCCGGAAGGCAACCGGCAACCAATGCAAGTCACGCAGGAGGGGTGTAACATGGGAGTATCGGGACACCCCCATCACAGCCCACGCGGTCGCATTTTGCATCAGCTGCAACCTCCGGGTGGTCCGCAAGGGCAGCCCCATGTAGAGAGCATTGCAGTAGTCGATTCTGGAGGTGACGAGCGCATGAGTGACTGTTCGAAGGGCATCTCGGCTCAGGTAAGGGCGGAGCTGGTGAACCAGCCAAACCTGGGCAAAGGCCCCCCTGGCCACAGCTCCCACCTGCTCCTCCAAACTGAGCTGTGAGTCCAGGAGGATGCCCAGATTCCTCGCCCTGTCCACGCGGGGCAACACCTCTCCCCCCATGACCAAAGGTGGTACTTCCAATGAAAACCGAGATGCCGGTAAGCACAGCCACTCAGTCTTGGCCGGGTTGAGCCGGAGCCTGTTACTCGCCATCCAGATCTGTACCGCATCCAGGCACTGGGACATCATGGAGAGAGCATCACTGATCTGGTTTGGGGTGGAGATGTAAAGCTGGGTATCATCCGCATATTGGTGATACCTCACCCAAAAACCATGGATGATCTCACCCAGCGCTTTCATGTAGATATTAAACAGGAGAGGCAAGAGAACCCTGCAGCACCTCACAAGTGAGGGGCCTCGGGCCGATCTCTGCTCTCCTGCCAACACCGACTGTGAGCGGCCCGAGAGGTAGGAGGAGAACCACCACAAAACGGTGCCCCCCACTCCCAATCCCCGAAGCCGCCGCAGAAGGATACCATGGTCGATGGTAACAAAAGCCGCTGAGAGATCTAAAAGGACCAGGACAGAGGAAAAGCCCCTGTCCCGAGCCCTCTAGAGATCATCCATCAGTGTGACCAATGCTGTCTCCGGACCTGAAGCCCAATTGGTACAGATCTAGATAATCAGCTTCCTCCAGGAACAACAGAAGTTGCTGAACCACCACGCTCTCAACAACCTTCGCTAAAAAACGAAGGTTGGAGACTGGACGATAGTTGTTCAAAACGGCTGGATCCAAGGCAGGCTTCTTGAGGAGGGGTCTCACCACCGCCTCTTTCAAGGTGGCGGGAAAAACTCCCTCACTCAAGGAGGCGTTGACAACTGCCTGGAGCCAGCCACGTGTAACCTCCCTGGAGGCATAAACCAGCCAAGAAGGACACGGGTCCAATAAACACGTAGTGGAAGTCAACCTCTGCAGGATCCTGTCCACTTCATCCAAGGAGACAGGGTCAAACTCAACCCAGATAGAATCAGCCAGACCCGTCGTCACCCCATCATCCAACCCCTGCCAGTCAGAGTCCAAGCCGGCCCGAATCTGAGCGACCTTATCTGCCAGATGTTGACTAAATTCCTCTGCTCTGCCTTGCAAAGGGTCCCCCCTCTCCTCTAAATGAAGGAGGGAGCAAGTGATCCTGAACAGGGCTGCAGGGCAATCATCTGCAGATGCAATAAGAGCGGAGAAGTAGGCACACCTCGCCACTCTAATCGCTTTCAGGTAAGTTCTAATATAGGCTATTAGCTGGACACGGTCAGATTCGGAGCGGCTAGTCCTCCACCTGCTCTCTAGGCACCTTCTCCGCCGCTTCATCCCCCGGAGCTCCTCAGAAAACCAGGGAGCTAACCGGGATCTATGGCAGGGAAGGGGCCGCAAGGGGACAACCCGGTCGAGCGCTGCCGAGGCCGCCTGTTGCCAGGCAGCCACCAAAGTCTCAGCCGGGCTGTGGTCGAGGGAAGTGGGCAAAGACCCCAGCGCCATCTGAAACCTCTCAGGTCCATCAGGCGCCTGGGGTGGAACCATCGAATTGGTTCCTCATCCCAGCAGTGAGGGACAGCCAATTGGAAGACCAGCTGCAGGAGATAGTGATCTGTCCATGATAGGGGTAGGGTAGCCAGTGCCCCCCCCCAGATCACTACACCACTGCCCCAAGACAAAAACAAGGTCGAGCATGTTCCCCACCTCATGAGTGGGTCCTTGAATCACCTGGGTCAGGTCCATGGCTGCCATGGATGCCATGAACTCCCGAGCCAATCCCGACGCCTCCCCCAGAGAGGGCAAGTTGAAGTCCCCCAGAACCATAAGCCTGGGGAACTCCACCGCCACCCCTGAGAGGGCGTCAAGCAGATCGGGAAGGGTCGTCGCCATGCAGCTGGGGGACAGGTACGTCAGCAACAAACCCAACCGACCCCCCGGGCCCAACCTCAGGAGGAGGGACTCACACCCACCTATCTGTGGGATAGTGGCCTCCCTTGGAAACAGGGTCTCCCTGATAACTATGGCTACCCCTCCACTCCTTCCCTGGGCTTGAGACCGGTGCAGCACTCGGAAACCTGGGGGACATAAATCACACAGAGGGACACCCCCCGGTCCCAACCAGGTCTCCGTAATGCATGCCAGATCCGCAGCCCCCTCCTCAAAAAGCTCACGGAGGAGGGATGACTTATTGACTATGGACCTGGCATTTACGTAGACCAGCCTAAGCCCAGGGACCACACCTCCCAAGACCCCAGGGGAGCGGGCAGAGACCTGAGGGTCGGAGCACATCACTGCTCGTAAACAGCGGGAACATGCTCCCAAAACATAATTTGGCCCCCTGTCTCATCCCCTCCTGCCATAACCCATCACCCAAGTGATTGTCAATCCCGCCCTACCCCCAATGGACCCCGGGGCCCCCTCACCCAGCCCCCCCATACTGAGACCCGTTCCCAGCCTGGACAAACCAAGATTTTGTGTCGGGGGTTGATTTCCCTCCCCCCTTCCTATCCCATTAAAACACCGAATTAAAAAATTTAAAAGTTGTCCCTTAAAACCAATTTTAGAATTTAACCCCTTGGTCGCGCCGTGCCACCTCTTGGGATCCCAGGATCTGTCCTTAAGGTAGGCTCTCGGTAACCCAGTGGGCCACCCCAAAGACAAGGGAACAGTCTGGAGGGCCTGTAATTCCGACAAAGAGTAAACATACATAAGTCCCATTTCAAGGGGTGGAGAAGATGGAAAGAAATCAATTGGCATGATGGTAAATAATTACACAGATGTAAGATGTGTGGAGGGAGAGGTCCAGGCAGCAGCATCCACATGTTCTACACCCCAGCAGCTCTCTCACAGCTGCTGGGGGGACCAGAGTCGAAATGGCCAACCCACTGCTCTCACACTGCAGTGGTTAATGACGTTGGAGCTGATAGAACAATGATCAACCCCTCTGCCCTCTCACGACAGAGGAATTGAGTCCATCCATTGTCCTCTCACTACAATGGGGCAGCCTGAACCAGACCCAAGGGAAGGAAGGGGAATTCTTATCAAAATTATTTTGAGTTGTTATTTTGAAGCTGTTCAATTATCGAAGTGTTACCATGCCTGGTGAAAACAAGAATATGGTAATGGTAATTCATTAAGTAGGTACTAAAATGATTTTAGAAATCCTTTTATATAATAGAGGAAAGGTATCTACAACTGACCACATTCGTGAGTAAGTCTATTAAGTTGACTGAATATTTCAGCTAATCTAGCAGGATTGGGCATGGCATTAAATAAGCAACTCATCTAAACATATTTTTAGTACCATATAATGGAAAACACATATATGTAATTTTTCAATAATCCAGGATTTAGAATTTTCTAAAATGTGTTTAGTTCTGCAGCCCTATGTTTAAATGGTTGACTCAGCCTTCCATCCTCTCGGGGTAGGTAAATTGAGGACCCAAGATTGTTGGGGGCAATAAGCTGACTTTGTAAAAATGCCGCTTAGTAATAAGCAGGCATATACAATGGAATGAAGGCTACTGCTGAGCACATTGGGTTGTGCTCCAAACATTGTAAGCCACCCTGAGTCTCCGGAGAAGGGCGGGATATAAGTATGAATTAAAAAAAAATGTTGGAGTAATTTTAAAAGCCATCTTAATTTAGGGAATCATTCATGACCCCAAATCTATTGAAGATGGCTGCAATTGAAATTATTTAAGAATAAGTACCACTGAACTTAATAGCACTTAAGAGTAAATAAATACATAGATAAATATAGAAATTTACAAAACGATGCGTAATGATTTAGAATTTATTACAGAGTAAGCACTGCATATGGATGAAATAATGGTACTTTTTTTCCAATTCCCATATATTTTCATCACATATATGTTCCCTTTAAAAAAAACCAATATGTTAAGTGCATAAATAATTTGATGATGTCAAAAGTCTCTTAAAGTCACCAATTGGGGAGGGGATATTTATTCATAGATTTATATACAGTATAGACTTTTTGCTCAGGAGTTCAAGGAAGTTTACATACAAGGACAAATTTTGTCCAGCATTGGAAAAGAAATACTTTGCTGATAACATCAGACTGAGAAGATTAACTGTGAAACCTAACCTAATGTGTACTGTTAGTTTTGCAGCAATGGCAAAACTAACAGTACACACATCCCGAATAGAAATTTAAGCAATAATAGCTTCTATATATATATACATCACTTGTCATACAACAAGGCAAATTCGGATATTTTTGAAGGAGAAAGTATGTGATGTAAAGAAAGTAACCAGAAACAATTTTATTATTTATAAATATTTTAATATAATTATTAGTTATGTACAATCAGAAGGAATTTAGAGATGACATTGTTTTACTCATTTTTAAAGTTATTCATTTATTTATTTTGTAAAATCATGTGTTTCCAGGAATATTCGTTGAGTTCAGAGCAAAGAGTTTATTATTTCTTCATCTAATACAAGAATCTGATCAATTAACCATCCAAATTGGTGCTAAATAAAAGGGTCAACAGAATTCATGGGAGTATGCAGAATTTGGATATCTTGTGGCAACACAATGATTCCAAACCAATGACATGTTTAATTCTACCTTCCAGCTTAGCTTGCTCTCCTTCTACATGTGCATTATTTATTTTAGGAATAATGACAAATAGTAGTGACAATATAAATATTAATGTTTAGAGTTCTGTAGTGATTTTCAGTTATTTCTTAAGATCAGTGTAGCATTATATATTCAATTAATTATTTAATCAGTGAAATAAGGAATTTAAAATGTTACATTAACTATACATTTTATTTATTGATATTTTATTTTTCATCCCCAATTAGCTTTTTCACTTATTTTTTCTTTTATGCATTCATTTCTTTTCCCCAAAAGGAGGGGGAATAGACAAACTGGGCTGAAAGAAATGACCGGCCAAAGTTGCAGAGTCCAACATGTCAACCAGTATATAATAGGGATGCTCATTAACATCTAGATTCAACTGCAAAATATCAGTATTCTAATTCAGGATGATTGGCAGTAAAACTACTGAGCTGTTATAGTATTAAAGTAATTTTATGCCCAAGAGCTTAATTGAAACGAGTGGCTTAGGCCATTGAGTCTAATGTCTGCTCAAATCAAGGTTTAGAATTTTTTAAAAAATGGTTGTCCAGCTTCCTGCTGAACCAGTGGAGTTAACAGTAATTGGTTTTACTGCTAAACTTATTTTATTGTTGATACGTTTTTCCTAATATTCCCTGTAAATTATTTCTCTATCACTTAAGGCCACTGTAATTAATTCATTGTATTCGGAACAATATAAGAAAAAGTTCTACCTTCCTGCTTTATGATACACTCATAGACAGGGGTGTCAAATTCAATTTCATTGAGGGCCGTATCAGGGCTGTGGTTGACCTCGGGGGGGGGGCTGGCTGGGTGTGGCTGACTGAGTGGGTGTGGCCAGATGGGTGGGTGTGGTTAATTTGATGCTACTCCCCAAACTGCTGGCATGTTTCCTCTTCGCATTGAGTAGATCAGGCTGAAGCTGGCCCGATCCTTCCTCTTTGCATTGCATAGACCGGCCAAAGACACACTGGCCAGATTTTTCCTCTTCGCATTGCCTAGATCAGGACAGCCCCATGGGCCGCATCCGACCACATTGCAGGCTGGATGTGGCCTGCAGGCCTTGAGTTTGACACCCCTGCTCTTAGATATACTATCATGTACCACTTAATCTTTTTTTTCTCAAGGCTAAATGTCAATCACTTGTTGGAGGTCTATTTCTACTTTCTGATTAATTTTGCTACCCTTTTTGGAGTATGTTCCATTTTGTTTGCATTCTATTTAAAAGTAAAATAAATACAAAAAGAAGTTTTCTTTCAACAGAATGTGTGATGTTACTATTTATGAAAGACCCAGGGGTTGATTTATACAGTGGTTGGAAAGATACTATAATTTAAGTCTTAGTAAAATACTGATTTTTCCATTAGCGTCAATATTTTGCTTATCTGGTAACCATCTGAGATGTAAGATGTAAGTCAGTTAAGCATTTCCATAAAGGAAATTTAAAACTTCAGCAGAGTAGTAATTGTGGCCTGCTGATCAACTGACAACATTTACCTATGGTATAAGATTTCAAATATCTTCAAATCTGTTTAATTGCTCAATTTCAATCACATTAAAAGTACTTCTAACATACTGGTAGTCCTTGACTAATGACGAGTCACTTAGAGACCATTTGAAGTTACAACAGATGAAAAAGGGGACTTCTGGCCTGGATCTTAATTTCCAAGTCGCCCCTCTGATCACTTTGGGCGCTTGGCAAAACATTTATGGCCATCTGCAGTGTCCCATGGTCAGATAACCATGTTTTATGATGGTTTTTTGAAAAACTAGCACTTCTGGTTTTTGGCAAAACTGCACCACAGTGAACAATGAGTTCACTTAATAACTGTAGAGTTCAATTAAGGACCATGGCTTTTGTTTTATGACTGCCACATTAACTTAATGATCACCTCAAAAAAGACTGTAAAATCAGGATGGCCATGTGATCAACCTGTTTTGATGTGACCATTATGACTCACTACCATAATCGGCAAGCCGCATTATAGTCAAAATGGTGTATATAAAATGGTATATATATAAATGTATATGTATATATAAATGTGTATATATAAAATGGTCGCCCAGTGACCCTCTTTAAGGTGAGCCGTCTCCTCTTAGGGAAGGAGGAAGTTGAGATCCACCTGAAGGGGTCCGCTGAGGAATTTGCGGATTTTCTGGAAGACAAAATCGCTCGACTTCGTTCCCAGTTAGATGCCAGCATGGTTGCTGATCCGGTGGAAGCTCCTGAGGCAGGCTCTTGCCCTGTTATCTGGGAACAGTTTGACCCGGTTGCTCCTGAGGAAGTGGATAGGATCCTAGGGGGCATGCACGCGAGCACCTGTATTTTAGACCCATGTCCCTCCTGGCTTGTGAAAGCTTCCCAGGAGGTGACAGGCGGGTGGACTCTGGTGTTGATTAATGCTTCTCTACAGGAGGGGACAGTGCCCAGGACTTTAAGGAGGCTGTGGTCCACCCTCTTCTTAAGAAGCCATCACTGGACTACACCCGGTTGGATAATTTCCAACCTGTCTTCAATCTTCCCTTTTTGGGGAAAGTTGTTGAAAAGGTGGTCACGCAACAGCTCCAGAGGTTTCTGGATGAAACGGATTATCCCCACCCCTACCAGTCAGGATTCAGGCCTGGATTTGGGACAGAAACAGCAATGGTTGCACTTTTGGATGATCTCTGGCAGAAGCGGGATGGGGGTAGTGCATCCATCCTTCCACTACTTGACCTCTCAGAGGCTTTTGTTACCATTGACCATGGGATTCTCCTGGGACGGCTTTGGGGGATGGAAGTAGGAGGCCTTGTGCTGTCTTGGTTCACTTCCTTCCTCTGTGGCTGCTCTCAGTCAGTATTGATAGGAGGGGAGAGATCCAACCCTCGCCCACTGCTTTACGGGGTTCCGCAGGGCTCGGCACTCTGTCCGCTCTTGTTCAACATTTATATGAAACCGCTGGGTGAGATCATCTGTCACCATGGACTGAGGTATCACCAATATGCTGATGATATTCAGCTGTATGTCTCAGCCCATGGTGAGTTAAGTGTTGCTGTGTCCTCCCTCTCGCAGTGCCTGGAGGCTGTTAGGGGCTGGTTGGGGAGCAACGGGTTGAAACAAACCCTTGCAAACCCTTGTGTAAGCCACCTCGAGTCCCCATGGGCGAATAGGCGGCAATATAAATCAAACAAACAAACAAACAAACAAACAAACAAATATTACTTGTGATATACAGGTAATACAGGTATATCACAGTTGTAAATACTGTATAAAAAGCAATATTTCAACACTAAACCAATTGTCATAGTCAGACAAGTATCAGACAAAATATTTCCTTGTTGAGATGCTGAACCGATGTTGAACTGAGATCTCCTTGCTCAGATTTGCCCCTTGTTGAGATGTGAAGTTATTATTTTTGAATCATCTAAAGAACTCCACATGTTTTTCTGAGCACAATGCTTTCCTGAAGTTATTTTCTACTTTTATTGCATTTTAGCTCTTCCTTTGGTTTCTGATTGCATTTACATTGAGTCTAACAATGTAATATGTAGCCTTAATTTTATGGAAATTAAGTGAGATTACTTCCCTTAACTTCTAAAAAGTATGACTGCTGACCTGGTTAGACTAATGTATAGTAGGACCTTAGAGAGTATAATAAAAGGTTGGCTGAAATAAGGGTGAAAGACAGGACTTGAGAAAATCATACAATGATATCAAGGGGAGTGAGAAGACATGAAAAGGAGGGATTGTAAAACAGCCAATGAAGCAATAAAAGTATTTATGAGAAAAGATTCTCAGGACCAAATATACTGTAGCTCTGGCTATTACTAGGAGTGTTGTCTAGATATAAGATGAAATAGTGCTTTTCTTTCTATGTTCATACTGCTTGCTTTGATGAACATGGAAACCTTTATGTTATCTCATCTTCAACACAGGGTACTTTTTATATGCCCATAAGACAGATAATTGTTGAAAATAGGACAGTTTTGAAGTGGAATTTCACAATGTTTTTATTATGTTCTGCACTCAGCAATAAAAGAGTTGCACACTCCACTTCAACATTATAGTTCTTTGATACAATGATACTTGGGGAAAAACATAAGGGAGAAAATCTAACAGAAAATGAATTGCTAGATTTAAACTAAAGTAATATTAATTTACAGTGATTCCAAGCAATAGATTGAAAATAATTTTGCAAGAATTTATTCATGGGAACCAATGTTGGTTCTTACCTAAAAGAACAATATTACAATTATGTTGGACATTTTAGAATATCTGGAACAATATAATGAAAAACAAGCTGTGTTGTCTTCTTTAGATGCAGAGAAGGCTTTTGACAATTTAAACTGGACTATTCTGCTTGATGTTTTGGAAGATGTGAAAGGTGGAGAGGATATTTTAAAATGGGTTTTAGCTTCAGAGAAAGTATACCTTATTGTTAATAGAGATCTAACAGAACCACATGAGCTACAGAAAGGAACAAGACTTAACTCTTAACTCTCTCTTATGTTTATTTTGGTTGTTGAAATACTGAAGTCATAAGACAGGATGAGAGGTTTGGGAGTAAAAGTCTATGGAGATACTCAGTCATTTAGGTCATGATTGTCCCAGAAGTGTTGTTCAAAAGGCAACTAGACTTCCTTGTGTTTTTTTCCTTGAAAATGTTTCGCTTCTCATCCAAGAAGTTTCTTAGATAACAAGCAAAACTTTTTCAAGGAAAAAAAAACAAGAAGAAAATCCAGTGAAATTTTGAACAGCACTTCGGGATATATGGGAGTAAGAATTTTAAAAGGACTCATTAGTTTAAGAGCTTTTGCAGATGACTTGATGCTGGTTATGGAAGATGAGTGAGTTGAAATATGAATGGGTAAAATAAATTTTTGGCACATCACATCTTATTAATAAACAGGAAAGTAAGTTGTTAACAAAAACATGAAAATACAAGATCAAATAAAATGAGTTTTAAGAAGGAGATGGTGGTAAAATACTTGGATATGATTATGACAAATATGAATTGAATCTTATTTCAAAATAAGTATTTTGAAATAACTCACACATGGAATGAAGTTAATACAAGAAAATACAATTGTCATTGCTGAGGAGAATCTCTGTGATTAAGATGAATGTCTTACATAGAATGTTATTTTTGTTCCAGACAATATCTGTTTTGACAACTGATGTACCATTTAAACAATGGCAGAAGGATATATCTAAATTTGTGTGGCAGGGGGAAAAACCATGAGTTAAATATAAGATGTTACAAGATGTACAATGCAAGAAAAAGGAAGATTGGCTTTACCTGATTTGAAATTATATTTTACAGCTTGCTGTATAGTTTGGATGAACAATTTGATGTTGTTGAAAAATGGAATTAAAAGGTTTTTAGAACTAAGAGAGCATGACGAGATTCGTGTGGCATGCATATTTATGACAACATTTTAAAAATCATTTTGTCAGCATGCCACACTGAAAATATGGAATAGATATAAACTCAGATTGTGCCCATAACACCTTTGTGCTTCTCAGCCCAAGAGCGTTCTATAAATGAGAAGTGATAAATAAGCACAAATGGCTAACTTATTATGAGATAGCAGAGTTTTGTCAAGGGAAATGTAAACTAGTACAAGATCTTGTGCCAGAAGAACATACTTGTCAACGGTTTTCTTATATACAATGATTAAAAAGATTTAAAGGAGACAAATTAATGTTTGGTTTTGAACAGTGTAAGATTGAGTTTGAAACGTAACCATGTACAATGTTGGATGTGTTATTTCAAAAATGTATGAATTTTTACTGAAATTTGAAACAGAACCTACAAATGAAACAGTGAGAGAATATGTGGCTGAAAGGACTGAAAGTTACACTGTGTATTATAATCTTAAAGAGAGTTTTTATAAATGACGTATTACAGGTATAAGCCACTGGAGAAATTGTCTATAATGTATAAAGGTATTGAAAATTTATGCTAGAAACGCGAAGAATAAAAATAGACATTTTATTATGCTCGGTGGACGTGTAAAAAGTATTGGGTTCAAATACATATACTAATTCAGAAGATGTTAAAGATTAATATTCAATTGAAATCAGAGGCTTTTCTTTGGGGACTGATGGATAAACAATTGCAAAAAATAATAATAATCATGGAACTTGCTTCTATACATAACTGCAGCAAGATTTTTATATGGTTTAAAGATGTTACATTACCCACAATGGAGAGGTAGATGATAAACATGATGGAACTTGCTGAGATGGTCAAATTGACTTCTTCAATTAGAGAAAAGACATTATGTATGTTTATTGCTGATAGATAAAAACCCCTTTAGAGTTTTTGTGTGAAACAGAAAAAAGGTACATGACTTATGGTTTGATGATTAGAAAAAAATTGATTATAGAAAAAATGAGAGTCATGTAACCTTAGAGTAAGAGGTACATTTATTCTTATATTTTATAACTTTTATAAAGAAATCAGAAGCTACTTCTTCTTTTTTATTTGACTTCTTTGTTCTGCACTTTTGGCTATTCCCTTCCCTTCCCTTCCCTTCCTTCCCTTCCCCCTCCCTTCCCTTATTCTACATTAGTTTTCATTAGCTTTTATCTTCCTTTTTAACAATTTCAATAAAATCATTTTTAAAAACAACAACAACCCTGCAAATTAGGTTGGGCTGAGAGGCAGTGAGTGGTTCACAGTTACTCGTGGCTCAGAGATAGCTAGAAACCTTTCCAAGCTTCTAATGGAGTACTTGAAACACTACAACACATTGCCTCTGTAAGTGAAACAGAATATTACATGAATATGTGAAAAATATATGTGAAACAGACCATGTCTCATAAGTACTGCTGAATATTCTATGTTTGTTAAGCATTGATATGTAAACATCCCCCCACCCGCCATGTACTAAGGCCATTGCAAGAGGATTTCTCTGGGTGCCTCTATTCTCTGAAGGCAGTCAGCTGACAATCATTGGGGAGACCTTGTTGACTATATCTTCTCCTTTTGAAATGTCTCCCCAGGAGACTCACTAGCTATTGCTTCTCATGTCCTTTTTGATAAACAATTTTGAGTTTGGGTGAAAAAAAATCCTAATCTCTCTCAGCTGATCCTCCTGACATATCTCCCTCTCTTTCTCTTTACACACAGTTTAATGCACCGTTTTAATTATGTGGTTGCTCTTCATCTTCTGCTTTTATTGGTATCTATTGGGTTTTGGATCTATTAGCAATGTGAATGCAAAGCTAGTAGACCTAGGAATAAAAGTAGATGGCATTCCAGCCATTTATTTAACATAACAAAGGTGTACCCCAACTTCTGCTTAAGTTGTAGGTGAGAAACAATAGTTCAAAAAAATAATTTGTTAGAAGCAGAGTATTAAAAAAAGAACAAAGTGGTCAATCAAAGACAGTAATGACAGCAACATCAATCATCAGCAAACAAGATATCCTTTTTAATAAAATCAATTCAGTGCAGCAAGTGAAATACAAATTAGTTTAGAAACTAAAAATGACTCAGACACTCAAAGTCCTTCTAAACAAACATAAATCATTAATTTGGTTCACACCCAAACATCTTGTGTTTCACTATAGAGAAAATATAAAATAAAAATGCCAACCGAGTCACATCAGATGGTGTAATTATAACAGTTTACATTAGTAATTATCACATCTATTATTATCTGTTCTAATAAGTACAGGTTATTTCCTTCCACCATTAAAAGTGGTTCATGTTGCCCAATGGATAGATATATAAGGCCAATTTTTAAACCTGATCCAAAGATTATTATTCCAAAGTAAAAAATTATTAAGGACCATTTATCCTTATCCTTAACTCAATAATTTGTAGTATTTGGATACCTGTCATATAATTGAAATTTTATGGCTAATAAAATTTGCAATTTGTAACATTTCCTACAGAAGAAGCCCCATTGAGTACAGTAGTTCATCTTCAATTAAACTATGATTGAGTTTGCATGTGGATATAAAATCTACTGCAGTGGCAATTTCCACTTTTATTTATTCCCCAAACAAAGAATATTCATAGAAAGATATTCCATCTCAGGAGATCCAGACTGCCGAGAGGTAAAATTTCCATCAGTTGATATTTAGATATAAATAGTTAAGGGCTGACTCAATGCAACACGCATCGCTCAAACACAACTCGGTATTTTTTGATAAGCTTATAGCTCAGAGGAAAGAGAAATACAGAGCAATCTGTTGCCCTCTTAATGCAATTAGCAGATTAAAGCTGTATTTCACTTCATTAAGATACTGACTGCATGCAGCATTAACTGATTATATGACGTACGCAGTGTTCCCCCTACAGTCCTCTCAGTGACACAGTGGAAAACAACAAGGGTAAGCCAAGCAGTTTACAAGTGAGCATCTGGTATTGACATTAGGAGCTGAACACAAGATCTACGTTGTAGTGTGCCCAAGGGGTGCCCTGGAAAGACGCACTATATACGAACGCGCAGGCTCATCTAAACAGCTCACTGCTGGCTGATGTCGATCCGCTTTGCAATTACGAAGCGCTGCGCTCCAGCTCCAGCAATACTAAAACAATACTCAGTACCGCCATCATTTCAACTCTCACATTTAAAGATCTGAGAGGAGACGCCAACATGCGCTCTAATCAAAGGGCAGCACTCGGTCTTCCAGGTTTCCATCTGGGCTTTTTTCTGAATGTGTTTTTCCTTTCTCTCCCCCATTCCTCACCTGATAAAAGCTCTGTGTGTGTGTGTGTGTGTGTGTGTGTGTGTGTGTGTGTGTGTGTTAAGGTCCAGTAGACTACAGTGTACACCCTAGTGATTATTTCAATTTTCTCCTCAGATTATTCTTTCATGTTCGTCCAATCAAGCCCATCATGCCTAGATTTACTAGAGAATTTTTTTTATTCATTTCCCCAATGTAGGAAGAAAGTAAGCTAATAACGTCCCACCGAGAGGGCTGTCAGACTAAATCCCTCAACTACTGAAAGCACTGCCTGGATAAATCTCACTTCACTTTCCATTCTGCCAACCACTTAGGGCAGGGCCCAGGGGAACTCTTCAGTTTATCCCTCCTCGCGCATTGTCACAAGCGCAGGCCAGAATGGCCCAATCAGGGCCAAGAAAAGAACAAACTAAAAAAGATTAATTCACAGATGTTCATGCATTTCACATACACTGTGCCCTATGGCCCGTTGCTAGGGCAACAGGAGACCACCAG
The DNA here is from genome assembly GCA_009733165.1 of Naja naja. Taxonomy (NCBI): domain Eukaryota; kingdom Metazoa; phylum Chordata; class Lepidosauria; order Squamata; family Elapidae; genus Naja; species Naja naja. Next base: position 238,013,617 of record CM019149.1, on the reverse strand, counting down.
TGTGTGCTTTATTGGCTTTATGAAGTGCGTCTCAGGGACTATAGGCCAAGAAATCCTGCATGATAATAGCAAGGCTTTTCAGAGCCTTGTTTTGTGTTTATCCACATTTAACCCTCAGAGTATTATTAAGCACATCGCTATGCAGAGCCATGGTGCGCACACTCACACACCACACACACACACACCAGTCAACATACCCATAAATAGGGTGGGAAAGATAGTCAGTTGCCAAATCTAAGATAGGTCGATATTATTTCCTGAAGATAAATTTAGATAAGTCCATGATAAAATAAATTTGTTTGGGGGTCGTTTGTTCCTAATTCTATTTAAAAAAAAGAAGGGGGGAGCCTTCATTCATTTAAATTGCTTTTTAAATTAATCCAATCCAAGCTGTCCTCCTGCAAGTGATTTCAAACTCTCTAGTTGCCAGAAACATTTGGTATCGATGATGTTGAACTTTAAGCAATTGTTTCAAAAGTGTAAAAGTGTTAATCTTTTTAGTTGACACAGGGCCTCTCTTCTCCCACCAATACCCTAATGCAGTGGCTTTTATCTAGAATCTCCCCCCCCCCCTTTAATTTGTTTTTTCACACTCAACAGACATGCAAGGGCTTAGGACTAAAGAGGTTTTGTTAGGGTCTTTTCCCATCTTCCTTGAAGAGGCTAAGGGTTAAAATCACAAATGTCACAAATCTTGAAGCAGCAGCCCCTATCAAGTGTTAATCTCCCCCAAAGGAGAGGGAGGGGGGAAAGGGCAGAAAAGAGGGCTAGCAGAATGGATCAATAGATTCACAGGAGAAATAACATGCAAAGACAATCATTTCCTGGGAAAGCTAAAGCCTAATGAGAATTTACTCTGCCTCTTTTCAAACAACCAGCTCTTTTGTGGCTGGGGTTTCCTGACTGACAGGAACTCTGGGCCCCTTAATAGGATTTCCATATTATTTCCAACACCTGCCTAGAAGTTATTTGTTTACATTGAAGGAGGCAAGATTCTTAAATCAGACATCTGCTTCTAGTTCAGGCATATCTTAGGAAGCCATCTAGAAAGCAGCTTTGTTACCATGGTGACATTTTTATTTTCTTCCCTTTAGTTGGCTGGAAAAAAAAAATCCATTAGCATTTCCATTTTTATTTTGTTCTTCAAAAGGCCAAATGTTGCTTAGGAAAATATAGTACTTTAAAAATTGCCAGAAGCAATGGGTCACCCAAGATGTGTTTGTTTAGCCTAATTAAAAGAATTAGGCATGAAAAACTGAAGAGGAAATAATTTAATTCCTTCTTATCAGATTTTTCCAAATGGCGAACATTTAGAGCCCGCTATTTTCCTCCAGTATTTTTAAATCATGTTGAATTAATTAGGGATACATTGATTTTCCTGGAATTGCAAAAGTTAAAATGAGTTTTCCTAATCTACCATTCAAAAACAAAGAATTCTACCTCCCGTGATCTTAACATATATTTAGCACATGGAAGATAGCATATCTTTTAACTGTATTGAAACATTCATTATATGGGTGAAGAAGACATGGCCTTACTATATGTGGCTGCCCTTAGTAGAATTCACTGCAGGAACAATTAAAATAACAATGTGGTCCTTGGTGTTCTTTGAGCTTGGTGGTTTTCTTGCAGAGATTTAATTACCAAACTAGGTAACATCATCAGTTCTGATGAAGTTTCCTAGTTCGGTAATGAAACATCTGCAAGAAAACCACCAAGGACTCCAGAGTTCATCCATGAGCTGCACATATTTTCTTCTAGCAGTACAAAGCAGTAATGTTGATGGATAGCAGCCACAGGTCCTGCTTTTAATAAAAATTCAATATTTTAATATCATGGATAGTAAGCAAGTCCCTGTTCACTCTTAGAAACAAGACCAGCCTATCAACCACCATAAATTTCTAGTTCCCCATAATATAGCACATTAGTGTGCTGAAAGTAGACTGTAGAGATCATTCAAGGAAAAGGTCTTATGGTTCAATAGTACACATATGCTTTATATGTACAAGTTCCCAGACTCAACATAAGTCCCTCCAATAAAAGATGAGAATCATTCCTGTCTAAAACTCTGGAGAAGTTTCTCATCACTGTCAATGGTATTGAGCTAGAAGGATCAATACTCAGTTGTGATTAAGTACAATCCAAGCAACTGCCCAGGTTCCTTGAAGTCATAGCACAGAAAAACACGATGGCAAACAAGTTCTGAATATTGGCCAATAAATTTACTTGGACATTTCCACAATATCATGAGTAATCTAGATTGACTGAAAAGACACTTGCAGATTTATAAAACTAACATATGAAAGAGAAAAAATAAACCACTTTAAAATTTGCCAAACAACACCTGTTTCCTTGGGCCAGAGTAAAAAAATATTTTTACTGCATTTGCACTGGAATATAACTATTCCCTTTTCATAAACTTTTTTATGTGTGAATAAGATGCAGCACTTTTCAATATTACAACATAAAAGCTAATTGTGATAGTAAAACTATATGACAGTTTGGGTAATCTCAAGACACAGTTCAGTAGTTTCTTTCCTCTTTTTTCTTAGAAATAAATATTTGGAGGTAGAAAACTTTGAACTGGGCAACAGCTTACCCATGTTTAAAACAATAAATCATATCTTATGCTCACCTTAATTCTGCTCAGTATATAGATGTGGATTCACATGATTAACTGATTCTTATGTTACACAGGGATTTTCCACAAATGGAAATTATGTCAGTCACAGTAGACCTACTGTCCTCTTCACTACATTTCTGTGGGGAGGATCATTCAACAAGGAGAATCAGGGGTGAGCTTCAAAAATTTCAGCAACGGGTTCCCTGCTGGGTGGGCGTGGCCATGTTAGGTGTGGCCAAGTCGGCCTCCTACACCACTGGGGGGGGCGTTTTAGCGTTCCCCAGGCTCTGGAGGCTTTCCTCAAGCCTCTGGAAGGGTGAAAACTGCCTGCCCCAGGCTCCAGAGATCCTCTGAAGGCTTTTTGGACTTCCAGAACTTCCAGGAGTTTTCCCTTTCCCCCCAGCCTTATGTGGTCCTGCACATACCTCACTTCCAAAACGGGCCATGTGGAGACTCCTGGGAGGGGAGGGGATGGGTGGGCAGGGCAACCAGGGGAAGAATTTGGCGGTTTGCCGAACCAGCCATAACGTTAGCAATGGGTGTGCCCAAGCCTGTGTGAATCCATAGCAGCCCATCCCTGATGAGAACCCACATTCAGACTGTGTTCATACATCAACATAAGCTATAGTTTGCTTAATCATAGTGTGTATGAATAAGCCAAAAATAGCCAGATTCATGCATCAATCTAGGCCACAAACTATGGCATAGAAAATAAAGTGGGCTAGATTCACACACCATACAAATCCAAACCAAAATATCATACTGTGATTTACCATGATGTATGAAAAAATAACAGTTGGAAGTACTGGAAGCCCAGAAGCAAATTTACTCACATTTCAGTCTCTCACAGCCAATAACACATTCTGTTCCTAGTGAACATATTTGATGGGTCTGTTCAATACTGGAACTTAAGGCCTTTTAAAATGTTTGCCTTCTGGGTAACTAGAACATCTGTACTCTGGACTCCAATGTCCCTATTCTAAATAATGAATTGACTAAGTATATAGTAAAATAAACCATTCCATGCTTACTTAATATGCATAAAACAGCATCAATATACAACAAACACCATAAGAAACACATGTAAAAAAACACAAAACAGGTGGGGGTAGAAAGGTCAACACCAGACTGTAAATTAAATCGCAATTTAAATCTATACATACATGTAAGCATACAGTACATATGCATAGGATATTAAGTCAAAGGAAAACATTTTGAAGAAAAATGCAATGTTAGTCATTTAAGACAAACTAATATAAAAACTAAAGCTTTGCTAATTATTTGTTACACTTCAGTGCTTAGTGGGTGTGATGCTGAACAAGCCAGATTGTCTCACTCAATCACATCATCAGTCCACTCAAGTTTCATCACCAGAGAATTGGCTGAGCCCCATAGATATTCATTCATCTGGTTCACAAACAATTACATTACAGGTATTAGAGCACCTGTAACATTCCCCACAGTCTATATGCCCCAAGGCAGGTATCAATTAATGCCAAACAACATGTTGTACTGTGAGATCAGAATAAATTGAAATAAAAATAAACCCTAATTATTTTGCAGAAAAAGTCTCTCCTTTTCCAATATTAGAACTAATACTCCCTTCTAAATGAAAGGGTAATTCACCCTAGGTCTCTTTGCAAAATATACTCCAGGAAAATCAGTCCTAAATTCATGTCATCCTTTGAGTTGGAGTAAATAGTAGCCTGCCTGATAAATTGTGGGGTTCTTCACTGTGGTTTCTGACCATCTGTCATATTTCTAAACTGAGAGCAAGACAATCACCAGACTCCTGGGCTCTTAAAATAATCTCTTCTAATTACACAGCACAATTTTTCCAGCACTTTTGTTTTCCTGATCTGATCATCAGAACTACTACTTCAAGAGATTCAGCTATGATGAGCAGGGGAGCAAGGAACTAATCCCTACACAAGTCCTGTGAGACCAGATTCAATTCCCACTATTTCTCCTTACAAAATAAAAAAATAAAATAAAATAAAATAAAATAGCAGGGTTTGTGCCATTTTAGCTCTTTTCGATTAAAAACAAATACATCTATATTTCAAATTGTTAAATGGTACTTTGCCTCTGCTCCACTATGGAAACTAGTGCATTTCTACAGGATTTAAGACACTATTTTCATGTTTCCATTCAGCTGCATCGTAAGAAATAGGTTAGATTTATAGTAAGCCCAGACTATTTTATGTCACCTTGTTCAGTCTCTCGACAGCATCACAAGTCCACACAAAATATATGGCTACAGTTTCTTATTTCTGTCTGAAAGACAAATAAGACAAAAGGCATTCGTAGATGAATGGATTTCAGTTGTTCTGTTCCAAAGTACCTTTCTAAAAAAAATCTCCCATACTATTTTACATTATCAGGAATTTCTTGGGCAGTGAGACAACCTTTGCAAATCTTCCCTTTACCCATCAAGGTTGCTGCAGTTCATTGGAGCATTTGATCCCCACAATTTTTCTCCATCCAAGTAGTCTCTTGTTCTTGCAACCATGGTGTACTATGTTACTCACAGGCATGGCAGTTCTCTCTACACATTTATATCTGCTATGATTGTAGAGTCCCATTGCCCAATTATGCATGCAACAATTTCACCACTAACTGATACAATAGGCCTGACAGCAGTGTCTTTCTTCTACTGCCAGCAGCTAAGTTCATTGGTGGCCAAATCCTCATAATTTGACCAGAGTCACACTGCAACTTGTTTAAAAAATGCAAATTTAACTGGCGCCTCTTCCATTAATACTGTTGAATATTTTAGAAAAACCTCCACCGTACAAAATAACCATTGAGGTTTCAAAAACAGGATGGGATCTAATTAGATGTTCCATCTAATGGTCAATGGTTGTAGCATGCCATGGAATAAAAAAAATCTTGTCTAGCAAAATATCTGCAGCTTATTATTGTAGAAAAGGCCTTTCTGATATTCAAAACCATTCAGGGTTTTGAGGTTGGAAGGATATTATTATTCCAGACAATACCAATTGTAGGAGATGACTAGGCGGACCCCAAGGGCAAAGACAAAACGCATCATCAGTCTGGAGTCCTTGAAAGAGAGCTAAGTACTGCCCCCCTTGAAGTCCATTGACTCTTATCTGCCACCAATTTGCCTTGACTGTTGGTAGATCAGATTATGGTGTATGTTTGTATGGAATAAATCCGCAGTGCTTTTAAACTCTATCCTGGCTCTTGGTTTCTTGTGCCTAGCATGATGACTGATGTAGTATTTAAGCAATGGCAAAAAGATATTTCCAAAGTTATTTGGCAAGACAATCTGATAGTCCTAGCACTCTTCTTTCTTCAGCATCCTGCAGCAGTTAGTAGTTAAAAGTTTCACAGTAGCTGTAGGGTCATGGAAAAAGTATGCATTTGAACTAAAAAGAAACTGAGTGCAGCAAATGTGTTGAATACTGCTAGTGGCCTTCTGAATAGAATAGAATAGAATAGAATAGAATAGAATAGAATAGAATAGAATAGAATAGAATAGAATAGAATTCTTTATTGGCCAAGTGTGATTGGACACACCAGGAATTTATCTTGTTGCAAATGCTCTCAGGGTACATAAAAGAAAAGATACATTTGTCAAGAGTCAAGAATCATAAGGTACAACACTTAATAATAGTCATAGGGTACAATAAGCAATCAAATCATACTAGGAAACAGTCAATATAAATCATAAGGATACAAGCAACACAGTTACAGTCATACAGTCACAAGTGGGAGGGGATGGGTGATAAGGAGTGATGAGAAGATTAATAGTAATAGTAATGCAGACTTTGTAAATAGTTGGACAGTGTTGAGGGAATTATTTATTTAGGACAGCAATGGCATTCAGGGAAAAAACTGTCCTTCTGTCTAGTTGTTCTGGTGTGCAGTGCTCTATAGCGGTGTTTTGAGGGTAGGAGTTGAAACAGTTTATGTCCAGGATGTGAGGGGTCTATAAATATTTTCACAGCCCTCTTTTTGACACAAACGTGTCCCCTCCCAGAAAGCTTTTGACATATTAGTGAGCATACACGCACCTCCTTACTTTCCTCCAAATCTCTCATCAGCAACATTCTTTATCCCCTGTATAGATCTTTTTCAAGCTGCATATTCATCACTTCATAATGGCTTAAAAGCACTTAATCAGTAGAATGGCTTCTCTCCAGAAGTTGTAGGTGTACCAGTTGGAGATTTTTATGGAGAGATTGGATAGCCATTTGTCCAGGATGGTATAGGGCCGTGATGGCGAACCTATGGCACGCGTGCTGGAAGTGGCACGCAGAGCCACTTCTGCCAGTATTCTGCACATGTGCGCGTGCCACCCACCCAACAGGTGATTGTCGGGTATCTGGCGCGCATGTGCGGGGGGCAGGGGTGTGCGGGGGATGCGTGCATGCACAGACACGTAATGTGCAAGGGCATCGTGTGCATATGCACAGATGCATGGTGAATGGGGGTTGTGTGCTCATGCATAAGGACTGTGGGGGAGACCCACACGCATTGCCTTCTGGGTGCTGGCACGGGAGCCCAAAAAGGTTAGCCACCACTGGTATAGGGTCTCTTGCTTGAGCAGGGGCTGGACTAGAAAACCTCCAAGTCCCTTCCAACTCTATTATTCTGTATTATATTCTGTTAACCCACATGAGAGGGGATCTATGTAATCAAGGACTGCATAGATAGGCATTGCTTAGATTAGATTACATTGCTTTTTGAAGAATAAAAGCATCAGAGCTTTAGTGTATGGACAGAGAAAGGTATTGTTTCCCATGGCTTTCCTGGACCTCAGAAATCCAGTGTTTCTTCATTAATAGTCAATTCACAAGTGCTGAGGACAGAGTAAGGAGCCACACGGCTTCAAAAACAACCTAGCAGTACATGCTGAATGCATAAAGAACATTTCATGTCCAAGAACCAAGAGCCATACTATTCTCTGCATATTCATTTGGAAGTAAATTTCACTATGTCCAATTACTTCTAAAATTCACATTACTCTCATTTCATTAGCTAACTTACTGATAGAAATTATAGTAAGTAAAAAAAAAATATATATGTAAGGATCATTCTAGTTTATTTGAACTATGTCATGGATATCAATTTAAGCTTTAGGACATCTGTAACCCTTCTTTAACCCGTCAGAATAAAATCTGTATCCATTTTTAGTATGAATCATTAACATCCTACTTTTCTTTAAGAGTTTGCATTCTGGTTTAAGGATACCTCTTCATGAATTTTATTGCATACATTGGCTAAATAGTTTCAGTTACATAGCAACTCAGAAATGAAATATGTAATAATAAATATTTAGTTCTTTTGCTACGTCATAAACATGGCTTAGGGTCGGGGTATTTGTGGGAACATCTACTGCCAACAACAACTGCTCTATGTCCCATGCACTCCCACAGACAGGGCCTCCTTGGGGTGCCGTCGGCCAGACCGTGTCGGTTGGCGACCCCCAGGGGTAGGGCCTTCTCTGTGGAGCTTCGGATGGCTCCTGACCTTTGATCCTTCTGTCGTGACCTGAAAACATGGCTCTTCCTGCTTGCCGACCTGGACTGATGGGGGGGGAAGGGTTTTAGTGGTGGTTTGTTAGTTTTAATTACTATATTGGGATATTTGTTTAATATTTTTTAAGGTTTGTACTGCATTTTTTTATTGTTGTGAGCCACCCTGAGTCCTTCGGGCGGCATAGAAATCCCAATATAAATAAATAAATAAATAAATAAATATCCTTTATTTTAGAGAAAATTATTGGGGGGGGAACGGCTAGGACTTAGTAATAGTGTAATTATAACATAAAAGGGAATGAATGAATGACAAAGTTGACAACCATGTGATGAGGGCAATAGCACTCTTCCAAAATATTAGAACATAAATATAATTGGACAGGTTTCTCTCCTTTGCATACCAGTGAGTCGCTTACCTTAATTATTTCACTCTTACAGCAACACCTAAATTTACATTTTATGAGCTGTTCTAAAATCTGCCCTGCTTAATAATCTGTATCTTCAAGAAAACACTTGAAAGCGTCTCTCACAATTAAACCCAGCCACAACCTTGTATAAATCAAACTTTTGCTACCATATCAAAATGTTACACTGGGGCTGCATAATGTTGCCCACATCCTCATTACATGGTACACTAATTACTACCAGCAGATTCAGAATTTTCTGCACATTAGAGGCTTTTAGAGAAGCTATAAAAAATTTCAGGCACCATTAATTTAAATTTGTATTGAAATTTCCTTTTGACAGATGGCCAAAAATTACTTATTATTTAGAGCACCAGAGCTGCCTGTTTGCACATTAGAAGAGGAAAGGGAAAATTAAAAGCAAGCAGGAAATTTATGTCACGTTCATTACCTGTTAAATGTTAAGGAGCATTATCTTGCATGAATAAATTATTTCATACAAGCACACAGTCTCCAGCTGCTGGCAACTGGCACATTCTGGCCAATAAAAACCATCTCAAGTCACATAGCAGACAATCATAAAAAGCCTTTCTTAACCAGGAGCCACTTAAGAGAGAACAAATCAATAGAACAAGCAACTAACTGCTACTCTGGGTATTATGGATAACATTTAAAGAAATTAGCGAACTATTTCACCTTGCAAAGCTGGCAACAAGCCCTAGATGCAGAGACAACCCAACTTTGCAACTTGATGGGTGTACAAGACAAACATTTATTTATAGCTCTCATCATGTAATAAATCAGTGGAAAAAGAGTTGTACTTTGTATGCTGTCACACTGGATGCCCACCTAATGGTTTAGAAAGGAGGAACCCAAATAATGGCAGGTAAATTAGTCTCATCTACCAAACAATGACATACCTCATTGGTTCATTTCTATTGTCCTTTCTTGACTTTTTGAGCATTGCTGGCCAGCAGGCAAGAGAATTTATACACACTCACAAATCACTCAGCAATGTATTAATATGCCTTTCTTAGGTTTAATTTCAAATTATATGTAACCATAAATTCTCAATGTTCCTGCACTGAAAAAAATGAAACAAATACCTTGCCAGGCATATTAGTTCATAATATTTAGCTTTTAAAAATAATTTACTGTTCAATTTTTGGTATTTTAATAAAACAGCCTTGCATATCCTGCAATGGAAAAACACGTGGAAATAGCTACAGTCACTTGTCATCCAATAGCGGTAATCCTCGATTTACAACCATTCATTTAGTGACCATTCAAAGTTACAGTGGCACTGAAAAAAGTGACTTCTGACTGGTTTTCACACTTCTGGCCACTACAGCATCTCTGTTGTCACATGATCAAAATTTGGATACCGGCAACTGGCAGGTATTTATGACGGTCCCAGAGTCATGTGATCATCTTTGGCAACCTTCTGCCAAGTCACGTCAATGGGGAAATCAGATTCACTTTACAACCATGCTACAAACTTAACAACTCCAGTGATTCACTTAACAACTATGGCAAGAAAGGTTGTAAAATGGGCAAAATTTACTTAACAACTGTCTTGCTCAATTATGGTTGCAAGTCGAGGCCAACTTTAAGTACAATATAAATCAGTTGTTCAGTTATATATGATTAGCCACCTGGTAGTTGTCTGCCAACTACTGGTTTGGCATTTCTGGGTAACCAAAAAAAAAAGGAAAGAGCCACTATAAATGGCTGAAAGATGCAGTTTTATTTATTTATTTGTCAAGCAAGTCTTGGTGAGCCTTGGTAGCTCAGGCTGTTAAATGCCTGCTCTTAAGATCCAGCTATCTACAATTACTGTAGGCTCGAATCCCACCAGGCTCAAGGTTGACTCAGCCTTCCATCCTCTCTGGGTAGGTAAATTGAGGACCCAAGATTGTTGGGGGCAATTAGCTGACCTTGTAAAAATGCCGCTTAGTAATAAGCAGGCATATACAATGGAATGAAGGCTATTGCTGAGCACACTGGGTTGTATCCCAAAAAATTGTAAGCTGCCCTTCGGAGAAGGGCGGCATATAAATGTAATTAAAATAAAAATAAAATAAAAAAAACAGGTGTAAGCATGGTTATGAATACATGAAATGGATACATATAAGAGAAATAAAAAGAAACAATAGGACAGGGACGGTAGGCACTTTGGTGCACTTATGCATGCCCCCTACAGACCTCTTAGGAAAGGGGTGAGGTCAATAATAGCCAGTCTAAGGTTAAAGTTTTTGGGGTTTGGGGAAGAAACCACAGAGTCAGGTAGAGTATTCCAGACATCGACCACTCTGTTGCTAGAGTCACAAGTCACAAGATGTCTTATTGAAGGAGGAAGGGGTGTGTGTCAATGTTTATTTTGAAGACATAATAGTAATTGGAATTAGAAGGTTGCACATTCAAAGAAAACTGAAAAGTGTATTCAGCATTCAGTAGGCAATTCATTATTTATACACCCCCATCTGAAGCAACTGATAAAATAGCAGACTTTAATCTCCCAATACATAGTAAAACAAATTTTGGCGTACACAACGAATATGAAACATTAGCAAAAACATAGCAAAAGCAGTAATAACACATTGGTTCATTGATCCAACACCTTTCTAAAAATCAAAAAGCAGACAATACTGGGGAGGAGTTCTAGAATGAAACTTCACAACAATGGAAGTCTTCAACCTTCCCACCTCAATCCTACCTTCAGACCTCAAAGTCTTGTTGGATGCATTCAGCACATATCACCACCGAAGGGGACAGTTGATCAGATTTGTTCTTTACATCAGGGGTCTCCATCCCCAAGCCATGGCCCACTAATAGGCGGCAGCCCATTCAGAACAATCTAAACATCAATTATTTTTAGGCAACTAAAAACTTTTGCTATCTAAGATTTGTTTGCCAACAATGTGTCTTCTTTGGAACATTGGCCTAGTCACTGTGATACATATCTTGATTATGTCCAAATTAAATAATAGCTGTCTTAGGAAAAAATGCTTGGAACTTCATTAACAGCCAAATAATTAACTCAACAGAAGAGACATTACATCCATATTTGAAGTATTGCTGTGGCTTTCAGTTCTCTGCTGTTTGCCCTTATTGTTCTTATTTTAAAAAATTCAGCCAGGCCTTGAGCCCAGAATAGGCAAAATGTAAATATTAAAACAAACAAAGATAGTATTGGCCTTTAAATGCTATAACCTATATGGGTTCTGTTACCAATGGAGGCGAGATTGGCTTTTTCCCATCTATGGATCTCCTTCAAAAGAACCAAAATGAAATGTAGAATCCATTCTGGATGTGCAGTCTGCTCTCAAATGTTGATGGCATAAAATGTTGATGGCATGAAATTAATTCATTTTATGCTCAGCCAAAGCTTTTTCTGATGTCCTTATGCCACAGGAGTTGGCGGGTTCATTGGTTTTGTTTAGAAAATAAAGATTTTTAATTTATTTTCTGGCTTAAGTAATTTTACTGTGCTTTGGGCAGATTTTTATTTGTTGCAGCCTTTTTGTTCTTTGATTAATGAAATTGTCTTAGTATTTATATTTTCATATTAGTCGCTATTGAAACTAGTTGGCAGAAACATTGTTTTAAAAACCCACAGACTTCAGAATGATTAAAAGGACTTTAATATTCTGTTTTACATCATATACAAGCTGAGATGTCCCTGCTTAGCAATAGATTAGTGCCAGATCTAGGATGCATTTCTGACTAAAAATTCTGAAAGGCAGTGTTTTGTTTGGGCCTGTTGAAATATAAATAATCTTCCAGATGCCAATGCTAACCCCACTGAAATATGCATTATAGGGTTCATAGTATGGGACTTAAGCCATTTAACAGATAAAAGTCATGCCCATGATATATTTATTCTCTGCCATTTCAGCCCTCATGGAGATATACACTAGAAATAAAAACTCTGTGGAGATTGATAGGCAGGAAGACTCTGATATGAATCTTTCCTGCCATGGAACACAAAACATGTCCCAGAAGGATCTTCCTCTCCTGCTTTATCCCCCAGTAAGTTTCTGACAACAGAAGATTGTATTTTCAAGAATTAGCCAACAAATAAGAATATACTGTATATATACTGTATATTCCATCAGCTGCTAATGCAGCTGCTGATGCAGAATGAGGCCACTTTTCTCCCCTGTCTGCACAAGGCTTAAAATGTTCTCCTCAGGTTATAACAATACATCTTCATAGAGGTTCTTCACAGTAGATGTGCTAGAGCCCTTTCTCAGTGGAATGGATTTCTGTATATCAGAAATCAAAAGTAGGTAATTGGCATGGAGATGCTTCCTTCTACCTACAAAAGTAGGTAGAAGGAAGCATCTCCATGCCAACTGACAACCCTTGTGGTGATATGGTTCATAACAAGCTCACAAAGTCCAGCAGTGAATGTTCACTTTTATATAGTGTTTTAAAATTGTCTACCCAAGACTAATCAATATGGATATCATCATCTAGTTACCATAATAACTTTTCCTATTCTTTAGTTCAATTGTAATAAATGCACTACAATTCTTTTAGCCCACTCCTTCCATCTGTGAAATAGAATCTTACCTTTATGGAGTCTCTGTCTTCATGCAGAACAGCAGCAGCAACACGAGCAAATGAGAGAAGGAAAGAGACAGATATATAAGATATTTTATACAAGACTGTATATTTCTTCTATCTCCAAAAACATACCACAGCCTTAATCTCCACTAAAAAATAAATGGCAAAGCTATTACCTTTGTTATAAAGTTAATTAATAAGTGCACACAACCAATGTCTAAAGTTGGTCCCATTAACCATAACTGGTTGATCAAGTGCCTTTGAAAGATGCTATAGCAGCAGCACAAAATTATATAGGGCTGAGCATCTTTTTCAGAGAGAATTGTAAACCAGTTGCATGCTTCTTACTTCTGTATTTGATCATTATTTCTTAGCACATAGGCCTCTTCAACCTTTAATGTTTAATAACACTACCCTTCCAAATTGTCACCTATGTATTATAAAACACCAAAATGTCACAGTTATTTAATTACACACACTGAGATACAGTGGTTTATTTATGATCACGTTTTCCTGGCACCTTTTTCCTCCTCCGTTATTCCATTGTCGTGGAACTAAACATGGCTTCCTTTTCAGTTAGACAATTCAGTTTTTTTCTAGCCATTATTATTGTATATTAACTAACCCTGTTGCACACATGAACATAATAACTGGCGGTTATTGATTACTTTCTCCTGCGGAGGAAGAATAAGAATTGTTCAAGTAAGGCTGACCCAGATCAGTCCTTGAAAAATGAAGTCAGTTTCAAAAGATGACATAGCACCTTACAGAGACTTTGTATGAAGCTGAATGGGATATGGGACAGTCACTTTGGCTCACAAGAACCCCATTTAAGGTTGGAAACATGATTCTGATCTCAGTGGAGGAATCCGAAGTCAGAGAAAGACCCCTTCAATGGGTAAGATCAGGGCTTTTCAATGTCATGGAACTTTAAAAAATTCGTAGCTCTTCCCAATTTCTTTTATGGTCCTAAACACTGCAGAAAAAAAGTGATCTAGTGCATGTTGATTGCCTCCCATTATTAAAACAGGCTGGACATTTGTAGAGAAGAATGCCAGTTTCTCTTCAGTTCCCCTTACAGACGAACTAAGCACCCTTAGCTTTTCTCCATTAAATAGGCAGGGGTCTGCCCCAAAACATAAGAGTCTCAAATAGACAAATGGAGAACTAAAAGAATGCCCTTTCTAAATCTGGATTCTTTTGGCAATCTTGAACTATAGCTCCCATACTTCCCAACTCAGATGGACAGCAGGACTGCACTAGACAGTTACAGCAGAAGAAAAGACAAAGGTAGCAAGTGAACAAAAAACAAAACCTCAAGGAACTTGGCAAGGACCTTTTAACATCTGAAGCTACTTTCTCTGAAAGCTGAAACCTAGAAAACAAGTCTTACCTCTTTGGTGATCACTATCGTGATGCTTCTTTTCATCTTTGATTGGAAGGTGAGACTGCCCCCCAAGGGCACTTGACAAGGCTAGGAGGCCCGCACTGCTGCCAATGGGTGGAATGGTGGGTGGCTGCAATCCGGAAGGATGTGGAGTGAGAGGCACTGGAAGGCCATGTCCATGTGATAAATGCTGGGCCTGGAGTTGCTGCTGCTGTGAAAAATTAAACAGAGTTATTGCACTTGTTTCAAGGAAGAGAAACTTTCAGCGTGGTTAACTATGTGCAGGTCCTGGACTCATGCGTCTTCAAGGGCTGTCAACTAATCAATGATCCCGATTTGCTACTAATTATTCCAACCCTTGAAGAAACAAAAGGGCAGAAACACGGTGTACATGAGAATAAAGAATGGACGTGACCGATGCTTCTAACCAAAGCTTAATGCAACGCATTACCTCTGAACGCCTGCCTTAAATAATAACTCTGGCTCCAGTCAAGATCAGGGGGAGACCTTGTTATTCACTCTATTATATTATTTGGCGGGGGGAGGAATAGGAAAATAAAACCTTGCCATTTGAAGTGAAACTCCTTCAACCTTATTCTTCCAGGAGCAGTCCCGTAAGGACACCGAAAGGCTAATCAAAATGCACAAGTTGACTATCAAGGCAGCCATTAAGTTTTGCTTTTAATTTATTTATTTATTGAAGGAAAAAGAAAGCTGAAAATGGAGAAAGCAAGCATTAAGCTGTTCTCCCCAAGCAGCCACCCAGCATGCAGCAAGAGTTAATTTGAAAAAAAGGAAACCTGAATTAACAATCCAGAAAAGGAAACTGGTTGCAGCCACCGTTTAAAGTCCTTTAAGTGTCCTCAGCGGTACTTGAGCAAATTACTAAAGAAAATCTAATGTAGCAAGGCTTGGGTCCTCCTGTAGGCTTGCTCAATAATGCTGAAATAATTGGGCACTCTGTGCACGTTTAGTGATGCTCGAATGAAAAGCTAGAGGCCTGCCCTTGTACTCTTCTCTAGCTGCTGACTCTGTGTTGTGACAGGTTTATTTGAGTGGGACTGCGATGCATGCACCAGTAGCTGCGCTGACAAGAGTTTAAAGTCATTTTTACCAGTACACTGGCAACACATAGAGAAAGCCCTTGAGAGGTTAGAATTGGAGTGCTTGACCTCAGCCCAAGCTGCTTCAAGCTCTCTGCTGTACTAACCATTGTGGCCTAGATGGTTTGTTGATGTCGCTGCTGAAGGAGAGGAGGGTGGGAGGAAGGGAAGGAAGGTGGGTGGAGGGAGGGTTGATGTCACATTCAATCTCCCCGAACAGGGAACTCTTTCACTTCACACTTGCACCTACAGTTATTCACAAGATGACTTTAAAGATTGACTTTCATTTTCCCAAACCACGCTTTTTAAACAAATGAAGTCTCATTTTGCTGTCTCTTCTTCCTTCCTTCCTTCCTTCCTTTCTGTTTTCAAAGGAGGGAGGGCCAACAACTGTCTTGCTATACATTTAAAAAAAAAAACCACCCACTCCTTTGCTTCAAAACTCTCCCAATTTTCTCCACATGTACATTTTTCTTCTGCCCTTCAAATTCATAACTGGAAAGAAGGGCATTTAATTGGACCCTTCTTTTATCTGGAATTGTTTTTTTTAAACCCCATAATTGGGTTTACAATCTGTCAAGCCAACATTATTCTAAAGTTTGGGAAAGATTAATCAGCGCTTAGTTTTTGTTTAAATGAAAATGTATGCTTTAGCCAAAGAAATAAATTCAAGCCAAATTTTCTAAAGTTAGCCAAAGTGGGCATCTGTTCAAATTAATATTAAATCTTAAAACACCAGCAGAATTACCAGGCCAATATTTCAAAGATATGAATTTAAGTATTTAATTTAAGTATTTCTGCTCCATTAAATCAGCTCGTCCTACTATCAATGCAAAACCATACTTTCCACTCTCCTCTGCTCTAGTCAATAATGCATAAATATTATATTGGGTTTTTCCAAGCCTTCACCTAATTGCAATCCAAGGGCAGTTTTTTGGTATTTACTGACTCAAGAATTTCACCTTATTCTTCCCATAATTCATCACTGCTCCATTTTGATGGACTGATCATAATCACCATCATGAGCAACCTTTCGATTCTTCCCTCTGCATCCTTCTGTTATTCTTGTAGAATAAATGTATTCTACAAGATGATTAAATGGTTTATAATTGTCTTGGAAAGTATGAATGATACAAAGGCAATCGTTTATGTTTTAAGTAATACTTTTAAACCAAGGGACACATTAAGCATGGCATATTTTATCTTTAAAAAGTCTGGACAGCCATTCCAGTTGGGATTACTGTTATGTGGTTTACATGGGGCTACCCTTGAACACTACATGATAGCTACAACTGACCCAGAATGAGGCAATGTATGAAGTGATGGGTTTACCCATATGACATCTCTGTTGTGTGAGTTGCATTAGTTCCCAGTTCCCCTCTGGGTACAATTCAAGGTGCTGGTTATTACCTATAACACTCTATGTGGCACAAGGCCAGCAGCCATCTCTCCCTAAAGTCATCTACACATCCTACTGGACCAGATAGGGAGGGTATGTTCCTAGGCCATTCCCTTAAACGCTGCTACCTTATGGGATCCAGAAAGTGTATCTTTTCCATGATAGACCCTGCTTTGTGAAATACTCTTTCCCTTAAAGTTTTGCAGGCCTCTACCCTCCTAGCCTTTCAGAAACCACTTAAGATCTGGCTTTTCCTCCAAGTGATAGGATAGGGTGAGGTGGATGAAAGGCTTTCATAAGGATTTTGGAAGCTTAACTTTCATGCCAGTTTTTTAATGCTTATGTTTTTAGTAGATAATATGAATTACGTTGTTTTTATTGCTGATGGGGAGATGCCCAAAATTCAATATAAGATGAGCAGTTACACCATGTTTTCAATAAATAATAAATATTTTGAAGTATTTTAAAAGAAATACGTTCAATTTTCCCTCTGCAACTTTCATATTTGACAAGAGAGCTTAAATGCATTCATAAATATCTAAGTATCAGTGCATGGCATGCAACTCATTCCATCCCTAGGTACAAAAATCTAGAAATAATAAACCAGGCTGACATTTGGTATATATTTGAAGGAAAAGCATACAAAGGGGAAAAGAATCTTTAAAAGTTTTTAACATTGATTTTACTGTCATTTCCTAATGTGAAATCTGAAATATTGATAACAGAAGTTTGGATGATGCCTTCTGCCCATATCTAAAAAGTTAACGAATTAAAAAAAACAACAATGTACATATATCCTACAGACAAATTAGCTGATAATGTTCTCTAGTTGGAGTCAGCACATTCAGAAGCCAATTTTCCTGGAAAGTATTCAGGTTTTTATTGGATATTTTCCAGCCAGTGCTTTCTCCCTTACAGACCCTGAAAGCTTACTGCCATTATCCAAACAGTCCTAACACCCTCTTCCAACTCAAAGACACTTTACTGCTAACTGACAAATTAATCTTTCAAAGACCTCACTTCATATCTCAACCCGCATACATGCTATATGTACATCCTTTCTTTCCTCACTGCTGGGAAAAAGAGGAGCAACATCCAATTAAATATATTCTCAATGGTATTGTGATTCAAATCACGCTGCATATGAAAACAGCTACAAAGGGAGTGGAGGAATATGAATATTAGATGGGTAAGGCGGAATAATAAGGAAACCTGGAAAGTGTTATGGAAACAGCAAGGTAAACCAGGACTAGAAAGCTGGATGCACTTTAATCCAGAATACTGAATCAAAATCCTTTCAGCAGAAATTATGCACTCTTACAATCACAAATTGAATGGGGATATTTAGACCAGCAAACCCCAAAGCTCAGTACAGAGAGGTTTCTGTGCAAGGCATCCCCCACACAAGACAGTCTAACCTCTGAGGGTATATAAAGGTAGTCCTCAGCTTACAACAGTTCATTTAGTGACTGTTCAAAGTTACATCGGCACTGAAAAAAGTGACCTATGACTATTCTTCACATGGTCACCTGGATCAAAATTCAGATGCTTGGCAACTGACTCATATTTATGACAGCCGCAGTGTCCTGGGGTCATGTGATGGATCTTTAAGCGACCTTCTGACAAGCAAAGTCAATGGGGGAAGCCAGATTTACTTCACACCCATCCTATTATGTTAATGACTGCAGTGATTCATTGAACAACCATGGCAAGAAAGGTTGTAAAATGGGAAAAAATTCAGTTAACAACTGTCTCACTTAGCTACAGAAATTATGGGATCAATTGTGGTCCAAAATCGAGGCGAGCTGCACTGGATGAAACCTACTACCTTGTTAAGGAGTTGGTTCCACTATTAATATGCTCTTATCACTAAAAGACTTCTGAACATTCAATCAGAATTTGGTCTTTTGTAACCTGAGAAAATTATTCCATGTCTTGCTCTTTGGCATGACAGAGAACAGGTCATGGCCTCCAATGTAATGCCCCCTTAGATATTAGAAGTAAATTATCACATCTTTCCCAAAATCATTCCTGGCAGAGCTCAGGAGCACTAAAAAATCATCATCATCAAATGACTATTTCTAGCAGTATTTCTAGATAAGAGCATATCCCAATCTCAAACACCATGCAACAGTCAAGTTGCACAACACAGACTTTATCTATGGAAAAACACAAACTCAATTTCTGTGTATGACTTTTGTGTGGGGGGGAAACACCCACTTAGCTAACAATACTTTACTCTTTCTCCAGGCAATGTTTTATACGTAGCTCCTACTGACACTGCAAGTCTAGGCTGCTTTTTACTTTTCAGATGAAAGTTACAACCCTAGCTTTCTACTTTTCAAATGATATGGGAAAATCTATATGAATGGGAAAGTTCCATCACTGCAGATGCTCAACGTCAGCATATAGAAAATAAAGGAGCATGGAAATCTGTGTCTGACTGTTTTATCCTTTACTCACGTGTTAATTATCTAAGAAATGCCTGATTGGGTTTTATTCAGTCAAGGAGATGCTGTGTTGTTGGATGGCTGATTTTTCTCTCATCTATGATAAGCTTTGCAAACTTGTTTGGGCCATCTGGCTCCTCTGTCCAATACTAACTTGATTAACAGGTGTCAGAGATTTACATACAGGAGAACAAAGTTCCCTTACTGAATCAACTTTGCCACAATCAATGTGGCTGTCGTTTTTAGAGAAGTACATAATCCAGCTAGTACTGCCTGGCATTAGGAACTGTGAATCTTAGGAAGGGCATAATTTGATCGCTAGTTTGATCAAAGAGCTGTGATGGAGCAGTGGTCAGAATGAAGGCTAATTCTCCGAATGCCAGCAGTTTAATTCTCACTGGCTCAAAGTTGACTCGGCCTCTCATCCTTCCAAAGTCAGTAAAATGAGGAGCCATATTGTTGGGGTCAGTATGCGATTCTGTAAACTGCTTAGCAAGAGCTATAAAGCACTGTCATGCCCCTGTCGGAATCTGATTCGAAGCGAGAAGCCGAAAAGCTGACAGGGAGTGGGAGTGTGGCTCTGTTGGCTGTGGAAGAAACTGGGGAAGGGCAAAGTCCAGCTGGGCAGAGCAGGGGAGAGGGAATTCAGAGAAAGATCCAGGCCCACGCCCTCTTCATCCTAGGGCATGCAGGGAGGAATGGAGAAGGGATCAACGTGAGTTGCATGGCTTACAGGGGAGGAAAGGGCCCTGATTCCCTTAATTAGCTGCAGCTGGGAACACAGTGTTTAAAAAGGGAAGCTGCGCACAGCAAACTGTTGGGAGCAAATTGTGAGTTTATCTGGCCTCGTCGTGACTTATCTGTGTTCCTGGCGTCTTCCCAACTGTATGAGTTTTGCCATGCTTTCAAGTTTGAAATTCCTTCTCCTGCCCTATCAAGTTAATTACTGCAGCTTGGTTTGTTTGGATTTTTTAGTTACAGTCTGTATGTATTAGGTTTTGGACTGAATTTTCTCCAGCCAAAGGTAACCTGGACAATGGGGGCAAAGTTGGAGATAATAAAGGGACTCTTCTTGCTTATTTGACTGTGTTGCCTTTGGGCCACGCCCGGGTCAGCACAGCACTGTGAAGCAGTATATAAGTCTAAGTGCTATTGCTATAGCCCATTTTAGTACCAAAATTTGTAACAGATAAATAATCTGAGTTGCTGTATTATACTGCATATGTAGAATTGGCAAGAATTCTTCTGTTCCTTTAAATCTGTCCTGAACAAAACTGACATTACCTCTTTCTTTCAAATCTCTGACTACAGGGGGGGGGGGAGATTCACAGAGAGCTGTTATGGCTCCCTACTATTTCATGTGATGCTTCCTCTCTATTCAAACTGGAATTATTATGCATTATTTTTTAAAAAATAATACTGTTTCAGTCTGGAACAGGTGAAAATCATGATATAGAAATACATGCTTCAGTTTTAAAGCCAATAATCTCAAATACGAGATCATCACGGAACAAAAAAATTGAATATTGAGCATGCATGTGTGTAAACCTGTATCTGGGAATATACAATCTGAAAAAAATTATTCTGCTGAACCTTTCCATTTGGGTTTACTGAAGTAATTGAGCTAAACAGTTTGTCCCAATTGTTTGCTTTCCTTATGATTCTAAATGGGCCGTTTCTAATTTTTATGTCACTTATTTTTTTCAGTAGGACTGAATTTTTGAGAAAAAGAAAAAAAACAGATGCTTTCACTTCAATTTCTCTTTACACAATGGAGAAAAAAATTCACAGACAAAGTTTGCTTAAAGTAAGCAAAGGCAAAGTGAAAAATCAATAAAAACAGGCATATCTTTGTTTGGTTGGTTGGGCTTTAAATGTAACTACAGGCACTCCTTTCCATAACCAAGTTTTCACAATGGCTCACATGGAGAACAAAAGCAAGATTAAATATAGGGTATAAATTAAATAAGGATTAAAATACAAATCACCAGGAAAAATAAAGCACGTTTGAACAGTGAAAAAATAGAAGAAATTTACACATAAAAGTAATAGAAAACAAAAAGGTATTTGGTGTCAAAATCACAATAATGTAGGCATTGCATTTTTAAAAAATGTACTAGATCAGGGATGTCCAACCTTGGTAATTTAAAGACTTGTACACTTCAACTTCCAAAATTCTCCAGCCAGCATTTCACTCATTTGAAAAGCATGGCTGGATGGGGAATTCTGGGAGTGGAAGTCCACAGGTCTCCCAAGTTACTAAGGTTGGACAACCCTGTTCTAGATAATATTAATCCACATACACAATACTACAATACCAGGAACTAGATTATTGAGAACTTATATCCTCTTTACACTGCATTAGTATCACCACAAATGAAGCAGTTTCAGAAGGCTTCATCACCCAACAATCATTGCTTTCAAGTTAATAAGAATGAAACAGAGGATAAATAAAGCTCACTGGGAAAAAAATGGGATTCATCAAGAATGCATTAAGCCGATTTACGCTGCATTCAGAGAAACAGAATCAATAGAAATAGGTACCGAATCACATAATAACCAATCCCAGGGCCAATCTGAGCCAAGTTATCATTCCTGTTCCATGCACAGTAAGTATTATGATTAAATAAGATATATTTTGGCATTGCTTACAATGTAGAAACAACAACAACATGAAGTAGGTACCTCATTAAGCCAAGCCTCTTTTCGGACTTGCCATCACAGCAATCTGTGTACAGTACACAACAGGTGGCCAGGTTATTGTACAGCTTTAAAACTCCAAGCACAGTGTAATATAAGCAGAGTCTTTGATCAAACAATAAAAAGCCAGGAAAATAAGTAATCACTGCACAGAGGTCATAGTCTATTACTAATTTACCCTACACTTTCTCTGATTCGGAGAAGTGGCAGCTCTAAAAACATGCACATTTGGTGGGAATGACTTCGCTAAACAGAGTCAGATTTAACCATCCATATTTGAAGGAGAGGAAAAAAAAGTGGTTTTTCCTTCTTTCCCTTCCACATTAAATCAAAATGTTCTGAATCAGCGGGCACAATCAAATTCTCTGCCCTAGTACAGATTCAGGAGCAGACACTCTCAACCGGGAGAAATCAAATGAAATCAATGGAGCTATGCCAAATTATGCCAACCAAAAGCCTAGCCTTTATTTCTTAACCTTTGTTTCAGACCAGAGACCCAAAGTGTAAACTCATTTGAAAAGCAAAAGCAATCCTTTCACACACAGAGACAGAAATCCCTTCCTGTGTCAAGCACCAGTACAAAAATGCATTAGCATTTAGCAGCATGAGCCACGGACCAGTGGCACCTTGGGGATAATAGCATGCACCGATGCTAAGTTTTTATTAGAATGTCTATGCACTTATCTACCCCACATGAGCATCCAAAGGTTTCTATTCCCTCCCAAAGCTCAAATTTATCAAGCTAAGATAATGTATTGTCCATTTGACTGTCACATTTAGTCCAGCCTGGTGAAAGCTATGACCGATGAGCTACTTGTTAAAGAAGCAGAAAACCTTACAAAATGGGGGACCCATTGCTTTCTCTTGCATGAAGCGGGTACGTTGACAACTAGTGAATCAGTAAGAAATATAAATTCCTTCAGCTAATCATTGTGCCATATGAAGGGAGAATTATTATAAAGTTTTTAGCAATTCTTAAACATGTTCCAAATCATTATATTTTAAATTCATAAAGCAAAACACTGGAAAAAAAATACCCCAGGCAGAATGATGTTTTTAAAATGATACGTTCAGACACACACACACACACACACACATATATTATTCATATACAAATCAGAAATAGTATAGGCAAAATCATTTAAATCATTTCCTTAGTAATACAAGTAATATTTAAATAGATTTAATAGCACTGCTCCAAACCAGTGAATTATGAGTTTAAAACCTATTAAAATGTAATGTTTTTTTTCCCTGAGCTTAGGGGAGAGAGATTTAAATCCACTGAATTTTAATATTTCAGCTTGAGCTGCAGGAGGTAGAGAAAGTCCAAATGAACTATTCCATCAGCACCATTCAAGCATGAACATTTTAATCAGTTTTACTTCCTTGGAGTTCTCTAACACAGTTTACGCTGTCATTCTGAAAGCACTTAATACAGAGAGTGTGAAAAACCACCAAGGCTTGTTATTGCCTTCACAATTGATAGCAAATAATTTTGCAGGCTTCCTATCATTAAAGTGTCACTGCTAAAAATTGAGGTTCAGCACTTCTGGTGCTAAATTGTATTTTTTGGAACATCACTGCATACCTGGTTTTTACATTTTAGCTGTATTTCTCTCTGTGATAAACAGGTACAGAAATACTTGTCTTTAGTGGGCCACAATATAAATAATAAAAACTGGAAGTGTTTGTTTGTATGTCAGATATATATATATATATATATATATATATATATATATATATACACACACACATACACACACACACATATACATACATACATACATACATACATACATACACATGTTACTGGTAGCATTCATACAGGAGGAAATAAAAATTAATAGATACCAAAAGTAGTAAAGAATTATCAAGTTCTATAAATGTAGAAATTTGTATATTTTATATTGTATGTGTGTGTATAATTTTGAAATATTGTATAGTAAAAATTAAGAAAGAAAAAGGTAAAAAGAAAAAAGAATACAGAAAGAAATGAGAAGAAAACAGAATTACGCCTTCCACTGTTCGCCCTATCAAATCATTATCATCATAACGTTTTCCCCATCCACTTAATGCCTTTCTAGTCTCCAAATTTCAAAATAAATTCAATACTTTCTTCTTTCAACCAAAAATCCATAGAAGAACTTTTAAAAATATTTTTGTCATTTTTTTTCTCATCAAACTGGTCAATTTTGCCATTTCTGCAAGTTTACTTAATTTTATAATCCACTCTTCTATTGTGGATATTTCATTGCTTTTGTATACTTTCCATTGTGTTTTGTACATTACAAAGCATTGTTTTGTTTTAAAATGCAAGCCACTCAGACTCTCTTTTGATGTTGCCAAATAAATAAATAAATTACTCTTCTCGTTAAGAAGTACAATTATGGCTGATCTAGGAGATTTTGCTGCTTTTGACTGAATTTCGTGGCAATTAGAATATTCTGTCTCTGAATATATAGAACAATATTTGAAGTCCTACCCAATCTGGGTAGTTATGTGTTGTTATTTTAACATATTTTTAAAATCATAAAATACAAGAATAAAACTAATAAAAATAATTTACACCACAAAACTGGAAAAAAAAAACCTGTGAAATTAAACCAAGCTGAAGAGGGAAAATCATTCTTTGTTTGGTGAGGGTAAATATTGATGAGGAAACAGCAGAGTGACAAGCCCCAAAGATAAGAGTGACCTCCCTAAATCTCCTTCTCTTTCAATCATCTATTATAGCTCATGTTGTAAACCACGTCCAAAAATGACGCCAGGAAAAATGCAGTCTTGTCTAGTCAATTAAGAGTCAAGAGTAAGTCAGACAATGCAAAAAAAAAGGTACCTTACTTCATATTTCATTTTTTATTGTTTATTTTCTTTTAACCTTTGAATAAATCACACATTCAAACAGCATTCAAAGTCAGAAATGGCTGAAATTTAATTTTTTTTTAATTCATATTTATATCCCGCCCTTCTCCGGAGACTCAGTGTGGCTTATAGTTTTTGGAATACAACCCAATGCGCTCAGCAATAGCCTTCCTTCCATTGTATATGCCTGCTTATTACTAAGCGGCATTTTTACAAAGTCAGCTTATTGCCCCCAACAATCTTGGGTCCTCATTTTACCTACCCCGAGAGGATGGAAGGCTGAGTCAACCTTGAGCCTGGTGGGATTCGAGCCTGCAATAATTACAGGCAGCTGGAGCTAAGTGCTAGGCTATTAACAGCCTGCACCACCAAAGCCCTTAATAAGATTGCCATTCTTATAAAATGTGTCTATCTTTCTTTGACATCCTGTAAAATTTCAATCGACAACACTGAAATTTTAAGATTTCGGGAGAGATATTGGTATTCTTTCACACAAGACATATAAAATTTCAACTCCTTTTCTATTTTCAGAAACCATCATAATAAGTTTGCCGAATTGCTGTAAGAGTTAATTTAACATTTATAGCTGATATGAACTGCAGCTTCTTGCTTCCAGCTTAATTCTCTTGAGGAGAAACACAATTCTATCAGTTTGTTACATTTTTTCATCAGGCAAACATTCTCCCTAATTTTAATTTTCTCAGAACCTTTCAACGATAGTTCAAACTTATTTGAGAGCAGTTTTGGTGTAGTGGGTAAAGCACCAAGTTAGAATCCACCGTGTTGTGAATTCTCATCTTGCCCTATCAAGCAGGCAATAGCAAACCACTTCCGAAATCTTTCCAAGGAAACTGCAGGGCAATCACCAAGAGTCAAGACCAATTAGAAAATACACCCACATGGAAAAACCCCAAACCCACACCTCTTCAGCCATGACTTAATCAGTTGAATAAATAAATGGAAGGATACAAAAGGTTAATCAGGAAACAATTTGACCTCTGTATTGCAGGCATTAGAACACTAGCGTGCTTGTTTTTTTTCCAAACATTGTCCCTGATATTTAGGGAGGGATTTTGATTCCTTCCTCTTGGAGTCATTGTGGCCTCAAAATTAAGAAAGCAAGATGAAAATGCCACTCTACCTTACAACTTCAATAAGGAAATGCCTTTTACATATTTAAATTGCTCTCTTCAAGGAGAATAATCTCCATATTTACAGGTAGCTCTTGACTTACAACCATAACTGAGCCTAACATTTTTGTTGCTGAGCGAGACAGTTGTTAAGTAAACTTTGTCCTATTTTATGACCTTCTTGCCACAGTTTTTAACTGAATCACTGTAGTTGTTCAGTTAGTCACATGCCTGTTAAGTGAATCTGGCTTGGCAATTAATTTTGCTTGTCAGAAGATTCCAAATGTAACTAGGATAGAGCAACTGTGATAAATACATGCCAGCTGCCAAATGTCCAAATTTTGATCCCATGACCATGGGGATGCTGCAACAGTGGTAAATATGAAAACTGGTCATAAGTCACTTTTTTCAGTGCCAGTTTAGCTTCAAACGGTCACTAAAATAATGTTTGTAAGTTGAGGATGACCTATAAATATGGGGATTTTGAGGACCACATATACAGTATATGTGTGTGTATGTGTAGTGTACTGTGTATATATATGTGTGTGTGTGTGTCTGTCTGTCTGTCTGTCTGTGTGTACCTGTGTCTCTGTGTTTGTGTGTCTGTGTATTATACTTTCCAGAAATTTGAAAAAAATACTTGACAGAATTTGTTTCCCCCAATAACAAAGGGAAACCTATTCATCCTCATCAATCTTCTGCTTACTCTACCCTAGGTTGACAAACTGCACCTTTGTGCAGACAGTTCCCAAACCAGATTTCTGTGGAAAACAATAAATATACACATTAGCCCCAGCACATTTGAAATTTAAAAAAAAAATCTGATTTAAAACTATATGTGTACTGTTCCAATATTGTGTGACCTTTCCATTCCTAAGTCATAATTATACAGATAAGGCTAGCTGCTTTCATTGCTTTTAATAAGTGTAAAACTTTACTAATGTTTTACTGTAATCAATTAATGTGCTATAATGGGATCTACAGCAATATTATTATTACAAGTCTAATTAATTTCCATAGTTCTCTTTTCAGACTGCCCCATAACCCCTATAAATTTATTCCGGATTTATGGAACTCATCAGAAAGGAAGAAACAGCGGGTTTGGAATCAATTAAAAATAAAAATCTTTCTGAATTTATCCTGAACAAGTCTCTTCTGCATGGTCAACTTGTTTTGTGAACAGAAATAATCCTTCTATATGAAGAAAAACTCAAAACCAAATAATTATATACTGTATAAGCTGTTCTGAAAATGTGAAGAAACAAAAGAGGAACACTAATATTAAACATCTAATCTGATCATGAAAACTGCCTCAAGTTGAGTTCTATTCCTGGTGACTCTACAGACAATAGAACAGAATAGCTTCTGCAGTAATAACAATTGCTGTGTTTTCACCAATAATTGTTGCCTTCATCTTAAAGCCAGCCTCCGATCATTTTTCTTCTCAAAACAAAAAAAAACCACCCAAAAACAGCTAATATTTAACTTGTGTCAATCTGTCAGTAATTTTCAACAGAACATAACCTGCAAAAGAAGTCATTATAAGTGTTTCATTCCATTAAGCACAACTAGTTTACTGTCAAGTGAACAACCCATCTCTTCATATTTCAAGTTCACTTTGGCATTCTGCATTTAAACAGCATGGATCAGTGGTTTGCTTCATTTACCAATGAAGGGAGAATATTGTAAAGTTAACAAGGTGTTTCACTGAGTTTCATGAAATTTTAACATCAGACTATGAAGGATCGATAGTAGCACGTTCAAACAGGATTGAATTCCTTTAAACAAATTCTTGATTAGTTCCGTATCCTTCTTTCATATTTTTAACTACCGAGAACTATACTTTTAAAAAACTTACTCACACTTCTAATTATTTATATCTTTTACCTCTTGTTTTCCCAGATAAAGAAAATACGCTCAAAGCAATGTATAAATGTAATATCATTGGTTATAGATATTTAGGAAAATTCATAACATAATTAGATATCCTTTAGGGACCTTTTTTTCTTGATTTAAATATATGTGCCAAGTAGAATGTCTTCTCCAATTTCAAGTCCAGTAGATATGCTGGATTTCAACTACTTGGTTTCTCCCAACTACAGTGAGGAGTCTGAAGGGCAGCAGGTTATGGAAGACCCCCTTAGTTAGAGAATCTAAAACCTAACTATTTCTAAAATTAGTTTTGGAGATATCCGCCAGAATAGATAGATTTACGGATGCAGTTTAGAGAAGATAGTTACTGAAACATAATTTTCATATGAAAGCATACCAAGCTATGTACATCTAAGATCATACACTACAGACTCCCAGTTTAAAACAATGACCAGTTATTTTAATGCCTAAAAATTAGAGTGAAGCTAAGCTTGGACTTTCATAACTTATGCTGAAAAGAATTACATTACAATGACATTTAGCAATTTATTTTATCCAAATAATATTTGGATAGAGGTAGTTTTATTAGATAATGAAAACTAATTGGAAAATTATTCATCTGCTGGTCTCCCTACTGGAAAGACATACAGCAAAACTTGTTCAGGATTCTATAAATTCTACTCCGCCTGATTCCCTTCTTTCTAAGGGGCACTTCAGAAGACATAAAGGTTACTTTCCCCTCGTTTGTATTTTTTAATTGACTGCTGATATTTTCTCGTGGTCAGAAGGATAGGAAAAAGTCCTCCAAACAGCTTATTAAGAAAAACAAGTCTTGCTTTTACAGTACCGTTGGCTATGATTAGTGAGCACTCCTATTTTCTTGTTAAAAGTAAGAAGCACAAATGAAGGAATATCTTCACAACAGATTATTCACCAACTCTTATCCACATCTTCACTCAACAATTTGAATTTTAATGAAAGTAAGTGGAATAATTAGCATTTCAAAGTGTGTTTGATATGCTGCATTTTCTAAAAGAGCGACTTTTCTGTACATTCTGTATGGAAAAGGAAAAAGACACAAGCGGAGAAAAAAAACAAAGGCACAATGCAATGGTCTTCATTACACTAACTTAAACAGCCAGCCCTAACTGAATAATTACAGACATCAATAATGGATTATTACTTATTTTTCTTCCCACCTGTATTTTATGATTCTTCTGAATAAGGGTTTTTTCCCAACTTGGTACTAGTGAGTCACACAATATAATGAAAATAAAAACCCTAAGAAAACCATTCAATGTCGCTTAACAAGCAACTCCATCCCAAAGCAAAGTGGTTGTTAAGTGAAATATCATGTGATCACCCTGTTGAACATATTACAGCAGTCCCAGCTGTTAAGGGGATCACCCACAGTCATTAAGCAAGATATCATTTGATCATGACTTGTGACTTCCTGCTGGTTTCCTCACTGACTTTGTTTATCTGAAGCTGGCTGGGAAGAATGCAAATAGAAATCATATGATTGTGGGAAATATTATAAATGTGTTATGGTTTCTGAGCATCCAAATCGCAAGCAGATGACTATGAGGATGCTGCTACAATCATAAATATAATAACTGGTCATAAGTCACATTTTTCAGCACTATCATAACTTCGAACAGTTGCCAAATGAATGGCCATTAAGCAAGGACTCTCTGTATTAGTCAAATACTATTTCTCATGCTCTGTATAGAGAAGGAAGCTTTTTTGGCCACATATGAATAATAACAGTTCACACTAAAGTTAATATATAAGGTTAAAAATCTCATCTAGTTGATCCTAAAGTTAATCATGCCAGTTCTTAAACAATCAAAAGTCAATATAAACATAATGGCAAATGGACACTAAGGATGATAGCGCATGGTTCTGAACGTATGCTCTGAAGACCACTTACTTCAGAGAAAAACTGATGATTTTCAATGAAATGTCCAAATAGTACTCCATGGGGGTAACAGTTCTAAGTTGTTGCTAAAGTTCTGGTTACAACTGAACAATATCCTATATAAACTGATTTCCCCCCGGGGCCTGGGGTTTTTTGTGCTGTATTGAACATACTGTGCAAATCTTCTCAACCTCTAGGACTTATACAGTCTTTTAATATCGTCTTTAGGGACCTCTAGAATCCTTCCATAATGGGTAGGGCCCAAAGGTTTGGCCTTTTTTGTTGATTTGCACTTTTTGGCTCTGAAGACATTTAAAGGAACATTTTCAAATGTTTAAGATACCCCTTTTACTCTCTAAACATCTCACTTTCCACAAAACAGGCACTTATTCTGTCCATTTTAGAAGTGCAACTTTCAACCTGTTGCATAAAATTAGATGTGGCCCGTTCTCCAACAAACTGCATGCTGGTGATTTGGATGTAATTTTCAAACGCAAGTAGCTGAAATTGCAAGAAGGCTTACACATACACACATATATTCACAACACACACACACACACGCACATACACACTACTCCAATCCAAAGCCCACTAGATATGGTTATACAGTCCAAAATATAATTATTTTACAGCAATGTAACCCACTTATACAGGAAGAACCACTATCATGCCAAATTACAAGAGGCCATCAAGGCCTGATTGTAATGAGGGATAAATTAAAATACTTAATTATATGATTCCAGCTAAATAAAAGAATACAATTCAAAGTTGCAATATGCTTTCCTGCAACATCCTAATAAGACAGCCCAGCCATTTACAGCCAAATGGCCTTAGAATCATTGCTCTAGGGTTTTTTGGCAGATCAAACTTTTCCTTCTAAGGTCCATGTTCTAATTCTTCCACTGTGTGTGTTTAATGCACCTTGTGAAAACTGTTAGGCACACAGAATATGACATGTTTGGGGAACCTTGTCTGAAATGCATTAAAGATCCTCCACAGATGTTATTTTTGGACTTTTTTCTTCATTTACCAAAGGCATCCACAACCCTAAACAACTTGTGCGGGCAAAGAAAAAAATTAGTCTGATCTGAGGGCCAAAATACACAGATGCATTTTCTGTAGCTGATAGTTTGTTCCTCTTAGGAGAAGTTGTCTTGCATTAATGTTTTATCATGCTTTGACATGGAATTTTTACAGTTAGCCACCCTGAGAGTTTTGGCTTGAGCAATAGATTACAATTTGAAAAATAAATGGATGATTAAATGCAGAACATGAGAGACACAAGGCTTCTGCAAATCCTCTTATCTTATACACGATCTTCACTGTGGATGCCTCTGCATGTTCACATTGCTGCATTCCAGATTGATATCACAACTGACGCTTACCCTGCTCACGAATGTGGATACCTTGGGTAAATAAAGATGAATATATATATATATATATATATATATATATATATATATACACACACACACACACACACACACACACATACATACATATATACATATACCCTTAGATATACATCTAGCCAACAACCTCAGTGTTGTAGATCAATATCAAATTAATGATCATTTTCTGAATTTATACTCATTTATAGAGTGCAGCTTGGGGAAATGAAAGTGAGACATGGTCAATGGCAGACCTGATTGCAAAGTGGAAGTCAGGAAGTCTCCACTGTCCAGGCTATGTTTGAACAAAAGGCCAATTTGTTACAAGTGCAGCAGTGCAATATAACCAAATTATTAAGTCCAATGGTTTCCAATGCGTTATTATTATTATTATTATTACTATTATGTAGGAGGACTAACAACAAAAACATTGTTTGGGTAAAAAAAAAGGAATGTGAGCTAGTTTTTAAAAGACTAAAATGGAAAGACCACATACCCCAATGATTGCGTTCAGTTCTGCCATGGTCACTTGCTTGGCACGTTCCACAGCCTGCACCACTTGTTGCTGGTGCTATAAATGAAGATCAGAAACAGAATAAAATTATTTGCTTTCTAGTGAATTAAGCATAGTTTTTTTTCCTAATTCCTTTTCCCTCCTCTAAAAATAAACTAAAAACTGCATGCAGGCTTGAAGTAATATGTGCCATAAACAGCAAGAATTCTAGGTGGACTAATCAGATAGGTCAAAGTGAGGGTTTCCTTTATCTAAATTAAGGGATTATAACTGGAATTCAATATCCATTTTACTTCCCAGACAGAAAACTCAGCTAACTCAATAGAAGCAACAGCAATCAACCCTTTACTCCAAAAATAATTGTCTTGGGTTGCAAGAACAACTGTCTGGGCTGAAGACAACAGAATACTGTGGACAAAACAATGTGTTTGGAAAGGAAGGCGTGTGTGTTAGATCTTCACCACCAGTTCATGATTAGGAAAACAACTGCCACCCCCAAACTATGCTCTTATTCTCTGCTATTCAGATATCCGCCTGCTTCTTCAGCTTTAATATTGTTCAATTTGTTCCAGCCTTGCTATTATTTATGCAACAAAGGAATTAATCAAGAGCTGAAGCAACTGAAAGGCAAGGAAAATAGAAAGAAGTGGAAGAGCAAGAGAGCATAGCTTAAACATCCTGACATTCTGAACGTAAAACTTGCTATATTTAAGATGATTACAACCGTAATTCTAACTTAGAACACAGCTATTGGACACTTCTTGAAGAAGGTCATCTACACTTACATGTAGAATCTTTGCTCACCTTTCAATTGTTTTGGTCTCTGTTGGATATAAGTTATCCATTTTAAATATATGTTTCCCTGAAATGTATACAACTTACTAACAAAATAAAATGTTCAGATGTTCAAAATGTTTTGAACATGAAACGCTCAAAATTCTCTCTCTCCCTATGGGAATTAGCCTTAAAAAAGTGATAAGTAACCTAAAGTTGAATTGATGTGGGATTATTAAATATTACTTTGTTTTAACTCTCATGAGTTCTGCTACCTTCCAAGAAGTGCAGAAACTACAGTTTTGTAAGGAGTCTGACAATATTTGTAATAAATAATTTTAGTTCCACTAAAGAACTACAGTTTCCACTCAACTATGGTTAAGAGCTGTGGTGGGATTAATTTTTTTTTACTACTGGTTCTGTGGGCATGGTTTGATGGGCATGGCAGGGGAAGGATACTGTAAAATCTCCAGTCAGAGGTGGTACTTGCCGGTACTCAAAATTTCTGCTACTGGTTCTCCAGAACTGGTCAGAACCTGCTGAATACCACCTCTGGTTAAAAGCCATAACAGACATACACAGTTTGTTTCATAAAGATCAGTTAGAAACACCATATGTTCAGTTAGAAAATGTGATTTGATGCTCAATATTCATCCAACAGCTAAGAAGAATATTTCACAAAACAGATTCAAAGCCTTACAAGACCAGAACAACATAAGGATTTTCATCTAGGGAACGATGTTTCAAGGAGAACAAGGGGTCTAGCTAAACTTAGAAACGAAATTTTCCATCAGCCAAATGCTAAGATAACTCCACTTTTGCCCTACTATCACCATCAGAAAAAAAGAAGAAAGGCTTAAGTCTTTTAAGAAAAGAAGCAACTGGCATATGGCATCCTTATCAGATATGTTGAGAAGAGGAATAAGGAATTGCTTTATATGTGAAGGATCTATCCATCAGACAACAGCACTGCAAAGATCTACAGCTCTACTACCTCCAAGATCTTAATAGAAATACTGAGCCTGTTGATTGCCTACTTTGCCAAAGAGGCAGAAGGAGCCATTTCTCTTTTTCGTGAGGTATTTCTACATCTTGGATCCTGCTTCTGTTTATTTCTTGTTCATTCCACATCTAATTTCCACACGATTGTATTGATTTTTACATATTCAGCTTTCTGAAGTTTCTAATTATAATCTTTCTAATTTTCTAATTATAATCTATTACTTGTTAGAATCCTTTAGTTACTTCCCCCCCCCAAAAAAAACAGCTACTTCAATTTTTGTACTATAAAATGTAAATTATAGATATTTTTAATGTTTTAGTAGTATATATTAGTCAATGTTAGGTATAAACATAAATTGTTAACAAGCACAATGCTTGAATTAAGAAAAGCGCAAAAAAGATTGACAAAATACTATGTAAAATCCTGCCAAGATGACACAGCAAGATTAAGGCTGACCTACACATTGTTGCCATGGATTGTCATTTTGTTCTAATAAGAGATTGGTTGGAAAGCATTCTATTTTTTTAAGACTGCCCCTTCGGTTTTTATTATTTCTTGGTCTCTTATTTTATTTACTCTCATTTTCTTCTTCATATCTTCTCTTTATATTTGTATTCCTTTCTAAGCTTGGCACTATTTTTGTCTCTAATTTCCACCTTTTAGTTTAATAATTGTATTGTTTTTGATATTATTTTTATCTTACTGTGAGGAACAAATCTCTAGATACACATTAGTCAAAGTTGGGAAATTGGTTCAACAGTTGACTGCATATCAATACAGGGCCATAAAAAGTCTCATCCCCAGGTAAAATGGAAGAGCTGTAGACATATCCCCAGAACCTAACAAGGAATCTGAGTTTCTGACACTAACTCACTTCTGCTTTCTGTCTGTAGCTCCGAATCAAGGAGATAGAAAGATATAGAGATACAAGATATAGAAATAAACATGAAGATATATAATTTGTCTCAAAAATTTTATAGGTGCTTTTATAGGCACTTGTCTAAAAGCTGTTTGAGACACAAAAGTAAGCAAATATAATTCCAAATCTGATGGATGTTCCATAACCAGTATGTCCTAAGGCAGAGGTAGGCAACTATGGTCCCTTTAAGATCTTCAGACTTCAACTCCCAGAATTCCTGAACCAGCATGGCTGGCTTAGGAATTCTGGAAGTTGAAGTCTACAGATCGTAAAGGGGCCATAGTTGCCCACTGCTGTCCTAAGGCAATATTTTTCATTGTTGGCAACTTCAAGGTGCCTATTGGCTCAGGAATTCTGGAAGTTGAAGTCCACGCATCTTAAAGCTCCCAGTATATTCCCAGATACATTGGGAGCTTTAAGATGTGTGGACTTCAACTTCCAGAATTTCCCAGCCAGCAGGCATCTTGGAGTTGCCAAGCATAAGAAACAATCTCCAGATACTGTCCTAAGATGCAGCGCATGGCAAGTCTATTTCTCTCCATCATATTTAAATGATGAAATAGGAGTCTCTCCTCTCTATTTCCACATTCTAAACTGGAGAAAAATGTTAGAAATTAAGGCATGGATCAGAAAAAAATGAGAATAATCTTGGTCAGCTAGCAAAACCAATGTACTGCATGTGGAATTGGTAAATGCTAAAAACATTGAAATATTTCTTTTCAGATCAGGAATAGTTAACAAACAAAATCAATATTGTATGCAAATGCCAAAACAGCAAAACAAAGATTCCTCAGTAATGTATCTGCTAATTCATTCACACAAATAAATGCCCTCAAGTAGTCTACTTGCATGAACACACCATAGACACACCATGTAGCAGTTATTTGTACAAATAAGCCAATGGATAGAGCTTATAAACCAATAATTATTGAGTGTCTGCAAATAAAATAATATAGATGCAGCAGACAAATGAGAAATCTGGTAGAATAATGAAAAACAATGAAATGCTGTTATTCTAGAGAAGACTGTGTTAGTAAAATAGATCTTTTGCAGGGGCATTGCACTGTACCTTACAGGAAATATATTTATCTAGAGAATTCATCAAGAAGAAATTTAGACACCGCCTCCTCAAAAGCATATAATATTGGAGTTGTACAATTATGCCTCATTCAGTATTGTTAATTTGTTTCCAAATAAGGTTAAAAAGAAAGAAAAAGTAGGAAATAGGGAAACAATGGTGGGCCTGAAGCTAAGCTAAAGTTGGTCTAGGCCTAGGTCTATTTGGGCAGAACATTACCAGGGTATAATAGAAATGTAAACAATATTGGGAAAGTGGGGGGAAGTAACATCCTGAAAAAGGCAATAAATATATTGCCATTTCTGTTACCCAGAATATTACATGAATATATCCAAGAGATCACCAGGAAAGTTCATAGTTATTCTGAGTCATGATGATCTTAAAATATAATTAAAATACAAAACTTCCAGGTACAAATTAAGATCTATTTAAGCCATAAGCAATTTCAAAGAACTGATATAAGACAACATACACACAGAAGGTGTTTAAGTAAAATGGAATTCCACAAATGCAACCAATTGCCAATGAAGGTTAAATAGTAAGAAGGCAGGCACATTTAAGCTGGAGACATCTTGCCTTGATTCTAGAAATTCTAAGTTTAGGATTAGGATTAGGAGCAACTAGTTTAATACAAACGAAAACCTTCATATAAATCTTTGCTGTTGACGATGTCGCATAACATTTCTTTTCTTTTTTAACCCATATTTACCAGCATTGCTGGAGGATAAAAATAAAGGTGATAGAAATGTATTATTTGATTTTGCTATTGTGAGATGGCAGCCAGGCATTCCCTGTAATCATAGTGCCACTGTTTCCCAAAAATGATCCCTATTGTTATAAATACTGTAATTGCTGGTTCCTTCATCTTGTACTTTCATCTTGTCCTACCTAGCTTAACCACACTTACTACTGGTTATGTCCACACCTGGAAAATAATGTTTAAGGCCCCCTCCTAGAAACCAGGAGAGTGTGAGTTCTAGTGCTGCCCTACACATGAAATCTGGCTGGGTGTCTTTGGGTCAATAACCTTCTCTCAGCTCAACTCAACCCATTGGGTAATTGTTGAAGGGAAAATAGAAGGAAGAAGGAGTATTAAATAAGTATCAAGTTTGCCTCTTTCTAAAACTAATAAAGGTGTGATATAAATAAAATAAGTAGTAAGTCAAAGCTTTCTTGTAGAAGTCCATCAACACATGATAACTCCCTACGTAACTCAGAATCCAGATTGAATGCTAGGTTCTAGGTCAGGTGTCTTCAAACTTGACAGCTTTAAGATTTGTGGACTTCAACTCCCAAAATTCCTCCTCCAGTGATGTTAGCTCAGGAATTCTGGCAGTTGAAGTCCACAAGTCTTAAACTTGCCAAGTTTGAAGACCCTTGTTCTAGATTTTAGAGACAGTATGAGGCACCAATCTCTGCAGAGAATTGGAAGGGATGTTATGTGGAGATGAAGCCAAG
Organism: Naja naja; assembly: GCA_009733165.1. Lineage (NCBI taxonomy): Eukaryota > Metazoa > Chordata > Lepidosauria > Squamata > Elapidae > Naja > Naja naja. Next base: position 237,976,550 of record CM019149.1, on the reverse strand, counting down.
GAGTACTTTCCTGCTCATAATAGCATATGAGTTCAAACAGGGCTTAACATGTTTAGGAAAGCTTAGCCTAATAAGATTACTTCTAATCAATGTTTGGTATATTAGACAACAGAAACTTCCATCTGACACAATTTATCAGCACCATTCAGGGCAATGCTAATAGGTTAGGACTACATTAATTCCCAGATAATCCAAAAGCTGAGAAGCATAAGGAAGGCTTAATCGCATCCTCTTTCCAAATCTAAGGTCTCCTTTCAGTATTCAGGCAAGAATAGAAAGGTACACAATTCTGATACTTTAAGCAATTATTGCTAGGCATTAATGTATGCATTTTTGAGTACACATTTAGTCTTCAAGGCAATTTAGTCATTTTACAATACAGTCTGACTGCACATGTTTTGAAAATAATTTTAAATATTTAGAAAAATAGATGTAACCAAAAATATCACTAGTACTATACAAAGAGCTAGCCAATTTATTCATTCATTCATTCATTTATTTTTAAAAAAACCTTAATACTACATAGTGGCAGAAAAAAGATTTAGGAACTAAGGGAGTTATTTTATGCTGATGGGAAATGGGTGAGTTAGAGCATATGGGGAAAAGCAGGTTGTAAATATAGTAAGAGACATGTAATCAATTATAAAGAACTGGACAAAGAGAAATCAAAGACATTGTATTAATAAGCGCATGAAAAGTAAACAACATCTTTATTCTATCACATGATAAAATATTCAGATAAATTTAATGAATGTAGATGTGTATATCTAGAAAAATTGGGCCTGCATAAATTAATTCTGATTCTGAATCAGAGATTGAAAGAAGCCATTATTTTTCTTGAGTTTGCAACCTGAAAATAAACTAATTTAATATGAGCCTGTTTCAAGATTCAATCTGAAAATAAGAAGGAAAAAACACCTACAAAATTTGCCATAAGCAACAAACAGGAGAACCTCAAAACATTTCACAAACTTTTGACAGACTGGGCAAAGAGAGGAGGGATTATAAATCATTAGTAGGATATTAACCCTGACAAATTCCAGTAAGGCATTTTCATGAATGTGTGTGTGTGTTTATCCATTGTACCTCTTTTTCAGGGAAAAAGAACACAGTAGCCTCCAGGATATCTAAAAAAAGGCAGATTATCTAGAAAAAAACATTTTGCTGAAAAAGTTTAACTGTGCTGAGAAAGTGAATGAAGCCCATAGCAAAGTTAGTCTTTCCTTCCTAAGAGTACTGATAGGCAAGATGGATGTAAAATACAGGTAGTCCTTGATTTACAACCACAATTGTGCCCAAAATTTCAGTTGGTAAGTGAGACATTTGTTAATTGAGTATCGTGCCATTTTATGACATTTCTTGCCATAGTTGTTAAGTGAATCACTGCAGTTGTTAAGTTAGTGACATGGTTGTTAAGTGAATCTGGCTTCCCCACTGACTTTGTTTGTCAGAAGGTCACAGAAGGGGATCACACGACTCCAGGACACTGCAACCATCATAAAGATGTGTCCCTTGCCAAGCGCCTGGATTTTGAACACATGACTGCGGGGAAGCTGCAATAGTAGTAACTGTCACCCATCACCAATTCTCTCTTTTATCATAAATGCAAATGATCCCAAAAATAGTACCATAGTTAAGGCAGGTGGATAGAAATGAAAGCAAGATACTCATTACTTGTGGACAGAATTTTTTATCATCCATTCCACTTATATAGACCAACAGGAAAGATTTCATTTGTATCTATTGGTAGTGTTGCTATATTGCAAATTATGCAGGCAAAGACTACATTCTCTCATTCAGGAACCAGTTAGTCTAACAGCAGTGATCTAACTCCCTTTCTTATTAAATTCTCCTCAATCTTCCAATATATTTTAAATATATAAATAAGAATGCTTTGAATATCTTAATAGATAAAGTATAATTACTCAACATTTAATTGTTCTCTAAGTCTTCTTCCTTTAAAATAAATACCTAATGAGATTACAAGCTTTAACAAGAAATCAGGCACAAACTGGACCACAATAAATCATGCAGAGTGCCACAATTACACCATAACCTACTTTCTGCCCAATGCTCTATTATAGCATGACTCTGGAAAAATGCACCACAAATAAATTCTCATAAATATTTATGTCAAATCTGCACTTTATTAATGCTAATTTGTGGGGTATGCCCTTCTTATTCTGCATTATAACTCCTGGAGGACTAGAATTCTCATACTATAATATTCACATCACTTCTATGACAAATATGCAGTAAACCATATTAACAACAGGATATGAAATTGTTGAGCTTTTCTTTTACTCTATAAAGCATTTCTCAGATTTCATGTTGAGTATTGGCCAAAGGCTAATGCTACACTATTCCCATCATGGGCCAACTAATCTTAGTAAACTTAACATTAGGACACAGTGGCAAAAATATTTTTACAATTGGGGTAACTGCTCAGAGTAGAAACTGCAGCCTCTCCAAGTGAAAAAGAACAATACGGGAAAGAAGACAATGCAAAATATACAGATATTTTGGTATGAACGTATTTATGTGCAAACTAAATATTAGCCTTTTTAAAATCAGAATGCCTGTAACACTCATCTACTATTCTGGGCATCCTGAAGAGAATTGTGACAGTTATTTCTCTGTCACAAACAAATTGACATCAAACATACTGGAAGCCATGTCTGGTAAAGAAAACCAGGCCAGATATTCTGAAAGTCTACAGGATTTCCATATGCTGATAAATTTCTAAAACAACATTTCTGAAAAAGAGAATGAAGTTTGCATTCCTGGTTATTATTGTATTGATGAAAACCAAGTGGAAAATAGATAAAAGGAAGATAAAAAATGTAAAAAATGAAGAGATAATCTCAGAAATTTTAGCAAATTTATACTCTATTAAAAAGGATGTCAGCTTGCTATTACTTTGCATTGTGTGCCTCAAAGCTGAATTAAAAAGAGGCGGTGAAAGAGGAGGAAAATATATTTTCCTAACAAAGTGTGATATATTTTTAATAGGAAATAACTATACTTTCCCCAACACAATCATATGGGTTTACAAAAAGTTGACAAAAAGGGAAAACAGTCTCTGGACTCTATTAAATAGTACACTTTTTCAGCATGCATCAAATAAATGCATCCTGTATTATTGCATTGCATTTTATTTAATATTTTAAATCCAATCTCAGATTGGTCTCTTGCAAATTTAAATATAGAAACTCCCTCTTTTTGCCCAAGAGTCCTTTTTCACGGTGTCCTATCATGGTTTCCTGTTGTTTCTTCATCATGCCCGCTTATTGGATGAGAGAAGCAAAAACATCTTCAAAGAAAAACAATGTCTAGTTGCCTTTTGAAAAAGCCCCTTTGGGACAAACATGACCTGCATGACTGAGAATCTCCGCAGACATCCATCTTTTCACAATAAAGCTTTAACAGCAAAACTGTCCTTTCTCTAGGCATGATAAGAAACAACAGGAAACCAAGATAGGGCACTATGCCAGTGGCTACGATAGCCCCTTTACAATCTGTGAACTTCAACTCCCAGAATTCCCCAGCCAGCATGAGGCCCACTCCTGGTCTAGACCTAGAAGATCTAATGCTAATAACATCGTGATCTTTCTGTTCTTTTTCTTCACCCATATTGTGGCAAGGGAAATCATGAAAGTGTTAGCAGCAGTATGAATAAAAAGTAACCGCCTCTACCAACTCCCTTCCTGGTAAGCAATTAAATGGTAACATAGCAAATGAGGCTCCCCAGAGAGAAGAAAACCATCTTAAAGATGGTTCTAGTTGAAATGTAATCAACACTTATACTGTATCATGCCGACTCAGGTGCAACACAGAAATTATGATTCCTTCTGCATTATTTCTGGCATTACATGTTTCTAATGTGACCTCACAAAGATGAGGTTTGCAAAGTTTAATAACCCTGCTCTAACTATAGCACCACTCCTGATAAAAATGGTAACAACAGCAGCATCTAAACACAAACACAAACTCTAGAAGGTACAATTGAACAGAGATACAATTTTAAATAACAGTCAGCCATTCAGTATGACAACCAAGTATTTACTGTAATTTTTAGTTTGGTCCTAACGTGCAAAATTAAAATGATTTTAGAACAATAATATAATGTAAAAAACTAAAATATAAAGTATTAAATAATAAAATGTAAGAACCTAGTCAAACTGTCCACTGTCACAACTAATTTGTCTTCAACATCATTTATATTCTTGAAATGTTCTACAGATTACTGGTTAAATTGCCCTGAAAATAGTTTGTACAATAGTGACATAGTATGAGTTCAACCTTAGCAAGAAACCCCTGGTGAATTTGATGATCATCACTTGCATCAAACAAGCCACTGATCTCTTACAAAGTTAACAAGCAGTGCAACGAGTTAACCTGGCACTATTATCAGTGCATGCAGTCACAGAATTTTGTTCATTTTTCCCACAGGCACAATAAAGAAATGAATGATAACATTTTCCAGCCTCTTTTGAATTCCTTTGCAATTATACTTTATGCTGAAAAAAGAAAAGAAAAATCAAACCTCAGGGAGTGTTTTCGCCAGACTGTAATGCCACCATCTTCTGAACTACAGGTTTCAAACACAATTTCTTTAAGCTGTTTCTATTCTGATATTCACAAATAAAATAGCTCATCAAGTGAAAAAAAAACATCACTCTTTTCAGACCTTTTGTCCATAAAGTGTTTATGGAGAATATTAAGCCATTGTGGGTTCAGTTAGGCTCAATATGACATAGGAACACACCCTTTATTTTGGTTTTTACTGTGAGTCAATCGGAAAGCTACAACTTCTCCAATGAGCCAGTGATGAACTAATGGTGTATGAACACAGGTTAGGTAATCACCTGGTAGAAATTAGTTCTGCCCTAGTTCTCTCTTCTCCTCCAGCTTGTCCAGAAGAAGGACCAGACTTTCAGGTACTTTGGTCTCTTCTAAAATAGTCCTTAGGGGACAAAACCATCAAAGAAGTCTCAGACACCATCTCACGATTCTTCTGTACTTGTATTTCTGGAATGTGCTTCTCCTTACTCCATTTGCCAAGAAAAGCTGCACAGTGATTTGGATTCAAAACTCAAAAAGATGCTTCAGGGTGCAAAAGCCTGTCTTCACTTCTTCAAAACCGCTGCAGCTTCTCCAGGGATTGTGTCACTGGCAACCACGGGCTCTGCACAATGCTAGGCAAAGATGGAGTTACAGAGACAGCTAAGTGTGTGCTCTGGTGAACTTTTAAGCAGCTTATTGACTACCAATTAGAAGCACTGCAAAGCCCAATTTGCCATATATTGTAAAACTCACAGGGACAAATTATCCAGTGGTGTACAGATAAAAAGTTTAAAGTGCAAGCCTTAAAATTATCATTGTTTATAACCATGACCTATCCTCTTTTTATATTATTATACTCAAATAAGTTAATTCTCTTCCTAAAATCTCAAATTCTTAAATATTCGCCTTAAAAAAAACCCACCAAAATACTGTACCTGGAGAAAGTTCCACTGAACATGGCTGTTGCATAGGGTTAATTTACAAAAATGTAGTGACCCAAGTGGAATCTTCAATGTTTAATTAAAAATGCAAACAAACCAGCAGAGAAATGATACGATCAAATCTGTCAGAGTTAAATAGCAATTCCACCAAAGTAAAATTAAAAAAAGAAACCAATATCTACATGATTATTTTTCTTATTATTTAACTTTGAGAATAAATATTGTAATATATAAAAGATACGAGTTATGTCATTTACTTATTTGAACCAGCAAATATTACCATTGTTCTTCTATTGGTGAAAAAAAAAATGAAACACCTTTCAAAGCTCTCTCTTCACCACAGAAAATCTATTGACAATCCAAGTAAAAACAGTAAGCAGTAAAATTCCATATCATAACATTTATTTTCTTGTTTGCTGTAGAATCTTTCATTTTTCAAAACCATGCCACATGCTGTTTTGTCCTTTTCAATTTCTTACAAAACCTTTTAAAAGGATTTCTAAGCATTGCATTCCTTTCTAAGATATCTAATACTTTCTATACTGGAACATCAATGCTTGTAAGATAGAGGGAGGGAAAAAAACAGCCCGAGGAACTCTAATATTCCTTCAAACATGCTACTTCAACACTATCAAAACTAGCAGCATCAAAAGCAATGGAGCCAATGGACATTGGTGCACAGTGACATCATTATACCCACCCTGCAATGGTATCCTCGAATCCCAACGTTGTCGCATCTGCATGATGCCACTATACATATTTCATCATTTGCCTTTCTCCTTCCTCTCCCTACAGACCACTCACAATCAAACATCAATTCATTTAATTAAGAAACACACAGAAAAAATCCGTAATTCATTATATGATGAAGAAATTTTGCCTTTTCTAGCCTAATGCTCTCTGGTTTGTTTGTGGAGTAGAAATACCTACAAGTCCCATTTAGTTGGTTGGGGTTTGTGAGAGATTACAGTTCCAATATCATCATGGCAGATGGCAGCAAATGGATGACCTTGTTAAGAGGCTTTAAATCTGGCTAGTAAATACACCGGCGGGAGGGGGGGGAATGTCACCAAGAAATCTCAGCACTATAAACTAGATGGAGGAAATCCAGGAGCATAACAGAAACCATTTTAGGTTAGAAAGCTACTTGCACATATCCATCCTACTCACCAGAAACTTAACTTGAAGTAATCCTTAAAGCAGTTAGAAAAAGCTGTGATAAATTCATCCCTATGATAGCTGCTTCTAGTCCTCCCTTAACAATGACTGATCTCCCTATACCTGCTTATGACCTACTTTTGAAGTTCTGATGGTCTCCTCACATTTTTGTACTGGTAAATGGCTTACATTTACAGCCATTTGCAGCATCATACAATCACACAAAAATGTCCATGGGGGAAAATTGATTCACTTAATGATCACAGTGTTTGCTTAATGACTGCTGCAAAAAAGGTAGTAAAATTGAGCATGGTTACATGGTGACCCAGTTAACTACTGATTTATGATCATAATTCCAGGCTCAATTATGGTTAAAAAAAATGTCCTGTAATTTTCTGCACAGGGAATCCATTTTGGGCATGCAGTGGGTAGCAACCTTTCTCAGAACCTGGAAGATAGAAGGTCTGGAATCTTCCATGGAATGAGATTACAATTAGCATTTTCTTACAGGCAGTCCTCAACTTACAACCACAACAACAGAGACCAAAATTTATGTTGCTAAGTGAGAAATTTGTGAACTGAGTTTTGTCCCATTTTACGTGTTTTGCCATGTTTGTTAGGGAAATCACTGCAGTTGTTAAATTAGTAACATGGTTGTTAAGCGAATTTGGCTTCCCCATTGATTTAGCTTGTCAGAAGGCGATCACATGACCCCGGGACAATGTGAGCCAGTTGTCTAGCATCCAAATGAAAATCACATACCATGGGGATGCTGCAAAGGTCATAAGTGTGAAAAATGGTCATAAGTCACTTTTTTCAATGCTACTGTAACTTTGAACAGTCATTAAGTAAACTGTTGTAAATCGAGGGCTACCTGTATTAATGCTGAAGTAGCAGTTCTCAAACTGACAATAGGAAGTAAGAGCTACCTAACATAATCTTTACAAGTGCCCCTTCCAAAAACATGTGGAAAAATCACTTCTGCATTAAATTCTTTAGGGCACATATCCAGGATATCAATGGAGCCATCTTTCTCCACAGGAAAGCATGTCCCACTCATGCAGGCAGAAAGGGCCTACTGCAGATCTCATCGGCCAAGAAATATCAACTGGTGGGATCCACAAAAAGATCCTTGTCTGCCATGGTCCCTGCCCTCTGGAACATCTTCCCACAAGAGGTAAGATCCACCCCCTCACTTTAACTTTCAGGAAAAGCCTTAAAACCTGGCTATGCCAGCTGGTATGAGGTCCTGAAGAAGCAGCTGTTGGCTGGAGATGGTTGGTGTACTAACAAAGAAGGTCCTTCACCTTTCCCCTCCAAACCCATGTTTTTAGTTTGTTTTAATAAATGTAATTTTTAATTTGTTGTTATATTTATAATTGTTTTGATATTTGTACATTGTTTAGATATTTGGATATAAGACACTCGGAGTCACTTTGAACTGGGAGATGTGTGTCAACTGTGAGGTAAATTTGATACTAATAATTTAAAAAAAAACCTTAGATACTGATTCTGAACTTTTGCTAAACTCTCAACATTCCTTGAACTCTCGCTTTCTTCAATCTGGTCTGTCTTCTAACAGGACTATCAACTGATTTTTAAAGCATACAGCAGAATGAACATGTAATATTATATATAGATATAGATAAGTAGATACATAAGCATACCCACACATACACACATTTGTAAAGCCACCCATTTCACAAGAACTGTGACTCTGGGTGGCATACAACAAAGATATAAAACAGTAAACATGTCAAAAAGTCATCACTGAAAGGTTCAAAAGCATAAAGTACACAAGGCATTATTTTATATTTTTATCTATATCAAATTTATATGGCCACCTATAATCCTTGGGGAGGTTAGGTTTTCAAGTCAACAAAAATAATGAAGAATCATTAAGAAATTTGGATTTTGGAACAAAGCAAAGAGTTTGTGACCCAAAAGTACATGAAAATTGTGATATGCACAATTCAGAACTGAATATGCAGAGTTTTCAATAAGAAACATGTAACTTGAAACTTTACATTGCTAAGTAATTAATTACCAGTAGGTTTAGAAATCTACAGAAATTGAGTGTTTCAGAATATTCTCTTTCGGCCATCTATTCCCCATTAAGAGCAAATCCCAAATATATAATTTAAGAAGAGTACAGGCTTAATATTTGGTTTCATGGAATTCAAAGAAACAAATAAGGAGATTTCATGTGATATGATATTTCAACCCCCATTTTCCCCCTTTTATAAGAATCTCATATCCCCTCATCCTATTCCATGAATGTATCGACAAAAAATCAGAGCCAAAATAATGACACCAGTGCCACTTTGCCAACAGCTAAGGCCATTGTTTTAAAACAGCTCCTGCATCTTTTAGATTAAAAAAAGCCCTGTCTTTATCTATCATGGTCAGATGCCACCTATCTCTTCACTCTTCTGCATGGCAGTGTGGTGCCTGGTAGCATCCATTATTCATTGGCTCTCTCTCCTTAATTCCAGCTGTACTGCCCAAATGCTCTTCAAATGGACCATATGTTTGCACTCATTTACAACAGAATAATACTAATACAGCCTAATAAAGGGAACTCTTAGCCTGGATGTGACTGGCCTAGTTGTCAACTCCACCTCCAACTCAAATCTGGTAAATTACTAAATAAATCATTACCCATGCAAGGTAGAGCTGTGAAGTAGTGGAGAAACTAACAGACTAAGAAATCAGTGTTAAGAGATTCAATATTCTGCATTTCTCAACTGTGTTCCATTCTAAATAGAGTTCATTTGTGGATATGATTTTTAAAAACCTTTTTAGAAAGAGAAGTGGGAGAATTTGACACATTTCAGCAATGATTAGCACAATTCTAGGAAGACATTGCTTAAACAAAAGTCTGTGGTTATTGCCATTTAAAAATATGTTTCCTGTGGACACCAGATGTTTGATGGTGAAAGGAGAGAACAGGGTGGTAGCACTAAAAAGGAGAATATTCTAGTTTAGTTTCTGGTATGAATTCCTTATTCACAGTACAAGGAACATGCCTATGCATAGAGCAGAGGAGAGAGACTAATATACCCTTCAGTTAATGTTTTCCTTCTAGAATTCAACCTAAAATCTATTAGAAAATCTGATATGTGCCCTTTTCAAAGTCACATTATCCCAATTAGGCAAGTATATGACAGGATGTACAAAAATTGGAAGATGGGGGAAAGGCACAGCATATATAATTAGCACCCAAGAGATTCCCATGATGTAGAGATTTATCCTTAAACACCTGTTTAAGAAACCAGTAAGATCAAGCAATACAAGAAGACACTTTGTATTGTTGATCATCTGCTGAATATGTATTTGTAATTTTAGTGGATAAATCAATAAATAGTGCCCCCCCCCATTTTCAAGTTTTCTCTGTTGCTTATACATGATTTTGTAAACTGGGATACTGCATAAAAATGGGCAAAGGGACATATCCTCAGAATTCCAAAGAGAAACATTCAAAAGCTGCAATCACCAATGTAAGTAAACGAACTACAAATCTAGTAGAGGATGTTTTAGTATTCTTAACTATTAGCATGTTTCACATTACAGACTAGATACAAACAGAACCAGAGGACTATTAGCCTTTTGACTAGAAAATCAAGCTATTAATTGGAAATAGATAAAAATACTGACTCAGGATAAACAAAGTTCCAAGAAACTTAAACCAAGAAGTTGCATTTAGCATTAAAAAATGAGTATTCAGCACTCCTTGCCCAAAAAAATTACTCTTGCTTCTTTCCCCCTCCCCAAAGCAATTTTTTTCTTGATATGAAGAATTGTGAGTGGGAGGGGAGGAGGGGAGGGCGTTGGGGAGGAGATGAATAGAGAAGGACACACCTGTATTTATCTCCTTATTGCCTAGAGCATCATATTTTCTGCCAAGAAGGCTGCATAAATCACAGTTTTCCAGCAATTTTTCAATATCTCCTATTAGATACCAGCTTGACAGGCTCATATTTTTGAGCACCAATGTACTGGCATGACAGGCAAACATTTGTATAAAGTAGCCTGAACCTAACCGGCAATGAAGCAGGATGAAGCACTGTGGGATGCAGTTGTTTCAAGTGGTTTTACAAGTCAAAATTGGCCTTCTCATATTCTGATGTTAGCAACTAAGGCAGATTTAAAGGAAAGAGAACAAAGACTAGATCTATGCAAGGAGGACAGCTCTGTCAGTGGCTTTTTCCTATATAGCTTGATAAAGTCTTGCTTATCTGTATAGCTCCACTTATTTCTTGTCAAGGGGAAAAGGCAGACGGGTATATTTTAGATTACAACTCCTACTATCCCAAACCACTGGCACTGCTGACTAGGTCTGGTGGAATTTGTAATCCAAAGCATCTGAAGGGCACCAGGTCAACAACTCCTGTAAAAAGATTGCCTATAATTTTCTTGTCCTGCCTGCAGCTTCCAGAGCCACCCAGCTGGCTGCTGCCACAAACTGAATCCCAAATCCTGCTTGCTTTTGCTTTTGTGCTAAGTACTAAAGGTGGAGATGCTGCTGGCACAAATAAGGTAGATCACAATTTAAAATTGCTTTGTGCGTTCACAGAATGACCAACTTAATATTAACCCAATGGGGCGGACAAAGAGTGAAACCCGCAGGAAAGTGAAATATAAAGACTTTCAAGCTTTGTGTTGCCCCATAGCCCTTGGCTCCTCTTTAGTTAAAGCAATTCCCTATAATTTGAGGTCAGCACACATAAACAACCACCCTTACCTCCTGGGATAAGAACGGAATGACCTGGGCACATATGGCATTCAGCCTCTTGACAATTTCCGCCTATGGATGAGAAAGAAAAAGTTAGTGAGCAACAAGTTGCAAGCATATGATTGTGGTCACATATAAAAAGAAAGTGCATTTCAAGTGATGATTTGGACAAAGACAGCTCAGCTCTTTGGACTCCAGATATTATAATGGCATACTTTTCAGTTTGCACCGTAGCAGCTACAGTAGCTTGCATGCTTGAGAAAAAAGAACCGACAGTGGTTTGAGGTATGTGGTATCTTCCACATTTGCAATAAAAATCCCCGTTCAGTTCAGACCGGGTGGGTAATCTGCAGTTTATGGGTCACATGCAAGCTCCTAATCCCCCAAACACCCACAGACTGTGTCATTAAATGCTGGTGGCAAAACCGCTGACTTCCAGATGCCGAAATTTTAGTGATTTTTTTCACATGAGCATTTTAACCTTCAAAAGGGCTTAATAAATCCTTTCTCCCTTTGAAACCCCTAATCAAACAAAACTGTCTGAAAACACTTGATCCCATTCCTGATCATATTACTCTGTTTCCAGACACATCCTTGGAGTCTAAACAACTGGGAGGGAGAGAGGTGGGGGAGAGAAAATGTTTCTCTTCTCTAGCAAAAAAAAAGTTACCTGCTACTGGTATACAGTAACAGTAGCTAAGCTTTCTGCTAATATTTACAGTCCCCATAGGAGTCTAATTCTACTTGACCTCATACTTCTTGAAAAGTAGGAACAAGGCTAGCTTCAGGGGACCCTACTATCTCAGAATAGAAAGCTTGGTCTTACTGTTAGATCAAGAACAGAGATTCATTATCCAAATTGTGAGTTGCGCAGAGTTGTTCAGGTGAGATGGGCAATCATACAAATCAAATCAATAATGGCTAGGCTAAGTAGCCAGAGACCCAAGGCCATCTATAAGCTCAGCCATAGACTCCAGAATTGTGTATGTGTGTGTACACACACACACACACACACACACGTGTATATAGGTAGGTAGGTAGGTAGGTAGGTAGGTAGGTAGGTAGACAGATAGATAAACTCTGAGATTTCATCTATTGCAAGGCTGTTCATCTTTGCAATTGTTCAACTTTCTGTCTCTGCCCTCTATCCACCCAATTTTTGAGTAATTTGTTTCTTTTGAAGACATAATATTATCAACGATTTATTCCTCAATATCAATGCTTGAAACTCTTATTTCATATAATATCTTCTGTGCAAATGTATACCACTTTTTATATCCCTTTTATCTGGGTAAAATTTCTCCCCAAGTACCCTTGAAAGTGTTTCTTTTTCCTGTTATTTTCTTTCTTTATGTTATGACACAGATGAGAGTTTCACCTAGGCAATATAGTTTCTGCTCTGTGGAATGTATTCTAGTTAAGTTTCTGCCACTAGGTTTTTAGATGACTCCAAATATACTAAAGAGATATGGCTGTGTTCACTTCCCTTTTTCATTGTTATTTTTCACAGACCCATCATTTTTAAATTGTCTTCTCTTTTGAAGTCAAATGTATGTAGGACCTTCTTTGCTCTTTTCTTACATATTAAATACGATGGGTATGAGCCTTATTTCCAAAAGATTGAAAAACATTCTGACATTCCATACTGAATCCTGGACAAGATCAACCATTCCCAGCTAGTTCTGTGTAGCTTTTCTCAGAATCTCAGACATTTCAGGTACCGGCTAGTCCTCAACTTGCCACCATTTGCTTAGTGACAGTTCAAAGTTACAATTGCACTGAAAAAAGTGACTTATGACCATTTTTCACACGTACGGCCATTGAGGCATTCTCTGTGGTAACGCAATCAAAATTCAGATGCTTGACAACTGGCATTATTTATGATTGCGGTGTCCCAGAGTCATGCAATCACCTTTTGTGACCTTCTGACAAGCAAAGTCAACAGGGAAGCCAGATTCACTTATCAACTGTGTGGTTAATTTAATAACTGTGGTGATTCACTTAACAACTCTGACAAGAAAGGTCATAAAGTGGGGCAAAGTTCACTCAACAGCTTAGCAACGGAAATTTTGGCCTCATTTATGGTCATAAGTCAAATACTACCTGTATAGAACTTTCCCTCCTTTAATATAAGTAGAATGTGTCTTTACCCTAATTTTTTATTTCCTGAAACAAGTTTTCCAGAATTGGATGCAACCTAACTCCTACTAATTTTCTTTCAGACTTGGTTTAAGGAACTTTCCTTCCATCCTTTGCATTCTATAGTGTCAGAATAACCTCTTTTCTCTTCCCAACACATCTGAGATCTCTCAGCTGCACCTCTCTAGTGGAACTATCCATACAATTGGCCAATTTCTCTCTCTCTCTCTCTCTCTCTCTCACACACACACACACACAGACACAGCTTATAACTGGCCTATTGAACCTTTTTACCTTTTAGGATAGCACCATGACAATTTTTCCAGACCTATACATGTAGAGTTCAAACTAGCTACTTTATTGTTCTCTGCCTATAATACAGGAATCTCCACAGACTGGCTGCTTTCACCTAGGAAAGATCAGATAAGGCTCAAAGGCTTCAGGCTGACCGTGTCCTCTAGAGTTTAATATAAGCGGACCATGTCTTTATCCTATTTTTTTTCATTTCCTGATACATTTTTTCCAGAATTGGATGCAGCCACACAATGAGTCTAGGCTAATTCCCTGCTTGAGCCCTCCTCCCAGTTGAGACGGTTGCTCTCCAACCATCACCCTGCCATGATTGTATGTGAAAGGACACAACCACAATTCAGTTGTACCAATTATTAATTATCCAACTAAAAAGTGTATAACTTTTGTAAATTTGACAACTGAAAATTATAAAAATATACAATGATTGAAATGGTGTTAGGAACAACATATTACAGCAAGGTGCAAGATACCCAGATAACAATCAGTCTCAGCATATATATCTCTCTCTCTGCCCCTCCCTCTCCCTCTCCCTCTCCTCTCTCTCTCTCTCTCTCTCTCTCAAAAAAAAAAAGATACTAGATACCAAGATGGACATGTAAGTCCTGAATTGCTGCCAGGACCTGTAAGAAACCAAACTTCACTGAACCACTTGATACTTCATTCAGCCATGATAGACTGAGAAACTGTTCAAGTGGTATTTCTATCTGTTCAGTCTGTTGCAGCATTCTCTTAAAAGGCCAGAAATGCAATCTGGGTGGTCTGGAATCAAAGACCTGTATTTTTGGAAGGTCAGGTCTGGAACATAGAGCTGGCCACAGTCATTGTATGCTTTAACTGCCTCATGTTTTGATAGCGGTGCTATAATGTGTTCTACTGATGAAAGTAATTTTGGAAACTGTCCAAAAAGTACACCTAATAACAAATATAAAGCAGGTGTTGTAATAACATTTTACAAATAACAAAGCTAAAAAGCAAAAAAGAAAAGAATGTATCTGCAAAAGATATAGCTTTAAAATATGAGGAGACAATCATGAGGTGGTCAGAATGGGAAACAAAAACAGTAACTTAATGTTTCTCAGAGTAGACACATTGATATCACGAAGACAAAATAAGTTACAACTGAAACATCACTGATTTCTTTGAGTCTACTTGTAGCGTAAGGCAATCTATATTGAAGACAATGAGAGGTAGTTCTAAAAATTCTGGACTGGCACTGTGGTGACTCAGGTTCAAGTTGAATCTCTACCACAATATCTTATTGGATGATTTTGGGCCAGGCACTTTCTCAGGTAACTTATTTCACAAGGTATTGCTGTGGGATAAAAACAGGATGAAGGAAAACTATGAAGGCTGTCTTAAGTTCCTTAAAACGTGTGATATAAATCCAATAATCAAAACAAATAAATAATGAAAATAATATAATTGCATTCATTCCATTGCACAATAACAAAAAAAATCCCAAAATGCTAGATATATTATTTTAAGAAACCATCTATATACATATATGTATACACACACACACACACACACACACACACACACACACATACACTTGCATATGCATATAGTCTTACGAGTGAACCCTTTACAACCATGATGGTGAACCTATGGCACAGGTGCCAGAAGTGGCATGCAGAGCCATTTCTGCCTGCACATGAACCGTCACCTGGAACAGATCCATTGTGCATGCATGCTCGCCTCCTGCCAGCCAGCTGATTGTCGGGTATCCGCCACGCATGCACAGAGGCAAGTGGTGCATGCGGGGTGCACGCGGGGGGGTCATGTGCACGTGCACAGGGGGTGGGAGGTGTCACGCACACATTGCATTATGGGTGCAGACACGCGCATGCACATTTGGCACATGATGCCGAAAAGGTTAGCTGTCACTGCTTTACAACAACATAAGGCACCAGTTACAGTGACCTGAAAACATTTAGGAAAAGTAAAAGAGAAAACAATATGGATAAATATCATTAAAATTAATAACAGATATATAAATATAAATACAAGTGGCTGAGGATGGTAGAGAGAGAAAATGATCAACTATTTAAAAATTAATACTGAGCAAAAAGAAAAGAGAATATTCCTTTTTTTTTAGACAAATAAATTTACAGTGTACAAATTTAACATAGAAACCAATTGATAAAATAATTGTATAAAAAAATTCAAATGGCAGAGGAAAAAAATTCAATTTGAAAACAACAGAACAGAAAACTAATGATTACAAGCAAGAATCAGTTTTAAAATCAAAACAAACTTAGAACTAAATGAGATTTAGGATAGGAAAAAGTGTTAGAACTGGTGAAAGTGCAAAAATTCAAGACAAAAAACAATTTGCTTAAAAGATATATCTTATATATAAATATATCAAATCAGATTTAAGTGCGTAAGTAATCATTTTAGAAAGCAAAATAAAGAAATCATTCTAGGTAATTGGATAAAAAAAGTGAGAAACAAAGCTTTGAAGATGGCAGAGATTATTTGGAAAACTAAGGAAAAGTAATAAAGACTCAAATGACAGAAACAGCAAATGAAGAACAATATAGAGTTGTAATACAGAAGAACATAAACAAAGTCAGGGGTAAAAGTACAAAGGATCAACCAAAAGAGAAGGTTTAACAACTGCAAAACTAAAAAGAAAATATTTTGAAAAATAAAGTGGTCTATAGAAAGAACCTGAGAAAAGCAAGCATGTACTTTAAAATGCTGATGCAGGCTGAAGATTTTTACCAAAAACGTTGTGAGTGAGAACCAACTATGAGGAAGGTAATTTGGGATTGGGATGGCTGTCCCTAAGCCACGTGATCATAAAGTCATGTGACCATATCGCTTAGTGAAAATCCCAGTCCCGTTTGCCTTTGCAACTGCAAGATGTACAGGTTAATCAGGTAGTGGTGGGAGTCCAGATAAGAGGCACTGCAGTGTAGTGTGGGATGAGGGGCTCTGGGGGACAGGTACAGGTGGTGCATGAGTTAGCGAATGCCAGGGAGGGCTTGTTAAGGCCACATACAAGTGAAGGAAGAAGGCCAGGGTATAGATGATGTGGCAGGACAAGAGCACCAGGAGATGGGAGGAAAATACCACAATGACTTATGGTTTTCTGTGCTAGCTTCTCCATTAACTTTACATGAGAGCAACTGACAAGGAAGGTCATCAAATGGTGACCATGGGACACTGCAACCACTGTAAATGTAAGCACCCAAATTGCTATCATGTGTCCACTGACGTGCTGTGACCAAATGAATTTTGAGGCCTGATCATAGGTGCCACATGTTCAGGGCCATCTCAAGTTCAAACGGTCATCGAACAAGTGGTTGGTAAGCGAGGATTACTATTACTTCGAAAGACTTAATGACAAGAGAGGAGAAGAATGGTCAGAAATAAAAAAAACTAATTTCAGATAATTCTAAAAATGAAAAGATTTTTAAGTTTTATTAGCAGATACAAAATCTATTTTCTTTTCTAGCACTATACCAATTCCAAGAAATGTCTTTTGCTACAGAGCTACAGACTTTCAGAACAACCAAGAATCAGATTACCTTCATCCACTTAACAGAATGGTCAAAATGGGTAAAAAAATGAGAGCATGCATGGTGAAAAATATCCTCCAGAACTCCTAGTGAATTGCCGCCATTGAGAAAAGAGTCTCAGATTGGACTGAATGGAGAAGTAACTTCAAGTTCAATATGCAAGGCTGGGAACAGATACAGAATAATTCAAAATGTAAATTTCAAATTTCTTTCAGCAAGATATCCAGGTACCATCTATTATATACTTGTCAAGAACTTCAGTTTCTTATAGTACATTATTATTATTTTTAACTGATTGGAAAGGATCTGAAGTCTTTCCCTTTCATAAGACTGCATACCAAGAAGAACAAGGGGTTGCATCAAAAGTAGGAAATCAAAATTGTGCAAATACAAGTTCATCTGTAATCTGGGTCATGATTTTGCATGAAAGAGCATTCTGTCCCCAAAAGTATTTGCAAACTGAGCAAAAGTAGAAAACAATTTGAAAACATACCTTTACAGGTAATCCTTTGTATTATTTAAGTCAAATACAGAGGGAAGTTTGCAAAGCGAAAGGCTGGATTTATTTTATGTGTACTACCTTAAAGAGCTTGTTCTCATTTCTGACAGACTAAATAGGTCTTTTCAGCAATACTTTACACTCCACAAATATTCTGCTGAAGTAAGATGAGAGAGGGGGACCATTGTCCAGCAACTCCATTTTCTTCCTTCATGACTTTTAAAGGAATATTTACATAAATAGAAAGATTCAGTATCACAGCCTGCTTAAGAAAATTCTGAATCTTGAATAAGCAGTCTTTATTGATATATGAAATTCATCCATCCATCCATTCCTCACATTTAACTGGGTCCTCATCTTACAAATGGAACTCAGGTCAGCACACAATAAAAAGCAACCATAAAAAAACAAGCAAATATGAAAACTTTCCATAATAAAAAGCATCATATTGTTAAAAAAAGACTAAAAGACAATCTTTGATGTTAAGATCAGTGTAGCTATCTTAATAATTCTCCAGTTTAAAAAAATGGAACTATGAAAAGTATAAAGTATAGTACAAAAAGTGTAAAATGTAACATGTACAGTAATGGAAAATATGTTTTCCCCTTTTTGAGAATTAAGAGATTATTTTATTGTTTTAACAAGATAGTAAAGGGTCATTTATATATTGGCATATTAAAGCGTACTGTTTGGCATTTTTTAAAACCTTTTTTTCCTCTAGGCAATGTTTTATAAGGTGCCCTATATAAAATAATCCGACTTGTTTTTTAATTAGAAGTAAGCCTCATTCCTACCATTATAACAGAGCTTATTTTCAGTAATTCCCAGTGAAATGCCTACATTTCTATTCAAAAGTTTTGCTGAGTTCAGCCAGACTTCTCAGGTAAGCTGATTGTAGCTTTGGTTTTCTATTTCTTTAAGAAAGCATTAGTTTTGTAAAAGCAAAGCTAGGAGGATACCTAATGCTAAAGAAAGAGAGGGAAAAAGTGGCATCTTATGTAATTTAAGCAGTTGTGTAATGTAAAAAAATCTGAGAAAAAACATATAAAAAATCAATGAGAAGGAGACATCCATATTGAGGCAATGAGTTATGACATCAGCTAAAGGTTTAATAAGATTTTAGCTATCTTGCTAAAAAAATATTTTAGAAGTTGGAAATAAATCCCACCAATGATGCACTTGCCAAAAAAAAAACGGATTGCTCAAGCCAATTTTTTATTATATAGCACCATTAAAAACATATTAAAGCCTAGCAGCATAGCTGCTTATTACGTTAAAACTTGGTAATGTATGTATTTTCTAATGCTATACATGACTTCATCTTGCATATTTTCAAAGACTAATCTTAAAGGGGGGGGCATTATAATGTAAAACTAAAAGCACTGGAGAGAGGAAACTTCATTCTTTAAAAAAAAACCAAGGAAAGAAACATTTGAACCATATATACATATATATCTTCTGGGTTAACCAGGAAGAGAAAACTTAAGGAGAAAAAGCAAGCAACACTTCTTTACACGAGTAAAGAAGTGTTTACACGAGTCAAGAAGCATATGAGTCTACAGTGTTGCCTGATTTTTCTCCTTAGGTTTTCTCTTTTTTAATCCTGGTTAACCCAGAAGAAACAATATTAAAATCATTAATTATTCATTCTCTCCTTCAAATTGCCACACTCTGGCAGAACATTCTGGAGCAAGAGTCACTGTAAAATTGGTCTTCAGTACCTTCTTTATCAGCACCTTCTTCTTTCTGCTTTCTCACTCCACATTCTCTCCTTCATTGCTACTGCCATTTTCCCTTCCCTAATTTAAAAGGATTCCAGTTCTCTGTGACTGTGTCCGACAGCAGGGATTTAGCTACTAAACCCAACACTTTGCATGAAACTATGCCACAACAGTGTGGCCTAAACCGACACTCTCTCTGACACAGAAACTGGGGGTCCAACGCAGTGTAAAGCCAATTTGGTATAGTTGTTAAGGCACCAGACTAGAAAATGGGACATCTTGAGTTCAAGTCCTATTGTAGCTTTGAAAGTCACCTGGGTGAGCTTCAGTCAGTCACTCCCTCTCAGCCCAACCCACCTCACAAGGTTGCTGTTGTGGGGAAAATAGGAGGAAGGAGTATTATATCACCACCTTGAGTTATTTGTGAAAATAATAAAGACGAGATATAAATAAATAAACCAACAAACCTTAGAAACTTCAACTTCTAATATTCCCCATGCTGGCTGTGTGACATTCTGGGAGCTGAAGTCTACGCTACTTAAAAGTTACTGAGGTGGAGAAATTGGTCTAAAGCAGTGGTTCTTAACCTTTTTGAAAGAATCGCCCCCTTGAGCCATTGAGGAAGTTGTCATCGCCCCCCTCCCCCAACATAACTGCCCCCCTGCCACCTCTTAGCATCCCCAAGGGGGCCAGCAGAGGGGCACTAAGAGGCGGCAGGGGGGTGGTGCGTCGAATGCGGCCGTGGCGGCACGTAACATGCCACTGCTTCCACATTGGAGGCGCCAGCTCCGGAGCAGTGCTAGTCAATGGGTGAAGCTGCAGGGCTAGCCGGCACCTCGAACACCCCCCTGTCGCCTCTTAGCACCCGTCTGCTGACCCCCTTGGGGACACTAAGAGGTGGCAGGGGGGCATTCGAGACATCGGCCCTGCAGGCTCACTCCATTGACTGTTGTACCACACCTGAACCGGCACCTGTCCATCCATCCAATCAAAAGGTCTGCCTGTTTGCCTGCCTGCCTTCCTGCCTATCTACCAGTCTGTCTTTTTGTCTACCTACCTACCTACCTATCTACCAATATAGATCTCTCTCTCTCTCTCTCTCAATATATCTCGCTCCATTGCCCCCATATCACCCCCCTTCCATTCCTTCGCCCCCATTGCCCCTTTTCGTTCCATTGCCCCCCTGAAAAACAAAATCACCCCTTGGGGGGCAATATCGCCCAGGTTAAGAACCACTGGTCTAAAGTATGGGATCTGGAACCTAAACTATAGGTAATAATGGGATCTGATAGCCTAAGAGAGTCAGTGATGATAAGGCTTCTTATGGTCACCTACTTTCAGATGAAAAGGCTGGAGAAAGCAAAGCAGTTATAGTCCCGCTGCATAGGAAGACATTTTATAAATATTTTAATAAGGCAGTCAACTTGTAGATTCTGATGCAGTCTCCCTGCATGAATCACATCTTTCACAATTTCTATCCAATGCCTTCTTTACAGTAGATGTAAAGAGTGTATTGTGGGCCCATTTTAACCATTTTAGTTAATCCTTTTTAGGAGTAGAAGGATTGCAAAGGAGCACCCCACTGTGTGGATTTTGACTTACAAATCTCTGGATCTAATTCTAAGAAATGTTAAGAGGGTCTGCATTTACATATGAGAATATCTTTCATCAGCATGCATTGTTAACTGAAAAGAAAGCTTTTACCTAGGAAACCTTGGGAAACAAAATACTTTGTATTTATAATACAATAGACTAATGGAGCTACTGTTCTGGAATTTGGCTCTAAATTGGAAGCATGCTGAGGGAAGGTCTAAAATGATGGATGGTGTAGAAAAAGCAAGGGAAGATTTAAACACACAGAGACACACACACACACACACACACACTCCCTTTCTCTCATAATCCAATGAATAGTAAGCAATCCAGAACAATCCAAAGGTGAAGCTTGCTGCCTGAAGATAAAACAATGATGTTCATTTAGATGTGCTTTAACGTGAGCTAGGTCCACGGTGAATAAGGCTACCAATTGCTGTTCTTCACAAGAACCGTAAGTAAGATACACCAGAGGCACTTTGTTTTCTAATACAAGTTACGGGGAAAATACATCTGTCAGAATTTTTTGAGGTTTTCTCCTACTGCTGCTAGGTGTTTGGTGAGGCACTGTAGAAACAGATGGATTCACAGGCTTTCAGTATGCTCCGACATTGCCTTTTTTATTTTGTAGTTCCAATTTCGGACAGTATTTACTAATTATCAAAGTCCACATTTCCTACTGATTGGTGATGCTAAAATCAAGAGACTACAGGTAGTTCTAGACTTGGGATCACAACTGAGCCCCAAATTTCTGTTGCTAAGCAAGGCAGCTGTTGAGGGAGCTTTTATGGCTTTTTTGCCATAGTCAAGGGAACCACTGCAGTTGTTGAGTGAATCATGTGGTTGTTAACCAAATCTGCCTTTCCTCATTGACTTTGTTTGCCAGAATCTGTCTGGGAGGGTTACAAATGGTGATCACATGACGCTGGGACAGTGCAACCGTCATAAATACCCACCAGGGGCCAAGTAGTCAAATTCTGATCATGTGACCACAGGGATGCTGCAATGGTTACAAGTGTGAAAAATAGTCATAAGCCAATGAAATTTTGACTGGTCACTAAACAAATGGTTGTAAGTCAAGAACTACCTGTAAGTGCATCCATGCCCTCAAGTGTTTAAAGGATAGACAATATTCATAATAAGAAAAATGAAGACAACTGGACAAATGGTACAAGTGAAAGAGAATCTGAGGGAAATTGAAGAAATATAAACATTAAAATGTATAGAATTAATTGTATGAAGGCTGAAGGGGAAGTCCGTAGGAAGAGGCCTTTGTCCCATTATAAACTGTTTATAAATCAGCAAGGAATGGCAGTTTACATGACCTCAGAGTAATGTTAACTGCACCAATGCCTGTTCATCCTGGCTCTCGGCCAATAGCCAACTGATTGTATGTAGCCAATACGTACACGTATGTTTACAATGGAATAAAGTTTTAATCCTATGTGAAAGGAAGCTGTGCTTGATGAGCCAACCGAAGCAGGAATGTCAAGCAAATATCACAACAATTGTCTGAAGTGACCCTGATACAAGGTTCATTGCAGAGCTATTTAATTTGGGACTTCAACATCCTTGTTTTTATTTACTCAAGTAGGTTAGGCCGGAGTGTTATAGGCCAATGTACACCTGCTGATCAAGGCTGTGGTTTATCAGCACGCAAACTTGTGTACACAATAGAGTCCAAATGTTTTGATAGAATTCATTCTGGCATTTTAAAAAAAGCTGCATCCAGTACTAGTAAAACAGAAAGCAATCTGTGTAACTCTCTTCTACTACGCACCTAATTTAAAAGGTCTTGCTCTAATATATCACCCTCAATCATTTCTTTCTGAAGGAGATCAAGTCATTTACTACATAGTGGGGCAATCTAGACTAAATCTACAATTTACCTCTTTGTAACACTGTGCCAGTTGTTGCAGTGAATTCATGCATATTCTGGGCCCTTCGTTCTATTCCTTTATTATTGCTTTTAGGTCATTTTCAGATCATATCTTGTTTTCCAATTCTTACACCTGCCCGCTCTGCAATTATGCTTTTGTTTGCAGAGTCAGATATTCCAAACTGAAGCAGAGGCACACAATTGTTTGTCATTAATCATAATATTCTTTCCCGCTTCCATTTCTAATACTCTACAGACTTTTATCCCTTGATCATATGCAGCATATTGAAAAGATGTTCAATCCTGTAAAAATCAGAATATATGAACATGTAAAGAAGTCTTGGAACAATTTCCAGCTTGAGGAAATTTAGGTCACATATATATTAGTAGATCAAAAGATGATGGAATATTATTTAATTAGAATGTTATTCACTAAGAGGGGAGTAATGTAAATATGAAATATTATCTAGACCATCTTTTATTATTTTGAAGAAAAATAATTTTTCACCCCGTGACATGTAGCTTAAAGAAAAGATCTGGCTTTGTTTGGAGTTTTTTTAGAAAAAAATATTTTAAGAAAAAGGAAAACGTATGAACAATGGCTTGTTAGTGTGTCGTTAAGTTCTCAGGAAGTCTTTGCAGACAGACTGGTTCAGTGATGGAAATTAATTTATCTGCCCTGCACTGAATCTCAGGCACATGCTGTTTGCAAGGAACTCTCAGAGCAGCGAGTGATTATAGTTGACCATTATTCACTTCCTAATTGCTGATGTTGGTCTGCTCCTGTTCCTTACATTTTATTTCCTGCTGAAGGGTGCATACAAACTAGAGAATTGTAAAGTTCAAAGAAATCAACAGTAACTTAGGTCTAAGCTTGTGCAATGGCAAAAGAACCTCCATACTTCACCATTAAGCTTGTGTAAATTGTGGAAGAACTGAGAATACTAGCAGCACAATCAAATAGCAGACATTGCTCCTGTGGTGGTTCTCTCTCTCTCTCTCTCTCTCTCTCTCTCTCTCTCTCTCTCTCCCAATTGCATCTCAAACAGCTTCTTGGTTAGCTGACTGAAAAGATGCTTGGAGAGACGAAAGTAGAAAAGCAGAAATGGACATGACTGAACACTGGCAGGAGTTCACATCTACGCCTTTGAGGTAACATTAAGAGTGGCAAAACACTCATTCTTTCCTGTGTTTACTGCATCCACAAACTCCTATGTAACAGTAGATGTCCAAGGCTCTTTGAGGGAAAGATGGAGGCAACTAAGCAATTAGGCAGAGTCTGCTTGCGGTGAGCAAGCATCTTATGTTGCAATATGGGGTTCTTCTGGTTTATGGACCTCAAAGGAAGTGGATGGTGGAGTTGTGTAATTTGAATTGTGTCAGCTATGAATTAGAAGGCATAGTCTTGAAGCCAAATATTGTCTGACTTTCTTAGTGTTTAAAAAAAAAATAGAAAAATAAAATGGACTCCTTTCACAACAGAAACCATTCAACCTGCATTGTGACCTTGAAAATGATCTGCTTCTTTTTTCCCTCATCCATCAACAGACTCATCAACAGGCTCAATTTATTTCCTGATTCCAGCAATTGGCTCCAGTCCATCCCCTTCCAATCCATGATCACTGTTCTCTATGGATCACTGTTCTCTGTAGATCACATGACTCAACATGCAAGGTTCTAAGGTGAAGTTTGAAAAGAGTGTCGTTGGTGATTCTATAGTGTCACCAACATAATATGTTCCTAAAAATAAAGGTTTGTGAAGAAATTATTGCAATTGAAAAACCAATCGTTCTGATACTGGAAAAACAAATTTCATATACAAGGAGTGTTTTTTCGGGAGGGGGGTTAAAGTTGCTGGTTTTTTCTGTAATTTTTATTGAGGATGCCAAGAAAATTAAACAGCCTTCCTTTTCCCTCCATTTATATCCTTTCCAATTATCTGTATCCTCTTTTTAACACACTTTCCTCTTACTATTTTCCCCATAACAACAGCCCTGTAAGATTGGTTGGACTGAGAGAAAGGGACTGGCCCAAAGTTAAAAGGTTGGTTCTCATGGCTAAGGTGGGACTAGAACTCACGGTTTCTAGCTGGGT
Source organism: Naja naja (assembly GCA_009733165.1). Taxonomy (NCBI): domain Eukaryota; kingdom Metazoa; phylum Chordata; class Lepidosauria; order Squamata; family Elapidae; genus Naja; species Naja naja. The sequence continues at coordinate 237,951,383 of CM019149.1, read as the reverse complement.
GCCATAACCACTAGACCAAGTTAGATAAATTTTGTTGGGATTCAGGTGGCGGAAGCTAGCCCCTCTGGTTCTATCGGTCTTCTCGGCAACATTTGATATCAGGAATAATGGTATTTTTCTGGATTGTTTTCTGAAATTTTGAGTATTCTGTTTTATGGTGCTTCCAATTCTAGCTGAGTGAGAGGTTTCCAATCAATGATCATGGGGGGAAAGGCCTTGAGGCAACCAGTAATCCCATATGGCATTTTAAGCCTTACCCAGCCCCATCCAGTTACTCAATAAGTACAGGAAGCTGCTGGGAAAGGCCAACCATCATGTCAGGATGAGTCTCATCAATATGTTGATGACACCCAGTTCTACATATGCCCTGAGCCAAAATCTTTAACTAGTGTCTGGAAGCTATGAGGAACTGAATGGGCTGAAGCAAGCTGAAATAAACCTGATGAAGTTGCAGTTGCTGTTTGTGGGCAACGAATGAAGAAATCCTATAACATTGGCCCTAGCAGTGACTCAGGATGAGGTCATGTTGCCCGCCCTCCAAATAAAGAGGAGGGGGTTGACATCCAGATTCAGCCAGTTTCCAATTTATAACTCAATCCGGACCAAAGAGCTCTGGTGATGGTAACTCACAACTGATCATTATCTAAATCAGGGGTGTCAAACTCTCAGTCCGCAGGTCGGATGTGTCACACCCTGGCCACGCTCACCCCCATTTTAGCGAAGGGGAAAAAGGTCACAATACGTCACGTGACGACAATGTGACGGCGCAAATTTCACACCCCTGATTCTAGTTGTTCTACTGTATCAACTTTTTGAGGAGGACCAAACTTGAAAACCAAAGCTATAAATACTAAACCACATTATTACAGTATTATAGTACCAGAATCTTGCAAGTCTGAATACGCCTCCCCCTTCCCAGCCTTTATCCTAAAGCGAACGAGACAGGCAAGTGTCAAACATTTCTCAAATTACATTCCTGCTTCGGATATAGATTTCTTGACCATTGTCTTGGCTGTGTCTCTCCCCTCACTTCCTCAAGGTTATTCACTCTGTCCACTACATGCTATAATACACTCTACACATGGCTGCCTTTGGAAACAACTCAGAAACTTCGGCTGGTAACGTGGCTATACTGCTGGTGGAACTCTCTTAGTGTAAAAATAACATTAATTTTAAAGTTGCTGAATTGTTGTAATCTTGATCTGGGAGAAGGGTAGGTGAATTATTAAATGTAGTGGGGGACTTCCAAAAGAAAGCACACAGTCCCAAAAATGAGAGTAGTGTTGTTGTTCATTGTTCAGGGTCCAGTAAGACAGCAATGCACTATAATTATTTCCAAATAAATATAGAAAATCTTCAGATACACGGAAATCAAATTTAAGTAGAGCAATATATCTTATTTAAATTACAAATGTTTTTTTTTACAGTGCTAACCTGAGAATTAAAATCCTGCAAAATAAAAAGTTTTCTAAAAGTAACAACCTAAAGGCTGAAGAACTTGCTCAAACTGGAATGTTCCCAAGCTCCAGTGAAGCTGCTTACAGTGCCTTGGGTAAAAAGAATTTAATGTCCTTAAGCATATTTTATGTATAAATAATTATGAATTGCGTTCTGCTTGAGGAAAAGCAAGAGTTACAAAAATCCTTGATGTAGTTCTAAATAACAATAATACCACTCTCAAACTATCATTTCCCCCATGGTTTGACGCTAAACACCAGTTTTTTTTATAAAACTGATAAGAAAACAAACTATAATAGAACAAATAAAACAAAGTGTCAGGGTTCCTTAAATCCTATTGTTTGTTTGTTTGTTTGTTTGTTTGAATGAGGCTGTCCATCTTGTAAATCTTAACTCTGGAAGGATAAAAACACGTTGAAACAATATTAGCAAAGAATAAAAATTTACAATGGTCACCGAGGATAACCCCCAACAAAACAATTAACAAAACCTCTCAACGGGCCATCTTAACTTCTGACTCTCAAGCCCTGCAGCATATCCAGGTCTTCAACATTTTACAACATGCACATTATAGGAGGTATCTAAGATACTCTTGGTCCTCAATCCTTCTTGAAAAACACTATTATTTCTTTTGACTTAAAAAGGAGAGCATGAAAGCACATAAGCTGACTAAAAAGAAATATTTAAAAAAATAAGTAGTATATAGATTAAGCTCCTAAAATGTTTAAACCCACTAAATCCCTTTATCTTCTACTCCAATTGTAATAAAATCTTGAGAAAGGATGGGCAGCAAAAAAAATTAAAAAAATAAATTGAATAAAAAAATAAAATGAGATATCATTAAAATATTATTATGCAATAAGTAATTGGAAATAATTTTGTTTGGATGATGATTTTGAAATCGTACAAAAATTTGCCCCATAAATAAGATTCAGTTGTTGTACAACAGTTGTACTAGCTAGAATATTTTAAGAAGTGGTCTGTTTCCTCATGAAATTCAAAGAAAATATGGTGGAAGGGTGTGTGTGTGTCCTTCAACTAGTACAACCTTCTTTGATTTTCAGTATAAAACATAAATCTTGCATAGAGCCAGAACATAGTATAGATATCATTCAATCTTTGAAAATAAAATTATCTGTATCTAGACAACTTAACACCCATTAGTATATCTACTGAAAGAGATAGGGTTTTGCCACCACTAGCCAGCAATTTGCCTGCAAAAATGAAACAAACAAAAGTATAATATAAAAAAATCATTGGAGAATCAGGTGAAGACAAGAAATGGAAAGAGGAGAATGGGATACTGAGTAGGTGGAGTGAAAGTGTCAAGAAGCCAAATTCAATGATGGTACCTAATAGGAGGTGAAATGAAGTAAAGTTTTTCACCACCACATCTACTGGAAATGTGTCAGGGGAGGAAAGGCTGCTCTTGCCAGCCCTGTGCAATTATTCTTAGTCATCACTGCCACATTTTGCATTGTAGAACACCATGTAATTTAAGAGCAACAACTAAGAAGGATCTTAAACAGCTGTGTCCAACCTTGGCAACTTTAAGACTTCTGGACTTCAACTCCCAGAATTCCACAGCTAGCTATGGGGAATTCAATGCTGGCTTGGGAATTCTGGGAGTTGAAGTCCACAAATCTTAAAGTTGCTAAGGTTGAACACCCTGATCTAAAACATTTGAAGGGCTATACGCAACTTCCAGTGATGAGATGTGCACTTTTGCTGATCCTGTTTTTCTGCCGGATGAAGACAAACAATAAAAGACCTAAAGAATGCTAGAAGATAAAGTGAGAACCAAGATTTATTTTAATGTTCTCATGATTAAACAGTGATTAAACAGAACGGTTGACTCACTGTTTTTACAAGACTTGGGGCTGGCCACCCAGAAGTCTACCTAAATCTTCTCCTCAAAACCAGAGATTTATCTTAACCATCAAATAAACGGTCTACTGCAAATAATTGGGTTGTCTGAGGTGTTCACCCACAGCTTGCTCTAACCTGCCACCTGTTAAACCAGATAATTGTAAGAGGAGATTTGGACAAAAGGAGAACTCAAGATATCTCTCCCTCACTGCAAAGGAGTACTCTAGAGGACACACAGAGAGACACTTAAAATTATGCTGTGGCATAAATGCCCTATAACAAAATAACAGTGAGATTATATAACATTCCAAGCATGAGAAAAACCATTTGTTCTATCTGCAGAATCTGTACAAAGATATTATTAGTGGTAGGCTGATTATTCTGGTCACCGGGCTTCTTGAAAGTGTTCTTCTTTTATACAGCGGGTTCTCGACTTGCAACCATTCATTTTATTCACTGTTTACAATTATGACAGTGCTAAAAAGCAACTTATGACTGACCTCCGCATTTATGACCATCAGGTTGTCCCCGTGGATCAAAATTTGGGCACTTGGCAACCAGCATATATTTACTATGCTTGCGGTACCCCAGAGTCATGAAATTGCAATTTGCAACAGGGGGCTTCTGCCAAGCTTCTGTCAATCAAGGAAACTGGATTTGCTTAGGATCACAACCAAAAAGGTCATAAAATCAAGCATGACTCACTTAATGACTGCATTGCTTAGTCATGGAGGTTCCGGACTCAATTATGGTCATAAATCAGATAACAGATAATCAGAGTTGGAAGGGACCTTATAGGTCATCTAGTCCAACCCCCCACCCAAGCAGGAGACCCTACAATGGCAGTCTGACAAATGGCAGTCCAATCAAAGATTACCTGTACTCATTTCCTATTAAAGACAGTTACAGAAGAGCAACACAGCTTCAGTTGGGCAATGAGGGTGTTTCACTCCATTGTAATTTTCCATAATGACAATCTGACTTTGTAGCATGTTTGCTTATTTGATTACTTATATCCCACCTTTATTATTTTTACAAATAACTCAAAGCGGTAAACATATTCCGCATACCTTCTTCCTCCTATTTCACCACAACAACAACCCTGCGAGCTGAATTGATCTGAAAGAGAGCGACTGGCCCAAAGTAACTCAGCTGGTTTTCATGGCTAAGGTGGCACTAGAACTCACAGTCTCCCACTTTCTAGCCTGGTACCTTAACCCACTAGACCAAACTTGCTCTCAAAAAAGACTAGCAGCCAGGATTTGCATCCGGGTCTACCACACCTGAGGCCAAGCTCTATGCTACCTAGCTGAATTTCCAGACAAATCCTTTTAAATGCCAAGAATATCCTGAATGGTTTACCATTTGCTTCAAGGCCCAACTATCAACCGCAGTTACCGATAAAGGCTTGGATTTTTACAAAAATCATGCAGATTGTGTGTGTCTGTGTGCGTTTTTTAAAGCCCAATCCTACATTTGTGAAACATCTTGTTATTCTGATTTTAAAGGACTTAATAAAACATATAACGAGCCATTTAGGGCAGGCAATGAGTCCTGGAAAAGAGCCAAAGGGCAAAGGCCAGAGTGAATCCAAGGATGAAGTACTAGTGGTGGTTGGTAGCACAAGCCACCCATTCAGTTATGATGCACAAAGAGACAAAAGCAGCAATGGGGGGGGGAGGCAGAAATGGCCAGAAAGCAAATGGCCAGAAAGCAAAAAAACAAAAAAACAACAACCCACAAGCGGAAAAGAAAAAGACCCCTAGGCTGCCTGGTTGATTTGTTTTAGTTAATTTGCAATCCCTTCTAGGAATCACTTGCCATGAGTCTGTGTGTACGCACATGCACGGGTGTGCAACTGCAGGCGCCTTCAACAGCCACCCTCACACATGCAATCTCTTGAGAGGCGTCAGCAGCACTGAGGTTCAGACCACAGGAAGCATAACCAACAGGCAGGGGAAACTGAACATTTACAGCTGAAACAGGACTGTACATCTTTTTACCTGTGGTAGCCATTCTATGAGACCCTCATTTCTGTTAAAAGGCCATGCAACTCTTCTTTACTCTCCTTTTACTTTTTACTGCACTCTTCTAATTTTTCCCCTCCTGTCCCTTCGCTGAAAAACATTGCCACAAAGGAAATCCTGCACCGCTGGTTTAGCAATGTTTCCTTAAGATCTGTTAAAATGACAACTCTTAGAATTTCCAGGCAAGATAGTTAGGCCTATGGTACGTGAGATGCAAACATCTGGGTGGCTACTAGACACTCTAAATCAGGGGTGTCCAACGTTGGCAACTTTTAAGACTTGTGGACTTCAGCTCCCATGCTGGCTGGGGAATTCTAGGAGTTGAAGTCCACAAGTCTTAAAGTAGGACACCCCTGCTGTAGAGGGGGATGGTCTATTTCAGTGGCCCACCAACCTTTTAGGCATAAGGGACCAGTTCTGTGGAAAATGTTTTTTCTGTGGACCGAAGGGGGCATGCTTTTGTGTGCTGCCTGCATCTTATGGATGGGGCTTTGCTTTTTTGTGTGGACCGGTTGCTGGCATGCCATGAACTGGTGCCAGTGGATGGGACCCTTGGCCTGTATGATAACCCAAAATGTAGCTTTATGTGTGACTACACATTCACTGTTTAGCATTAAAGTAGGGAAGCCTTAAAACCGTAAGATATTCTAATATGAAAGAGGGGAGTGTTTCTATTTTTCTATCAGTACCAGTAGCTATTAAAGGCCGGAAACCATATTCTATAACACGCAGGCGATGTGTGCTGTTTTTACAGGAGATACCATTAAAGCCTGTCTCTTGAAACAGCTATAGAAGTATCCACCATGATTTAATTTATTTTGCACAAAGAAGTATGAAAAAGAGAGAGAAAGAGAAAAACAAGCCTTCCTCGGGAGCTAAACATTTATAATCAGATTTCCTGAAGATAGAAGCTGGCGTTTAATAGCGCATACAAACTTATCTGCATTGATTTTTTTTTTTTTAAATCCAGGGCAAAATGTTCTCCTATGTTCTGCACCCTGTTTCAAGGAAGCCGACTTTTGCTTAAGATGCTCTTTTTCTTCATTCAAGTGCTTTGCCGATAGAGTTTTTATGATCCTTCCTAATTGGCAGGAGGCGGCATTGGTAGAAGGGGTGGAAAGGGCACAGCCAGGCAGAGATGGAGGGGGAGCAGTAGGATTTCACAAAATTAAGTAGGCAATTCTTCACTTTGAAAGCTAAAGTTGCCTCGGTAACACTGCTGATTCCATGGTCATCTAATTTTTGCTCCTTTTGTCCCAGGGGGCCATGCTTCAGAGAGGCATTTATTTACAAGCCTTTCCAGTGAGCTTCAGTTATCGGCCAATAATACCGTGGACACACACTTCTAATGGCCTCTGTTTTGAAACCGAGTCTAATCTAATGGCACAGTGCCCAAACTCCTTTTTTCCAGCACAGCCATTAAAGGATGTAGGTTATTGCTGTTGTCACCATTGATATTTGTCATTGTAATGTAATTAGGGCTCTAAAATGATGCATTACAGCCCTTGGCAGAACTTCTATTAAAATCTTTTCTTCTGCTCACTGAACTGCGACCTGCTTTCTGATGAACAACAGACAGACAGCTTTAGGGCGAGGAGCAGATTCATCAAAGTTGTATTTTCAGCAATGGAAATGGAATGGGGGATGGGTGGGATGGGAGGGGGACATAAAGACAATATCCCCTCTGAAGAAAAGGAAGAGGTTGGCAAGGGTAGAGGGGAAGAAGCTGCCTAGCCCATTTGAATTTCATCTGACCACTTGAAATTCTGATTGCATCTGATGAATCTTGTTTAGACAATATATTGCCAGCCTGAGAATCACATGGTTAATCAGAGTTCTAATCTGCTATCCATCAGCCTACGCCAGTGCTGTAACTTCCAATCAAATTTATAGGTTATGTGGGTCACACACATCTCTGAACAACTAAATGCACAGATCTCCCATTTAGAAGCAGGCAGATTCTCAAAGGCTGATGTGAGGGCCATTGGATGTAAGGAGACTATTCAGTGCTTTATGAAGGCTTCTGATAAACAGCTGCTAAATTATGGCCTGTGGACATGGCACAATGTTCTGAAAGCACATTAATGGCCCAATAAAAGGGTGATTGTTCATGCCAAACCCTAAAAAGGATAGCCGGCTTGCCATACATTGTCAGAAACATTAACAACCACTGACATGTCTGTGACTTCTTTCTCTTAACAGTTAAAAGCATTTCCCAGGCGTTAAAACACTCTGGCGATGACCAGAGAAAACTCAAATGGTTTCATTTTCTTAAAGTACTATTTACTGACAATCAAATGATGGGTGCATTTTAAAAAGTATCTTTTTCACAAAATCACTTTTGAAAAGCAGCATTAGCATACCCATGATACTATTTTTAAAAAAAAATCTAGAAAGACATACGTATTCGAATATGCGTGTGTATGTGTGTGTGCATCTTGATTAAAGTAAGTGTCCCTTGTCCAGTCATGTCCAACTCTAGGGGGCAGGGTTCATATCTGTTTCTTAGTCAAGGGAGCCAGCATGGTCCAAAGACACTTTCAAGGTCATATGGCCAGCATGACTAAATACCAAGATGCATGGAACTCTGTTTCCTTCTCATCGTAGTGGTACCTATTTATCTACTTGCATTTGCATGCTTTCAAACAGATAGGTTGGCAGGAGCTGGTGCAAGTAATGGGAGCTCCTTGTGTCATGCGGTGCTTGGGTCTTGAACCCAGGCTGTCAGTTTCCAGCTGACACAGCTCAGACTCTTTAATCACTGAGCCATCGCCCCTGTATCTTGATTCCATGCAAGTAAATACACTACTTTTATTCATATTAGATATACTTTTCTCACAAGAATTCAGAGTGAAGGAGTTTGGTTCCACCCTCCATTACAAAGTAATCCTCTTTAGCCTCATAATCACCTTTTTAAATATTTCTTTATGTACTGAGGTTTATTTTTTCCTGCCTTTTGATTCAGACTGGACTCCTGGGAACTGCATGGCAAGTCCATGCAACATTTTTGGAAATGGTTTCCTACTGCCTTCTTCCTATGTTTCCTGCGGCCTGAGATTAACCCAAAGTCTCCTAGTTTTGTATCTAAGGCAAAACTAGAACTCAGATTTTCCCATTCCTAGTCCAGCGCCTTAACTACTACACCAAACTGCCTGTCATTGCATTTATATTCCACTTTTTTCACCCTCTGCAAACTAAAAATAGTGAACTAACAAGTATATTGTCTATCCTCAAAATAACTACTTGTTTGGGAGAGAATGACTGAGTCACATTTTGGTAACATTCATAGTCAAATGATAGCTTGGTTTGAACTTAGTTTTCCACAGTCCTAACCCAATCCTACTCCAGTAACCTAAATACTTCTCAAGACTAGAATAGAGCCAAATATAATTGCACCTATAGTTGAGGTGGCCTGTGCTCCACATGTTTTTCTATCAATTTTATGTATTCGGAATTGTCATTCGCACAAACAGCTAATTTATTTGTATCGATTTTATGTTCCTACTGATCTACAAGGGTATATATAGAAGTAGATAAACTACCTGGTAAGTAAGTGAGCCTCCAGTTGTTAAATTTCAATCCCAGACTTCCTGAGCATTTCTTAGTTTGCCCAAGCCATTCAGTTTTACTAGCAAGTCAACAACTTCTAAAGGGCGGTAGGTTCTCTTTCTCCAGACAATATTTAGGGATAGTTCAAGCAAGAATAGATGCTAACACTCTAGGAGTTTTTCTGAACACAGTTACTCACAGAAAGTGACTTTGTCTTTAATTCCTTATCTTAGGCCAAAAGAAGACTGACTGGGGAATTCTGGGAGTTGAAGTCCACAGGTCTTAAAGTTGCCAAGTTTAAAGAGACCCCCTGTCTTAGGCAATAGCCACCTGTAAGATATGCTGCTCCAGGATTGGCCCTACAAACCCCAATTATTCCATTATATTGTCTCTTTTTGGCAGCTGGACCATTTGATTTCCTGCTCAGCTGAGGTGCACTTGAAAGCTCTGCTAAACTGGTGGTTTATTTGTGATGAGATGGCGTGATTCTGTCACTGCTGAGGCTGAACTGTTTCCCGAGTTGCACAGAGACCGTCTTCACCCATACCTCCTAGGCTTCAAATACTAGCTGCAGCTGCTCTTTTGAGAGGGAAGGTGGTGGATGGGTTTTCAGCCCATCCCAACAGGATCCGCTGTGGGGCTCTTTCTGCAGACAGTCAGACAAATGAATGCAACACGAAGGAGGGAGGGTGCAAGTAATTTATTTCTTCCCTTTAGCATAGAGTGAGAGTGAGATGTTTTTGATAATGCTGTTGCCACAGGACCTGCAGCAACTGGAAAGAGGACAATGATTTCTTTCTTTCTTTCTTTTTTCCTGCTTTGTTCTCAGCATTGTAAGATTGACAGACTTAAGGACATGGACCTGCATTAAGACTTCACATATCTCCACCGTCCCCTCCCAGACCACTTCCTTCTCTGGAAACACAGAAGGTTAGTTGATAGTCACATTACTCAGTATGAAACTATTATTTAAAAAAAAACAGATTTAGTTAAGGCCTCACATTCTTGTAGGAGTTGAGCCAAACAGCTTCCAGAATCGAAACACATCTCAAATTCACCAACAGATTGGTCTGGTTTCGATATTTTTTTTGTTTGTTTGTTTGTTTGTATCCCACCTTTACTATGTTTAGAAATAGCTCAAGGAGACAACCATATCCAACAAAACTATTTTCTCCTATTATCCCCACTAAAACAACCCTGTGAGGTGGGTTGGGCTGAGACAGTGTGTCTGGCTCAAGGTCATCTAGCCAGCTTTCATGGTTAAGGCAGGGCTAAAACTCATGGTCTCCTGCTTTCTAGCCTGGTGTCCTAAGCACTAGACCAAACTGATCTATCAATGTTTATATTGAAGAGCCTTTGTGGTGCAGGCTATTAAATGCCTAGCACTTAGTTCCAGCTGCCTGAAATTACTGCAGTCTCGAATCCCACCAGGCTCAAGGTTGACTCAGCCTTCCATCCTCTCGGGGTAGGTAAATTGAGGACCCAAGATTGTTGGGGGCAATAAGCTGACTTTGTAACAATGCCGCTTAGTAATAAGCAGGCATATACAATGGAATGAAGGCTATTGCTGAGCACATTGGGTTGCGCTCCAAAAATTGTAAGCCGCCCTGAGTCTCCGGAGAAGGGCGGCATATAAATATTAATAAAATAAATAAATAATAAATAAATATTGATGTTTGGTTTCACTATTACAAAAAAAAACCTAAAGTATCTTATAATGTTTTATTAGAATACAATTCTTTACTGTACCATATAGTATCGGCTACACAACTAGGCAGAAACTTTTTGGAAGCAGTAATACCTCTCTGGAAATCTTAAGATCTTTTTTCCCCTAACTATTTGGGCAATTTTACCAAACCCCAATTACATTGGCTTACACATGCTTGAACCTAAGCGGCTTGTCCTCCCAAAGTATTGGTATTAGAGCTTTCTCTCCAAATATGCACAGTTGGTAAATTAACTAAGCACCCTGGTGGGTCTGAATATGGCGATTATATTCCAAGTAAATGTGTCAGAATAATTGTCTTCAAAACAGTTTCCTGATGCCCTCCAGATGTTAACTGAGAATATTGGGAGTTGCAGATCTAAGAAGTTTGGAAGACAGCAGGCTAGGAAACTGGCATTTTTAAACAGTTTTTCTTTGGCACTATCTTTCCTGCTGTACTTTATTCATATAAATGTAGTTTATTTTACAAGTAAAGCTGAAAGCAAGTTTTAATTACTTTTGGATTTCTAGATATGCTGATTAACATACAGACTTGAGCCATCAATGAAAAAGTGTGTTAGAGCTCAAGGAAATCTTTCCTTTTAGTCCCCAAATCTAAAGGAATAATAATAATTTTAAAAATTTGTTATATAGCAAATCACTGCTGATTAAATACAACTATGCCTCCTATAAATATATTTGTATGTTTACAGTTGTATGCACATCCAAAACCAGGTAAAAATAACCCTGTTAGTAATAATATGAAATTCAGAGACATGAAATGAATTTAGAATTTGCAAAGCTTTAAACAAATATTATGCATATGCCCAGGTTGACTATAGTTTGAAAAATTGGTCTCCTTGTACAAGGTTGCTGTTTTGGTTTGTGTTTCAAGTTTCAATTCAAGGTCTTTTTATGTGATCTCAATTTGAATTTGCAATATATAGTTCTGTCAATGGCCAGATTCTATTCGAAGCGTTTAAACCTGCATCATACAGCACAGCAAATTACAAAAGCATATGCTTTTGACTGAAACTGAGCAGCACAATATATCACAATACTTGCAGCAGCCAAATGATCTCAGATACTAATGATAAGGTTAGACAATCAACAAGGCACTATGTTGCTTGTAAGTTGCTCTGCATATCTAACCTGCCAGTGTATTAAGTACAATTACTGAAGTATTATATCCCCTAGTCTACAGGTGTTATCCAACTGCAATTCAGAGAGAAGCAATCTACTGAAAATATAATCCTCCAGTTATTCAAAAGAAAATGATACAACTGAAAAAAATAGGATATGGCCATAATCCATTCATTTAAAGACAAACCACACAAACACTTTCTTATACTTATGCCTTTGAGGGGAAAAGGTGCAAAAAAATTAAAGAAAATACCACGGAATAATATTTTAATTAAAGCCATATTTGTAGACTGCCAAATTATGTAACTCGGAAATTATCTGGAAATATATTCTAATTAGATTTTATTACAAGAAGAATTGGCAAATGCATACAATATTTGTTTTTATGCACCCTGACCAGACTTTTCATATAGTTAAATATACCCAACGCTATTCATCCTGACCAAGGCAAAGACAAGAACCTCCACCCTTTTAACAATTTGTTGAAGCCATATTGTGGGTGAGGCTGTTTTAGCTATCTTTCAGACAGATCAGAAGAAAATCAATCTTTGAACTATTTTACAGTAGAGCTGATGGAGTGATATATATTATTGCATAAGTGCACCAACGTGCCTACCGTCCCTGTCCTATTGTTTCTTTTATTTTTCTTATATGTATTCATTTCATGTATTCACAACTATGTTTATCCTTGTAAGCGATTGACAAAATAAATAAATAAATAAATAAAATAAATAAATAAAATATCCCTCTACTAGTGTTTAATGGTCAGGCTCTCTCTGTCCATCTTACTCAATTATCCATTATATCTGGTAATCAGAGCTAATTGAAAAACTGAATATATATAAACACACATTTATAAACAAAGAAAGCCAATCTCCAGTCATGAATCCAATGCTACTATCCCAAAAGCTCACAATTGAGATATATAAATACACACATACACACACACACAGATAAACAAAGTATTTTTCAAAAGTTATTAGTGTTGAACTCAGTGACAGCCAACCGTAGTTTGTCTTGTAACAAAGGAGTGGCAAGAAATGAGCACAGTAGAGGTAGAGCAGAAGCCACTTTCTAATGGTATCCACTGGTTGCAGCCGTATTAGTAGGCCAAACCAAATAATTCCAAAAAACTAGAACTATACTTTCTTGAGATTGGCTCATAATAACATAATTCTGCAAGCCTGATAGTGCTGTACCTCTTCTCTTCTGATATCCTAATGAATCAGGGATCTGTCTGCCTAAAACACTTTCAAACATTACCTTGTTTCTCAACAAAGCCAAAGAGCCAGCACTGTCTGAAGACGTCTCCGTGGTCATGTGGCCAGCATGTCTAAACACCAAAGGCACACGGAACGCTCTTACCTTCCCACCAAAGTGGTCCCTACTTTTCTACTTGCATTTTTACATGCTTTTGAATTGCTAAGTTGGCAGAAGTTGGGACAAGTAATGGGAGCTCACTCTATTACACGGCTAGGGATTCGAACCGCCAAACTGCCAACCTTTCTTATCAACAAGCTCAGCATCTTAGCCACTGAGCCACCGCATCCCATGTGGTAACAGTACTTGCTTTTTCCCTCACAATGTCATTTTCTTTACTCTTTGCAACCAGTACCATGGAAGAGCAGATCATCTGGATTTCGTAACCCAGGTAAGATAGCAATACTTTACTTCATCTTCGCAACCAGGAAAACAATTGTCTGACGATGTGAAGGAAGATCTCATAGGAGCCAATCATGCTGCTGTTTCAAGTGCAAGGAAGAAAGAAGTCTCCATATGACCCTCCTCCTCCCTTTCTACCTACCCTCAATTGCAGCCCTTGTGAAGACCATGGCTTGGCACTTGAATTCTCTCACTCATCTGAAAGCCTTCCTGGAGGACCAAACAACTCTTTACCCTACTGTCAACACTAGTGTTGGGATAAGTGATAAGTTTTGCTCCTCTAATGGAGCCCCTCCCCTCCAGCTGCTGCCCCTAGAACTCAAAATGCAAATCATCATCAGGCCAGGAAAAAGCAACCAGACTCACTCGTGACTAGTCCCAAACAGAAACTTTATTTCTAGTCACCTTATTACAAGGATCTCACCAGACTGACTCTATTCCCTTGCGTCAGATAAGGCTTCAGTGACTCTGGGGTAGTCGGGCCTGGGCTGGACCACTTGCTTCAGTGCAAAAACTCTAAACTCGGTCCCCTCTTAACGCCTTCTCCAGTCTGTCTGGAGATTCCACCACACATCATCCATTTTTTAAAAAAAAGCGGGGGAGGGCTTTTGGGAGTAAGAGAAATTATAGTTGTGAGAAATTGGAGGTGTGAGAAATTTAATCCCACTTTCCAAATACCAACTAAGGTCTAAATCAAGACTGGGGTTTTTTTTATTTAAGGCTCATAATATACAGAGAAAATAATAACACAGTTTGCATTGAAAGGGAGAAAATTACATTGAAAGACATAAAATCAAGTTATGAAGAGATGGAGAACTATGGCACAATTAGCCACAGGAAATCACGAGAACTGTAAAATATGTGTGTGTGTGTGTGTGTGTGTGCGTGTGTGTGTGTTTACATAGTTATTGATGCAAAATATATTAAACTGCACTTCATTTCAAAGTCTTCAGCATTTGATTCATGAGATTTGGACACCTGTTTTTTTTTCCCCAAAGAGAAAAGGTGGGGGAGAATTATACAACTTGTAAATTTGTATAATCATTTTAGTGAAGTTTGTTCATTCAGCCACTATTCTTGTGCTCTCAAGATGCAACCAGAACCATCTTGAAAAAATTCTGTCCAAATTCTGTCCTCTCGTTTTCAAACACACTACCCATTCACCATAGCTACTAAAGCATTCTAAGTCTCTTGAGGCAGGAGATGACAGATTCCTTTAGTCGTTTGCTCAGGGCAAGTAGTGATATTCAGAGAACTGGTAACAAAGAACGTGCAAATCTGATCGTGTTTCCAGGTATCACTGAACAGGATGGACTGACATCTTTGCAGCAGCTACTTGCGGAGGAAATGTGTGAATCCCACTTTTACAAGTAACACCGAACAAAATCTTAAATAAGTTCTCCCCAAATGACTTTTCATACAAAGGTCAGGCATAAAAACCTTTGTTTTCTATCTGCTGCTCCTCCAAATCCTATTTAAACAAGGATTGTAATATTTCTGATCCCACAATCTTCTGCTTTCCACATCCAGTGCCTTCACAACAGCTTCACAATTTTTCCAGAGGAATTATGATTTGTAATAGGACAGAGGGGATTATTAAATACTTGGAAAGTAATATTAGCCATATTTAATACATTCAATAAAATAAAATATTGTTTATCCTGGCCCCATTCACATCCTATCACTCACTGAAAATGGATAATCTGGTAATGTAAGTAATATAAAATACTTTTAATAAACAAATAAGATCTTCAGTATGGAAACAGATGACATAGCACTATACTAACTCATTCCTGTTATTATTTAAAAGTGAATAGGAAAAAAAATAGAAGTACTTTTGACTGTAAAATAGATGGAGGAATGTGAAAGAAGAAGAAAAAATAACAAGTGGTCAGATTTGTGAAAGCTAACCATAAGTCATCGGTGACAAGACATACCCAGAGAAAACCACATCTTTGCTTCCTTAATGTTCTTTTTTCAAAAACATTTCTTTGTGGTTTTGCTGCCACTGAGTAAAACTGAAGCCTTCTGTAGGCCTGCGACTCCTACCATTTCCATACACTTGATTGACAACAGTGCTACTCTTTGAACTTCCTCCCATATTATTATTATTTTTTTAATTACATTTATATGCCGCCCTTCTCCGAAGACTCAGGGAGGCTTACAATTTTTTGGGATACAACCCAGTGTGCTCAGCAATAGCCTTCATTCCATTGTATATGCCTGCTTATTACTAAGCGGCATTTTTACAAGGTCAGCTAATTGCCCCCAACAATCTTGGGTCCTCAATTTAGCTACCCCGAGAGGATGGAAGGCTGAGTCAACCTTGAGCCTGGTGGGATTCGAGCCTACAGTAATTGTAGACAGCTGGATCTTAAGAGCAGGCATTTAACAGCCTGAGCCACCAAGGCTCATCATATTAACGTTGTCACCCAATTTTGTATGCTGCTAATGGAAGACAGCAACCCTATGTGCTGCTGTAATGGATGACGATGTAAAGGGATTCAAAGCAGTTACTCTCCAAATAAGCATATCATCTAGATCTGTAGAATATATCAATTCAATTATTGCAATTATTGATTTGTAAGAATTTGAACAAGTCAATAATTGCAGAATCCCTAATGCTTTGGCCTCAGCACACCTTTACTTTAATATTATTATAGATTTATATCTTAATATGTGAGCCAGTTTAAAGGCACTATGTTAGAACCAGGAGATCCCGTGTTCTAGTCCTACTTTATGTGCAATGAATATCCTAACATATCTCTAAAGCTGGGAACAAATAGTATTTTTTCCTTACTAGCTGTGTCCTTAATCATTGTATACAGTATATGTAGGAGCAGGGGGTTATCTCTGTTGGTCCGCTGCAGGGTCCACCTGAAGCCTTGGTTGCTACTTGGAATAAGGGGGCAGCTGAGGTCTTGAATCAGATCACACCCATGGGGCCTTTCTCCTCTCAAGGATTCTGTCATTTCCCATAGATTATGGAAGAAGTGGGGATGAAACAGGAGAAGAGACATCTTGAGGACTGCTGACGCTCAACAAAGAACAAACCTGACGAAACATGGGTGTCAGATGTTTGCAGCGTGACTACTATTGTGAGGTACAAAACCTCACAATACCCTGGAGCAAAACACAGGACACAGAAGCTTTGTCTTTTAACAGTGGTTTATATACAAGACTACTATATACATACATACACCTGTTAGGCAAATACCAGGCAATCTTCAACTCTACAACTCTACTCAACTGGCTGGTTCACCAGTTATGCCCATATCTGGACCGAGATGCCCTGAGCACAGTCACTCAGGCACTTGTCACCTCGCGGCTCAACTACTGCAATGCTCTCTATCTAGGACTGCCCTTGCATACCATCCGGAGGCTTCAGCTGGTGCAAAATGCTGCCGCGCGGGTTGTGATGGGAGCTTCCCGGTTCTCCCATGTTACGCCCCTCCTGCGTGGCCTGCATTGGTTGCCGGTTGCCCTCCGAATGAGATTCAAGGTTTTGGTATTGACATTCAAAGTCCTACAAGACATGGGTCCGGGCTATCTATGGGAACGTCTACTGCCGGCATCGAATACCAACCGCCCTGTACAAGCGCAAAGGCAGGGACTCCTTGGCAGGCCGTCTGCAACTCAATGCCACTTGGCAGTGACGTGGGGGAGGGCCTACTCTGTGGAGGCTCCTGCCCTATGGAATCAACTACCTCTGGGACTCCGCCTGGCTCCCGACCTCCGCACCTTCCGCCACGACCTGAAAACTTGGCTATTTGAGCAGGCTGAGCTGTGCTGACTCCTCTTGGGGGGGAGGGGGTTTGTTTTATAATTTGTTTTAGTAATTTGGCTTGTCGGGTTTAATTCTATTTTAGGTAATTATTGTGTTGGTTTTAATTGTGAGCCACCTCGAGTCCCTTCGGGAGAGGGGCGGCATACAAGTCAAATAAATAAATAAATAAATAAATAAATAAATAAATAAATAAATAAATAAATAAATGGAGAACTTTAATGGAGATAGAACATGAGGAGAGAGAGAGAGAGAGACACCCACATGAGGAGAGGGAGAGAGGGAGAGGGAGAGGAGAGAGAGAGAAAGAGAGAGGGAGGCCCTCACATGGCCTCCTTTATATAGACAGCTTCTTAAAGCGGCAGTATTCTGCTGACTCATCCTTAGTTTATCATGTTGGCTTACAGCCATACAGCAGCCAGTCAGCTATTAAATCTTCATTACCTTAACAATGGGTTAGAACTGCTATTAAGGCCTACCTGGTGGTAGTACTTCTCTGCCCTAATTGCACTCATAGACTGCTATTCCCCAGCCATATTTTGTTGACATGAGTCCTCCTGGGTAAAGGGGTGAACAAATCTTACAAGGAATGTACAAAGGGATTTGCTCAACATCTGTTGGATAAAGTCATTTGGATTCGTTCCCAGTTGGGCGCTGACTTCGTCACAGGGCCAGAGTAGACATTTAGAAGAGTCATGCCTGGTTATCTGGGAACAGTTTGAACCTGTTGGACCCAAGGAAACAGACAAGGTCTCAGACTGTGAACACAGTCACCTGCTCTTTGGATCCATGCTCCTTCTGGCTTGTTAAAATGGCCTGGATGGTGTCATGCAAGTGGGCTTTGGAGATGATTGAGTATCATCTATAACCGTGTTGGCGAACCTATGCCACGCATGCCAGAAGTGGCACGTAGAGCCATTTTCGACATGTGAGGTCGCCTGAAAGAGCCCAACTGTGCATGTGCGCGTGCGCCGCCGCCCGACACCTGATTGTCAGGTATCTGGTGTGCATGCGCAGGGAGCGGAGGGGAGGTACGCGGGAGATATGCATGCATGTGCAGGGAAGCTGCATGTGGGGATGGCGTGCGCATGTGCAGATGCACAGCGCATGAGGGAAGAATCATGCGTGCATGCACAGATGCACAAGGGGGAGTCACATGCGCATGCACAGCCATGCGGCACACGAAGGGGGGTCATGCACACATGCACAGGGGGCGTGGGGGGGCCAGCACGCATTGCCTTCCGGGTGCTAGCAAGCGAGTGTGCATGTAATTATTGGCACAGGAGTTGAAAAAAGTTAGCCACCACTGATCTATAGCATCTTCTCTGCGTGGCCAGGTTGTTCCTTTGCTTCTCAAAAAGGCTGAAGTTCTCCCCCTCCTCAAGAGGCCATCACTGGACCCAATTATATGAACAATTTTTGTCCAGTATCTAATCTCCAATCTCCCCTTTTGGGGGAAGATGGTAGAGAAGATGATAGAATAACTACGTGGAGGAAGCAGATTATCTGAATCCTTTTGAGTCAGAATTCAGACTCAGCTATAGGACAGAAGAGGATTGGCTGCACTTGTGGATGACTTCTGGCATGGGAGGATGGGGTTAGTGCATCCATCCTTGCTCTACTTCAGGGATCCCCAAGCCCTGGACCACAACCAGCTACCGGGCTGTAACTTATTCACTGTGCCAAGGGCTGGCGCACACGCATAGCTCAACTCATACGAGAAGCAAGCCAGCACACATACTTGCAGCCAAGCACGAGTCAAGGTGTGCATGCGCACCAGCCCGGTTTCCTTCTCCCCCCGCCAGCTGCAAAGGTTGGGGACCGCTATTCTACTTGACCTCTCAATGGCTTTCGATATCACTGACCATAGCATGAACTCAGAGGTTGAGGATGGGCAGCACGGTGTTGTGCTGATTCATTATTATTATTTTATTATTATTTTATTAGACTTGTATGCCGCCCTTCTCCCGAAGGACTCAGGGCGGCGAACATATAAAAAAGAACATATATACAATAAAAAGATATTAAATAAAGACAAGTCTAAATTACAAGAAACATTAAAAACAATTAAAATTACAATAATGAACAATGCTATTAAAACAACCCGCCCCCATGGTCAATCCAGGCCGGCCTGCTGAAATAGCCAAGTCTTCAGGTCTCGACGAAAGGAGCGGAGATCAGGGGCCAAACGAAGATCCGCAGGGAGCTGATTCCATAGGGCGGGCGCTCCCACAGAAAAGGCCCTAACCCTGGGAACCACCAGCCGACAATGCCTGACCGACGGTATTCCCAGGAGGCCCCTCCTGTGGGAGCGCACGGGGCGATCGGAATGTGATGCAGGCAGGAGGCGTTCCCGCAAGTACCCTGGACCCAAGCCATTTAGGGCTTTATAAGTTATTACTAACACCTTGAAGGAAACCTGGAAGGCAACCGGCAACCAATGCAGGTCGCGCAGGAGGGGTGTAACATGGGAGTATCGGGATACCCCCATCACAGCCCACGCAGCCGCATTCTGCACCAGCTGCAACCTCCGAGTAATCCGCAAGGGTAGCCCCATGTAGAGAGCATTGCAGTAGTCGATTCATTGCCTTCCTACAGGATTAAATCCAGTCAGTGATGATAGGGGAGTAGAGGTCCTACCCTAACCCTAACCCTCAGGCCCTGCTATGTGGGGTGCCACAGGATTCAGTGCTTTCTCCTCTCCTTTTTAACATCTACCTGAGACTGCTCGGTGAGCTCATCCATTGCCATAGGATGAGGTATCATTGATATGCTGATGTTACTCAATTATACATCTCTTCCCCTGGCAAATTAAGCAATGACATGATCATCTTATCCTGATGCTTGGAGGTATTGGATGGAGAACAGCAGGCCTCAGCTAATCACTGGCAAGACTGAGTGACTTTGGGTTTTTATAGCTGGTAAAGAATGACTGACCCAGAGTCACCCTGCTAGTTTCATGTCTAATACAAAACCATTTTCTAACCTGATGTTTTAATCGTTACCTCAAACTGGCTCTTAACAGTTTCTAGAAATATACATAATTAATCAGTTATTTAAAAGGCATACAATTAAGTTCACAACTTTAGAAACTGACTATAATAAATCTCCCTAAAAGACATAATGTAAAGATATATCCTTTCATTTTTAGACTGGACTGGAGGGAGGGAGGGAGGGGGGGGGAGGCAAGGAAGGAAGGAAGGAAGGAAGGAAGGAAGGAAGGAAGGAAGGAAGGAAGGAAGGAAGGAAGGAAGGAATCTCAGCTTCTTCCCTCAAAAACAGTTGTTTTTGTATGTGTCTGGCACACTCTTTCTTTTAACCTCCTACCCTCTTTCAAGAACTGGAGACAGTGTTTATTGCTGTGGTGGATTCTCAGCCCTTTCCATCTAGTTGTCTTACACGCTAATACATTGCCATCTTTCAAAGAAAGTACTGTGAAATGGGAAGGCTGTCATACAGAGTGAATGGTACTGCAGGGAAATCAGAGACGTGTAGAGAAAACTAATTAAGTAATTTCTTCCCATTGTTCCTTTTCTCTGTGAGGTTTTCTCAGACTAAGGTTTTAATGTAGACTTTGATTGACTTGTGCCTGATGTGCACATTGGCCAGTTTGCCAAAACAGCCCATAATAGGAGAGGAAAGGAAAGAAACAGAATTTCTCCTTCATCCATGCAGGAACAAGCCCATCCTACTCATTAACATAGAATTAGTCAAAGGAAAGCAAAGTTTACACAGAGTAAAGTAAATAGAACAGATTCTAGCGATTTATTTCATATTATTCATGAAACAATGACAAGGGAAAGTTTGGACACCCTCTAAACTATAAGTGTCCAACCTTGGCAAAAGGCTAACTAGGGAATTCTGGAACTTGAAGTCCACAAGTCTTAAATTTGCCAAAGTTGGAGATTATTGATCTAACTGCTTCCCCTAGAAGCATATGGAGAATTCCAATGTCATTGGCTCAGACATTTCTGATCAACTGATTCCATGATTTGTTAAAATAACTCCTGGAATTTCCAGTCAACATGGTTAGGTCTATGATATATGGGATGCAAATATCTGGAAATCTACTGTGCACTCTAGCAAGGGGGTCCAAGCCCAGCATTGGCAACTTTAAGAGTGGTGGACATGGATGGCTGGGGAATTCTGGGAGTTGAAGTCCACAAGTCTTAAAGTTGACAAAGTTGGACACCCCTGCTCTAAACCAGTGCCTCCCCTCTCCCACTTCTTCCAATGCCCTCCTATCTGATCACTCTTATACTCTATCTTTTCTATTTGCATATGTTTGCAACCTTTCTCTCTTCCCCTTTCTTTATTCTAATCAGGAATATCACTGAAGCATACAAGCAGTGAATAATGACTACAGTAGTCTTTCCCAAACAAAACCCCATCAGATGTAATGCACTTTTGTCTCCCATAATCCTCATCCAACATGATCAATGCTCAAGAGATCTAAAATTTAACACATCTGTGAAAAGAGCAAGTTGGAGAAAGCAGAAACTGTATATCAAAAATTGCAATTCAAAAAGGATTTATTGCTCATGGTTACACACAAGAACCTAATCAACTAAAGTTCAATACTAAGTTGGCACCAGATACTGTAAGGGTCAATGGAATTCAAAAGGGATTGGACCTGAACTCGTGGCAACGTAATGTTTCCAAATTGATGACATGTTTAACTCCACCCCCAGCTCTGCCCAATCTTCTCCTATGCTGTAGTCAGAGTCCTTCAATGTTCTAAATGCATTTTTCCCTGCCATAAGCTGGGATGCAGTTCCTCAGACACCTCCAAATGTTGCCACTGAATTGTAATCTTTAATATTACAGAGAAAAAAAGCATACTCTGGGGCAATAATTATGTTATTATAGTTACATGAATTAACTGCCATTAAAGTTTGAATTATATTAAATATAATGTAGCTTTTGTCCTTTCTCACTTATTAGTTGAGAGCATAGCATGCCACTCAAAGCATGTTCCTCAGTTCAACTCACTTAAGATTGAAGTTGCCGGTTGGGTGATCCCCTTGTCTAATGAACAACCATTTTCTAATTCTAGACCTCCCATCAAGTGCTCTCCAAATCAGTTCCCTAACTGTCTGCATATTGGGTGATGCAGAAAATCTTGCAATGAGTGTTCAGTGTGTGAGAGCAACATTTGAAGATGGATGAAAAAAATTTTTTAACAAAAAATGTGTACTTCCAACCCTCACACATTCTGGCCAGCAAACAACAAAGGTAAAATTTGCAAATTGATGTGCTAACCTATTCTAGCTATGGCTTCCACCTGCTGCCTCAGCAGAGGTCAAGTGTTCAGAAGGACCACCAATTCATCAACCGCCTACTTTGGGATGGGGGGGCAACAGAAGTGAAGAATGGCCAATGGGACCAATGATATTGGATTGTCATCTTTTTTCCCCTTGTAAATAAGAGTTCTGTCTTGATGGAATTTAATTTGAGCTTGTCTTCCCAACCTATTTCTTCTTACCTTCTATATCTTCCCAGACTTCAGAAGTTCCACAGGAACTTCAATTTAACCTGGTGTAGCTATATAACTGGGTTTCATCTGCAGCTGAGGTCTTTTCATCTGAATGGAGGGATGGCCTCTTCCGGCAATTTCAGTGCAAGAACTAAGCAATACATACACTTTAATATTTAACAAAGCTTTGATCTCTTATCACAGTATTTATATCTAAGTACTTCGATATAGAAGATATATACAATTATGCAGTGATCTACAGTAGCTACGTGCAGGGGAACAGTCTGCTGCAGAGACTCACTCACTTGTTGCAGACAAGTTCCACACGCTACTTTAATTGTAGGGATAAAGCAAACAGTGCTTTTCACTCAAGAGAGTCATAATATTCATTTGCTTGAATAAAAACTCTAATTTATCAAATATCTCTGCCAATGTTTATTTCAAAGATCTTGTTTTAAGCTTGTTCACTTAGCACTCCTACCTTTCACATCAGACTAGACTCCCCCATCCTTGTTATTTCAATGATAGGTTATTTTTATCTTTTCATTCACAACCATCAAAGCTTCAATATTCTTCCCGATCACATTCTCTGTTCTTGCCAAGCCATTCCCTCAAGTGCTTTTTCTCCACACTTACTAAATCCAGTTGCAATTTCTATGTTTTCTGAACCATAACACAATAAAAACAAGCATGTTTCACTGCTGCATTCCCTGGTGTTTTG
The DNA here is from genome assembly GCA_009733165.1 of Naja naja. Lineage (NCBI taxonomy): Eukaryota > Metazoa > Chordata > Lepidosauria > Squamata > Elapidae > Naja > Naja naja. The sequence continues at coordinate 237,927,989 of CM019149.1, read as the reverse complement.
CTGGTCTACGGAAGGAGTTCCTCAAAGGATTAATGCATTCATTGGGGACAATAACTAGGAGCTGGAATTCTACTATGCATGCTAAATCTCTTTCCTGTTGTCAGCTGGAAAACAAGAAAGCCTAAAACGATGAAGGGTGACATCCAACATAGCCTGCGTAGACAAGAGACTTCCTTCTTTCTGCCTGCAGTCTCTCCTCTGTAGCAGAGCTCAAAGTGGCAGGAGGAATCCATTTTCCTCATAAATGATATGCCATCAATGGATAGGCATAGATAAATCTCACCTGAAATCCCAAAGCGCTATTCAAAAGAAAGATTTGTTTACAAGTAGCATACCCAATGCATTTTAATGTACTGCGTGCATTTGGATAAAATGAGGAGCCCGTTCCATTCAACATTAAAACAAGCTAAGACCACATAAGATATTTTCTCTCACTGCTGGTGAAAGCTATAGCTGCATTGCATATTTCAGTTTAATAACTGTGAATGAGACTTTTGCCTGCACATTTAAGCTCCTCATCCCTTTGCCTGAACAAAATGCAAAAGTCTCGAGTCAGCCCTCACTTCCTATTTCTCCTGAGTCAGAAAAGTAGGATTTCCTACTTTGGAAGAAATTAATCAGATAGAATTTTATATTAGACGAACAAGACTCATTTATGTAGTAAGAGAAAATTAAGCTTCCCTGGATCAGAGAATCTTTTGTTTTGTTTTACTTGCTTTTAAATTTTGGACAGAGTATGGTTTTAAAAGAAATTCAAGATTTTACATACTTTTAGCTAGGGTTCTCTAAGCTGCTCTATTCCAAAAATCACAACATTAACTAACCTGAAAAGCACAACACATCAACGGTGTTAATTTCAATCTTACAAGGCAGTGAACTCCTGACCAAAAGAAGTACCATTTATAGCTGTGAGAGACTCAGCAAGTGCACCACTTATTCAATATTTATATTCTGCGCCAGGACATGGGAGTAATCACTACTGTGCACGGCTAAGAAAAACTACACATGCTGGACTTCTACCACCCCACTGTGAAGGAAAGAGCACCCAAGGTGTTGCAGAAGGTAAAATCATTAATCTGAACAACTTACAGCCTCCAGGCAGGGCTGCCAAACTTCTATAGCGTTTTATCAGTGTAACACACACACACACAACAACCCCCACCCCCCAAAAAATCTGGCCTGCTAGCCTTGGCTGAATTTTTCCATCCTTCAATAGGTAGCAATTGTGGTTCACAATGCATTCCCCAACTTCCTTTCTATCTTCAGTACAGAGCTTCAGTCTAAAACTGGTGAACTGCTCAAATGTGTAGTACTGTTACTATCTCTCCCCCCCTCCTTCCCTTCCCTTTTCAACTCCCTACCCGTGTGTGTGTGTGTGTGTGTGTGTGTGTGTGAGAGAGAGAGAGAGAGAGAGAGGGAGGGAGGGAGGGAGGGAGAGAGCTCTATATATCTCTTGCCCTCTCCCTTGCTTTCTATTCCACAATCTCTCTACAAAAGTGTTACTATCAGTGACTCCAAATAGCAAAATACCTTTTTTAAGCTTTGGCAGAGGACACATGCTAGTCTTGTTGCACTGAGTTTGATATTTTTTAGAGCAGAAAGATAGAATGAGCAAAGTAAATTCAGTTTTCTTCCCTGTACTTTTTTCTCAAATAGTCTTCCACATCTCTGGCTTGGAATGCAAGTGAAATGGAGATAATGCATTAAGGGTTATGCCTAACAGTGCAAAGAGATTCTAGCAGGCTTACTTAGAGGGCTGTTCCCCATTTTATAGTCTGCCTCCCGCCCATTTCTAGGTTTTCCCCCCCTTTTCATGATTTTGCCCAGATTAAAGCAGAGGTAGTGCAGGTGCTGTACCCCCATATACCCAATGCAATTCTTAACACCCCCCCTCCCCAATTGGCTTTACAGTCCCTGCAACACCCATAGCTGGTTTGGATACAACTCGTAGTTTAACAATTCATCCCATCAAACCTCACCTAGCTATCAAGGCCAAAGGAGCAAGAACAACACAGATTTTGTCAGGCCTCTTTAATGCTAGTCTGGAGTAAATATAGAATCTTACAAACCATAAGTGGAACTTCCCAGCCTCAGTTATACTGTAGTGAGTTAATTAAGTTGGAGACTCTTTGAAGTGCCTTTTCCCATCTCTCTCAGCAGCTGGACTGAGTTACCTTTTTTGAGATAGACAGTCAACTGGCAGGCCTCCAGCGTTCCCACAACCTGTTTGGCTTCCTCACATCCTGCTTGCCCACAACTATTTGCACACGTCCTCATGACTTTGCCTCTATCTCAACCCCATCCACTGTTAAAGTGGCCTAGAATTATCCTTTAGTCTTCTACTTCCACCCCTTATTTTTCTAGTAGGGTTATCGATTTCCCAGAAGATTAATAGTTCTCTGAAATAAGTTCACAGACACCAAACTACAGAGGTTATCTGCAGGTTGGAATCAGAATTTTCTGATTCCCTACACTCAAAGGTGCTTTTTCAAAAGGCAACTGGACTTTCTTTGTTTTTCCTTGAAGACGTTTCGCTTCTCATCCAAGAGTTTCTTCTGTTCTGAATGAATGGTAGAGAATGGAAGGATTTATATTCTGCAGGTTGGAAATATATATATATATATATATATATATATATATATATATATATATATATATATTTCCAATCTGCAGTAATCCAGATGGTCTTTAGATGGCAGCATCAATGAAATCATTTCAACTCATCTTTCCTGTGGCAAAAGATGCCAGAGAAACTAATAGCCAATGCCCTGAAACTACACTAGGTTAAACTGTATGAGAGCAGCAACATTATCTGGCTTCAGTGTTGAGGCATGTAAACAGAACCTGCAGGGACAGAGCAACTCAGATTGATCTCAAGAACTGACATGGCTGTAAGGAAAAGGCCTAAGTCTTCACTGTTACTAGAGGGATATCCACTCAAGTTAATCCGTGGCATTATGTAAAAAGCCCCAAAGATAAATGTTTTCAATTTCTCCCCCTCCTTCCCCTCTCTGTCTTTCTCAGGGATACAAATATTTTTATTTGTTTGTTTGTTTATTTGTCAAACACGTACAAGATAACAAGTATAGGTATAATCACAAACATGAACAAAGGAAGTAAATACAGATAAATGGGGACAGTAAGACAGGGACGGTAGGCACGCTGGTGCGCGTATGCACGCCTCCTTTAAGGACCTCTTAAGAATGTGGTGAGGTCCAAGGTAGACAGTTTGAGGTTGAAGCTGTGAGTGTATTTGTGGGATCCTTGGTGGTTTGGTGGTGGCGTTTTTTTTTTTTTTTTGCAGCACTGATGATGTTACTGCACTGCTCTCTTGCCACACTGATAATGTTACCTAGTTTGGTAATGAAATGTCTGCAAGAAAACCATCAAACTCAGAAAGCACAGTTCAACTCCTAAGCCACAAATATCCTCTCAGTTTCACAGATATTTTAAAAACAACAAATTATCCTATTGAGTTAAATTATAAATAATATCTTATCTATCCCATTAACAAAATTTTCACAGGTTGTGATAGGAAGAGAAAGTTACACAGCAACCCATAAACTACTACCATAGCTAGTCATTCTGCTTCAGTTTCACTCCATTGAAGCTGGCGAGTTCCAGCCTGCAAGTTTGGAAATGTGAAGAGGTGGGAGGAGATGGAATAATAAAATATCTGTTCAAAATCTATTATGTAAATTGTTTTAAACTGAACCACACAGAGAACACATTTTCTCTTTCATGGTTAAGGGAGCACAATATATGAAACCTACCAAACAAAAATAATGGGCTTTTCCAAACATTACTTTTGTAGACCTGAATTTTACATTCCATTCCAACTGTTGCACAACATTATACAACATATGCTGGGAAGGGAGCTTGCTTACTATCCGTTGCACAGACCCATCATCAGTGTTACCCTAGACACATGAAGCCTTCCTGTATCACTGAGATTGCAACATAAATAAGTAGGTATACACCAGGGGTCCCCCGCCAGAAACCGGGCCATGCAAACAAGCGAAGTCCCATCCATGGGATGCAGGAAGCACACAAAATCACGCCCCCTCCTGTCCTCTCTCCTCAGAACCGGTCCCTGGTGCCCAAGAGTTTGGGGCACTGATCTATGCTATAACATACCAACAACCAGTCTTGGGTTTACCCACTTCAATTAAGAATAATATTAGAGGTTTGCCATCATAAGCTGAGGCATGTTTCAATTAGAAGCAGTCCATTGATTCCAATTCTGCTTAGCAGTTGGCAAGAAATTGAAAACATGATCGATCACGTGTTTGGGAGAACCAGTAGCCAAACTATCTCTGAACGCTGCATAGCCAAATGATTGTCTGCAACAAGCTGTGCATTTAGGCTCCATAAAACTGTACTCTGTTTGTAACAAACAAATTCATCCACGGCATTTATTTCATCTGGAAAAGGAACACTTAAATCATTCCATAAATGCAAACGCAAATCATCTCGAGTTATTTGATGGAGTTAAATGGAACTTTTAGCTAAAATTTGGGGAGGAACTTGTATGCCTACAAGCAGCCCATGCTGAATAAAACAACCACATTTGGCAAAAAAGTATATTGAAACTGCAACACTCTCTGTGCATAATCTTCTTTTTCTGCTTGCAGTGTTTGGTAGAGAAAATGCCACTATTGAAATTACTCCTATGTCTTGGACAGCAAATAACAATTGCTATTGATAAATTAATACTGGTGCAATGTTTCTTCCCCATTTTAATTGGTTGTTATGAAGAGATAATAAGATACTTTCATGTTTATACACTGCTTATGCATACCACTGTAGAATTGTAACAACCGGTATTTAAAGACGTGGGTATGTCAACTGTAGGTTGTTTCTGGTTTGAGAAACAAAGCAATCATGAGCGCTCAACAGAGAATGCAGTGCCAACATTTGTATGCATTTAAAAGGCAGTCAGAAATCCATGCTAAGAAGAAGAAAAATCACGGAGCCTATGATCAAACAGCATGTATGCATGCAGTACAGCCCATCCCCAATTATGCAAACTAGCTACCTTCTTCACTATGAATCCCTGTGGGACAATGTAACCTTATATAAACATTCTTCCCAATTAAAAGAAAATGTAATTATTCAAATGATTCTTCTCTCTAGAAGCAGGAAAATGAGGCTCATGCTAAAAAGGGAGAGACAGAGAGGCAGCAGTGAAATTAAAAGGCTCCTTCCTCGTAAAAAAAAAGAATTTGAATAATTTATATTTTAGAATGTATATGCAGTAACTATTTAACTCTATTGTTGAAATATTCTTCTCCTAAGAGTTATTACACCATACGGTTGCTTTTTACACTGTCTGAATGCTGAAGGCATACCTAAGAATTACTGATCAGATTTAAAATTCTAATCTTTAGATTTTAAAAAAATCTAATCTAAAATTCTACACCTTTGATTGGAAGTGACTGGGTGATTTAATCTCCAATATTTTTTCCTCACATATGTTGGTTTCTGCAAGTTTGCTTATGCCATTTCTCCATTAATCCTGTCATTAATTTTTCCATATATATTTTTTTAAAGCTGACTCAATAAGAGACCTGCATGAATCCAAAGTCAGGTAAGTCACCACATAAATCAGATACAGTTTGACCATACCAATTTTAAGGTGGAAGATAGATCTACTTAAGTGAAGAAATTCTGACTGCAATTTTTGTTCATCAGCTGTTTTGAAATTTGATAAGTAAGCTTTGTCATTGGTGTTTACCTTTGCATTTCTAATCTACTTTATTTTCGCTTTCCAGTCCTACAGTACGGGTTCCTCGTTGTTTATATCTTGAACAAATCTTTCTTATGGTTTAAAAAAAGGAGAGCAACTTTTAACAACATAATTTTAGCTGGTTTCCCAGCTTCTTCTCAAGTAGAAAACAATACATCTCCAACCAGGAATCAATATCGCACATGTTCATCTTGTAATTCTACTCACACATACAGACCCATTTACAATCCAAAACATCTGGATAAATAAACAGAACATTACAGAGTGATCTTGTTTTAATCTTCAGCAATCACTGAGATATTTATGAGAATAGATACAGGAACAGAAACTTTTCGATACAAGAGCTTCTTGAAAGCAAGAACACACTAATGCTTACAAAAGAATGTCTGTTCTCTACAGCAGTATTTCTCAATAACTTTTAAGAGGCATGGACTTCAGTTCCCAGAATCCCACAGCCATCATGCTGGGAGTTGAAATCCACACATCTTAAAGTTGCTGAAGTTGAGAAACACTCCTTGAGTTACAACCAACAGTGCAGCCTTCACACAGTGGTCATCTCTTCACATACAAAACTCTCTCCCTTTCTGGAGTTATTTATAGGCCTTACAAAATTTGCAGATATGTGAAAAGTGTCTTATCAATAACAGAAAATACTCATTACATTGATCAGTAACTTGGCATTTCTGGGATGGAGAGCAAGATGTCCTTTGTACAGGTGGTTCTCAACTTACAACCTTTTGTTAGTGACTCTTCAAAGTTACAATGACACTGAAAAAAGTGACTTATGACCATTTTTCACACTCATGACAGTTGCAGCATCTCTTTGGACACGTGGTAAAAATTTGGATGCTTGGCAACTGGCTCCTATTTCTGATGGTTTCAATGTCCTGGGATCATGTGATCACCTTTTGTGACCTTCTGAAAAGCAAAACCAGATTTGTTTTTTAACATCTGTATGATGGGGCAAAACTCACTTAGCTACTGTCTTGCTTAGCAATGGAAATTTTAGGCTCAATTCTGTTTGTAAGTCAAGGACTACCTGTATTGTGACAAGTAAGCAAATAATAATAGTGATTTGGAACAGTTACTAGAATAAAGCACCTATCACATTGTACTCACAGACAAGGAAGTAGCCCCAGACATTCCTATTGGTTTGATAGGGGAAGCAGAGGAGAAAAGAAGCAAGCATTCTCCATGAATGGAGTAACAAGGGGACGTCTCCAAACCTGGCTGGCTGAGGAATTCTGGGAGTTAAAGTCCACAAGTTTTCAATTTGCCAAGTTTGGAAACCACTGGACAAGCAGGTATGCCAAATCCAACAACTGAAAAATAGCAGCGGGCTACTCTGGGCAGAATAGGACAACTCTGCATGGCCAACTCGGCATTACCAGCTCACTGCCGCCCGCTTACCATCACCAAGACACACCTCTGCCAACTCATCACTGCCAAGTTGCTGCAGGACAACTCCACATGGACAACTCCCGATGAAGACAATCTACCATGGGAAGCTGGAGGGAATGCCGAGCAGGTGAGTGACCAGATGGGCAGAGCACAGAGCAGCAGTAGTGGTCAGGGGCTTCCCATTTTCACACACACACCTGCTGCTGCCAAGCTCCAGGTCAGAGGCCAGGGATGGTAGCAGTAGGCAGAGTGGGCAGCGGGGAAGTGGCAGAGAACAGGAGCGTGTCATTTTCACATATCCTGCTGCCGCCTCTGCTTTCACTACTGAATTCCAGGCCAAAGAGGCTGGGTATGTGGCGGCAGACACACCTCCACCATTTTCCCTGCCAATCACCGCTGTCACCATCTCCAGTTTCTTTGGAATTTGGCGGCAGCAGGAGGTGCGAAAATGGGAACCCCCAGCTTCCGCCACCACTCAGTGCTCTGCCCACTCACTCGCTCGCCCACCTGCAGTGAGTTATCCCCATGGCACATAGGCCATGTGTTGTTGTCCTGTGGCAACTTGGTGGTGGTAAGTTGGCAGAGGTAAATTAGCAGTGGCAAGGTGGCAGCAGTGAGCTGGCCGTGGCAAGTTGGCCATGCCAAGTTGTCCTAGACCCACTCTGGATGGGTCAGGGATCAGGGATGAGCCCCTACAGAGGACCTGGGTTTACCTTTGATCAGCCTTTCTTAGATATCCCACAAAATACAGGTAAGCCTTGACCTACAACCTCAATTGAGCCCAAAATTTCCATCACTAAGCAAGTTAAGTGAGTTTTGCTCCAATTTACGATCATTTTTGCTCCAATTGTTAAAACCACTGCTGTTGTTAAGTGAACCATGCAGTCCTTAAGCGAATCTCACTGCTAATATTGACATTGTTTGTCATAAACTCATTGGGAAGGTTACAAACGGTCACATGACCCCAGGCCAGTGCAACCATCATAAATACATGCCAGTTGCCAAGCGCCTGAATTTTGATCACACAATCGTGGAATCAAACTGGTCATTTTTTTTCCAATGCTGTTGTAACTCCAGGCAGTCACTAAGCAAATGGTTGTAAGTCAAGGACTACCTGTATAACAGCTGCTCTCAATAACCAGCCTCCTATAGCTTCAGGGCTGAACAAGGGTGGTTGGTTGCTTCTAAATTAAACAAATGGATTCTCATCTAAGTCTTGGATGCAATAACTCACCCAAGCCCAAGCAGTAAGTGGACTCAAGGCTAGGTTGTCATACAAACTATATATTATCCCCGTCAGCAATAAATCTCCTCTCCCCCACCTCAACCCTCCACTGTTCTACTCCGCTCTTTTCTTAAATAGCTCCATATAAAAGCCCCAACCTAATTAAAAACAGTTTCCTCTGCAGCAACAGCAGCCTTGATTTCACTTATTTACACATTAACTGCCGCCTCCGCTTGGCCAATCCAGCCTTATTCCCTGTACTACGCCGGGGCCTTTTATCTGCCCTGGACAACATTTTCTCCAGCAGATGAAGTAGATGCCGATTGATTTGCTGTCGAGCATGGTAAATTAATAGCAACAAATTGCTGAGGGCCCCATCTCACTGCACCGCCATGCTTTGGCAGGTTTGCTTTATTCGCTCCATGATGGGCAGCAGTCAGGCCTCTTCAAGTCTATTTCGTCTTAACAACCCGCAATACTTTTCAATGGTGAAAATAGAGCTGTTCCTTGTAAGTCAGAAATCAATATCCTATTGCCCTTAGAAAATGCTAAACAAGCAGTATTGGCAATCCACTTGGTACCAGAGGGTATCAGATATAATGCAAATCCATACCACTTCCCTCTGTGTAGTTATTACAGTTTGCTAAAAGGTTCCTAATGCCATTTATCATCATTTACCATCAACTGCAGCAGCTACGATTATGATATCCTATCAGCCGGCCAGAGCCCTTTCATTTCAACCTAATTAATATTTTAGTAGCACTCCAAAAGGTTGTTGCCCAAGACCTGGAAGAAAATTTACATGGATTGGAGCAAAAGGGGGAAAGGAGCAAAAAATGGATTGAAATATTCTTTCAAAAGGATTTTTCAAAATATGCCCAGCTTCAAGTTCTGATTTCTTCAAAGACAAAATAAAGAGAAAGAGATTTGTTTGAGATTGCCTTCAAATCTAATGAATTTAACCGACTTCCCACCAGTCCTATTTGCAAGTGTATCTGTAGCCAAGTGCTGATTCTCATTATAAGGGAATAACCCACAAACTCTGATTCAGAATATTTTTATGCAGTATGACAATCTACTTAGCATAACAAAAATAACATTCAAATTTATGCAACAAAATCCTGATACTTTTTTTAAAGCTATAATATATGGCACGCTTATATGCATGCCCATCACACACTATTCCCTTTTGGGGTAAGCACCATTATGCAAAGCTCAGAAAATGAGGGAGTGAGGGAGAAACGATGAGCCAAAGGAATTCAGACATGTGAGAAGAAAAAGCAAAGGAAATATAGCAAAAATCTGTACTGTATCCCACACCATTTATTTTTTTCATACCTTTCTATCCTTGTAAACCACATTCACACATTGCTTCTTACATTCATAAGCCATAAAATATTGGGGAGGGGAGACAGCCACGGAATTTTCAAGGTACGATGAAACATGGAGTCAACAGAGATAAATATATTCATAGCTTTAACAGTATCCAGTCAGAAGGAGAAACAGTGGCATTTTCTGCCCAATTCCGGAGCAAAAATCATGCTATCTCCCCCTCACCTCCCATGGCCCAATCTGAGACCCCAAATGCCTCTTGGGCAGTTTACTGGTGTCCGCAGACATTGCCGAAAACAAAAATTGAACACAAATTAAACACTAAGGTTTTATACCACACACCAGGTTGTTAGTTTCTATTATTATTATTTTTAAAAGACCAAAATAATTCAGAGAACTCATTTTATCAGTCTAATGCTATTTACCCAGTTACCAAAATCTAAATTAATTATGTTCTCAAACATAATTGTTAAAAATTGGCAACATTATGCAGGCTTAATTAAGATTAAATCCAATTTACTAAATGTACTTTAATTGGTACTAATTACATTAGCTTTCCTTTCAGAATGACAAATTCCCCATAGGTTTCACTTTAATAGTCTTCTATCAAAACCAACACGGGATGACTGATGATCAGCCTAGCAAGAGAGATGGGGAAGGCAAGCAACCACACCACATCATTTTCACCCTACCCTGAAGTCCATGTGCAAATGGAGGGGGGGGGGAGAGAGACACAGAGAGAGAGAGAGAGAGAGATGCTCTATGCATTTATCCTTTGATCAATCTGGTAAATCACAGAGGTTTGACACCAGCACAGCAATCATTTTCGGTTCCAATGAAAAATTTCTCTAAAAATAAATACTCTGTGGCCGGGAGCAGCCAAGAAGAACAGATGCCTCAACAGGAAAAAAAATACACAAAGGTTTCAAATATCAGGGTCACCAATTACTAGGGTACTCCCAGAGACTCCAGGGAGCCCCACTTTTGAGACGCAAATCCAATAAGCGAATAAGCCTAACCTTATCTAGAGAACTAGACCCAATTATGCCGCAGGGCAACTCAGCCGCATTATTGCCTGCTTTCCATTACAAGGGCATCCAGCCTCTACATCTGGAAAAGAAGCTAAAAGAAACCAAGGCTATCTGCCTAGGAAAACAAATAAAGATGGATAGGTCTCTCAGCTTTGTGTTGGGGCGTAGGGAGATGGAGGAGGGGCACGGAGAAAGAAAATATAATAAGTTGGTGGTTTGCCGAGCTGCAAGGATTCCATAATGTGATAAACTGCCCTCAGGATTTTTTTTTTATGTGATTGAATTGAAAAACAAAACCCACAAATAATCCCCAAAGCAGATCACTCAGTCTGAACTGGGTTGTAGGAGGTGGGGGAGGGAGGGGTAGAATCAGGAGGGGAAGAACAAGATGGAAGGATTTAAGGTGGAGGTTTAAAGGTTTTGAAAGGGCGGCCTTCAGTATTTCTGTAATGTCAGATGAAAAGGGCCGGAAAAGAACGTTAGAGTTGAAGGTTGGAGAGGAAAACATATTTGAATCCACATCACCAATCCCTCTTGTTGCACAGAAAAGAGAGAGGGGCAAAGATTCTTTTTAAAAAAAAAAAAAATTCTTCATGAAGCCTTTCATTCATCCACAGCATGTGATGGGAAAGTATTAAGATGTGTTTTGTGAAGATGCAGCATTTATATCATTAATCCTATAGAAAGGAGAGTAAGTGGAGGAAATGGTAGCCTCATTTAACCATCAAAACCACCATAGGTATAAAATGGAGAAGTTTCTCAACCCCGTAATACAGGGGTTGTTTACAAAGTAAGATTTTGGAAATAAGTTTAAAAGTGCTTTTTTTCCGCCTCCCTGCCTCAAGAATCTTCAGTGACTTCACATCCAAACCTTTTATTTCTAACAGATATTTTAAAGAAAGAGAAAGTCTCAGTACACGTTTTACCTACTTAGTGTAAATATAAAGTGGAACAGGCTGGTGACCAATTTGCAACACCTGTGGGAAACTGTATACATGGATGAGGCATATGGGTTTTGACGATTATCCTATTTATACAAGTTATAATAATTTATTCTAGTGCATTAAAATGATAAAAAGCTGAACTTTGAATAATTTCAGCAGAAAGTTTCCTTTTGTTAAAGACAATGTTCATAAAAGGTCATACACCTGACTGTCACATACAGTACTCATTTGTTGACTTAAGTATTAATTTCAAAAGCTGTGCATACTTCCAAGACTGAACTAGAGACAACTAAATATTGATCGTGCACAGTTCATTTTATCACAACTCAGTGATTTGAAATAAAACATATTATGAAATACATTAATATTTTGGCCAGCGTAAACAAGTTTCTAATTACACTATCTTCATAAATTGTGCAATTATAGGATGAACTCACAAGCAGAATTTCAAGGTAAATGTTCTCAAGTTTAAATTCTCGACTGATCAAATAAATCAGATGTTTTCCCTTGCCACACTTCTTTGTTTTAGGAGGATTTTAAAAAGTAACTTTATTTAGGAATGCTTCTAAAATAAAATCAGGGGAATAAAGAAACTGAATATTTTCTCATTGTAAAATTAATCAAAATATTTGGGTCTATGTCAGGAAATCTGTTTGTTACCAATGAAACTATGCTCATTAACCAGTTGACAACTTATTAAACTTAGCCAAACTGCTAGATTGCAACCCAGGGCTAAACTTCAGCATGGAATAATTTACATGAACAATATCTGGCTCTAAAAGAGACAAATGCATGCATGATTGAGTAAATAAATTAAGGAATGGAAGGAAGGAAGAAGCAACAATTCATATTTTTTGCAACATTTTTAATCTACGTATTCCAATAAGCTTATCTACTTACATATTGTTTCACTTAAAATAAAGACAACTACTCATTCATGATAGATTTACTTTAGAGTGGGAGTTGGTATATGCATCAAAAGGCAGCAATTGACAGTAATCAACTTTAACCTACAATCATGATTTTGCAAACAACAAATACTTAAAAGAAGACATTATTTAGACAGCTGTTAGTATAACACAACAGTTTCTCTTAGGCATGGCTAGAAGGTTTGTCTCATAAAATAATTAAGACTGGCTCCCTCAGTCTGCTGAAACAATCACATTTTGTACAATTGAGTAAAATACAACAAACAGTTTTTTTAACCACAAGGCAAGAGACAAAATCTAGTTTGCCTACCTGTTTATGCATCTCTATATTCAACCCATACGACATTTCATAATACTAAGGAAGAAAAGAACATTGATTTATTTTAGAATTGGCAAGGACACAAAAGTGACCAACACGTAGACTTTTGAAGAATTGTGCTATGTAAAAGTTAAATGTTCTGTCTTTCCTATCATAACACAACTAATTGTTGTCTATTTTATTCTACACTGATCAAATTACCAAAAAGGAGAAGCTATTCACTTAAATACTGGCAAGGGAGCAAATCCAACTATTTTATTTTTTTTAAATTAGATTTATATGCCGCCCTTCTCCGAAGACTCAGGGCGGCTTACAATTTTTGGGATACAACCCAATGTGCTCAGCAATAGCCTTCATTCCATTGTATATGCCTGCTTATTACTAAGCGGCATTTTTACAAAGTCAATTATTATTAAATTATTATTATAATTTAATTTATTATTAAATTATTAAATATTAGATAAGCACATATACACATTTTCAATATAAAAATGCTCAAATGTTGGAAATGCTAACAAAGCAGGCATTAATATTCTGTTATTAGGCAAAAACAGAAAATTATTCTATATTTAAAAATAGAATAGCTGCATTTATTTTATACATATACATATACATACACAAATACATACATACATATGCAGCTATTCTATTTTTAAATATAGAATAAATTTCTGTTTATTCTGAAACCAACACACAGGCAAAGCTACCTAGCTGCATCCTTGTATTTTCTTGCACCAAATGGTTGCTCAGTTTTGCCAGATAGCACCATATGTACCAATCACATTAGATAAGAGAAAGCCAGAATATAAGCTTTGATGGATAGCTTTGCTTTGGCTAGAAGGCAGCATATCTCTCAAGGTTACTGTCCTCCTTAAAACTGAGTCACTCCATCACATAAAAAAGCAATTATTTTCCCATCTAACTATAGAGGAACAGATAGAAAACAGCTCTTTGGGTGTTACCAGGATCTACCAGAAAAATTAGGTATGAAGAGACCATCATCTAATTGCGGATAAAGGGAATTTGGACAAGCTGGCAAATAAAAACAGTAAATATTTTCCAACCTTCCGATACCTGACATCTACAATTAAACATGAAGTCTGCTCACAAGCAACAGGTTTAAGAATGAAAACCTGATTAAGATTTGAGCAAACTGCTCCCTCAAGTCTATTAATGTACTTTTCTTCCTTTGACACACAGATACAGGAATATTCCACATCTCAAGCGAAAGGAATAGCATAAACCTGTCAGCTTTCCCGTTGAAGCTGTATGAAAATGCAGACACTGCCCGGATCAGTCAATAGATAAAGAAGTGTAATGCTTCTGTATCCTTTAATACAGAGTGCAATCTTAAAGGATTCTCAACCTTGCAGGACCCATGGAGGGCATCTATCTCTTTCAAGAAAAGTTTGATCATAAAAAAGGTCCTAGAGGACTCTGAGCAACCATAAGAGGAAAACTTCACACCTAGGCTATCAACATTAAGCATACAAAAAGGGGTTTCAAACCGAGCCTTTTATCCTGGCACCTTCATTCTTAACAGCATCCCTATGGCACACTAGCTAGCTGCCTGCAGCAACCTGGACCATTTGGATCTGTTCAAAGACCAAACTCATAAAACAGACACTCTGAACTGGTTATACTGCTTACCATGACATAATGTCGCTGCATCTCCGTCTTTTCACTGGCCAGTTTTTCACATTCTAGCTTTAAACTGTTGGGCGGGGGAGGAAAAGGAGAAAGGGAGACAAAAGACAACCATCTCTGAATATATAACATCATCACTTTTTAAAATATCTTAATATATATGTTAGCATTCCCTGCAAGTCACCTATATAACATTGATAAATTTTATTAAAAAAACTTTGAACATCCCTTTAGTGTCCTTTGTTGACAATTACACAGGTTTTTTTTTCTCAGACAAGATATAAGAAAACTTTTTGAAGCAAATGGATAAGGTATTTTGGAGGAGGGTGGAAAAAGAGCAAAACAAATAATCTTCCTGGAAAAAAAAGAGGGGAAAAATAGCTAAACACCAAAACTGAGAAAGCCGATTATGTCCAAAGCGTAACATTGTATGCTACTGTAAAAATCTCTTTCAAAAATACCACTAAACTGGTTTTTCTGTGTGATCTTGCTTGCCCTCAAACAAGACAATGTAACTCAGAGTAAACCACTCGGAAACAAAAAGAGTTGAAAGGTTTTCAGTTTTCAAAGAAAGCAGCACAACAGCATCCACAAGCGACATCTTGTGAGCAATAAACCCTTTCTTGCACTCTTCCCACTTAAGAAAAAAAAAATAAACCAAACTACAAGGGGGGGGGAGGAAGCCTTGTCAAAAAAAAAGTATAAAGTCTTCTTCCCCACCCAAGGATAATGAGCAAACACTCCAGGTCTAATTAATCAGCACTTGATATTATCCGTTGTCACACCACCAATGAAGAAAATGAGCAATAGCAAATGCACCACCCAAACAATAGTTAAACCAAAATGCACCCAGGAGAAAAGGGGGAAATGCAAAAAGCCCCTTTTTTTCCTCTTTTCTTTCCCCCTTTGCAATCCCAACTTGAGGAGCAGGTGGTGGGAAATCTTAGCCTCCTCCTTTCCAAAGCTCCCATTTCTGAAACAGCTTCTCTGATCGTGCTTTGTTGAACTCATAAGAGCTCTTTTATTTATAGGTCGGTAACAGATCTGCCAAGGCTAAGCTTCAGGGGGAAAAAAAGATTTCTTCTGTTTGGGTGAATTCAGGGAGAAATGTAAGCGCTCTGGATAAAGGGTTTTCAAACATATTCGGGACAATGTTTAAAAGCACACTTGTAATATTTGGGAACCTTGTTCTACTAAGAGAGGTCGTAGTTTAAGTCAGTCTTTGACAACAAGATAAAACAGGTTGATAAAAGCTGAGACCTCAGAAAGTAGGTGAGGGTGTTTTCTTCTGGTGGGGTTGTTACCTTTTGAAGAGCACAATTTTAAAAGGAGAGATACATCCCAAGCAAGATCAAAAAGAACAGCCTTTTATCAAGGCTACAACCTAGAAGTGTTTAGATATCTTCTTCTTCATACAGATCGGTGTATAATTTGTGTAAAGAAGGGGGTCATCCCCATACATGTCCATGAATTTTAGGGGAACCAAGAAAGCCAAACTAGAAACAAGTTACAGGATCAGAGAAAGTAAACACAATTACCTGTGGTACTGAGCCTGTAAAAACTGAAACTCCTCCTTAATCCGATCACAGGATTCAGAAATGGTGAATTTGAAGGGTTGAGCAGGCTGATGTGGTGCCTAGAAGCGGTCATCAGAATATAAAATATTTTAATTACTCCTGTGTTAAGCCAGCCTGCTGGTGCACATAACACACATCAACACACCCAGTAAAGTCACCTCACTGCCACTGATGGAAAGAGCGATTAAAAACTCACTTTGGGGAAGGTGTGTGCGCATACACACACACAGGGTTTTTTTCCCCTTTCTTCATCACAAGAGCTCTCCTTGCCCTACACAACCGCGACGTCTAAGTCTGGTCCACACCTCAAGTAAGCCTCTCTAATTGAGGGAGCGTCTTGCCTTTGATTGCTCATCTTTCCGTGTCAACAAAAGCACCCACAATCACAAAGCTGAGCAAGGTGAAAGTAGACAACAGTTGCCCCAGGGGGGAGTGGGTTATTAATCAGGATAAAAGAGGAGGAGGAGGAGGAAGAGGGAGGGAGGGCAAAGAGGGTGGGGGGAATCACAAGGCAAAAATGGACAGCGCACCCGGAGAGAAACAGAAACCGAATTCAGATTAAGCAAGCTCCGCGCTCCCAACTCCAGATCGCCTCTCAAAGGCTAGCAAGACGGAAGTAGTGTAAACATATTCCCTGACATCGCGAAGCCTGAAAAGCCAAAAGACAACAATAAGAAAATGGCTACAACTCAATTGTTTCACCCAACTCTCCCTCCCCGTCGCTTCCCCCCTACCCCCCCCCCCGCTCTTTCCCCTCGTTTGCGGTCTCGAAGCAGGAGGCAAACGGGGAGGCGGAGGGAGGGGTGGAAATGAGGAAAGAGATTTGTTCTTTATTCTTGCGGATCGTCCCTAATCTGTTTTCTCTCGCCGGTCCCCCGCCGCCGCCGCCGCCACCAGCTCCCGGTTCGGCCCCTCCCATTTCGTAAACAAGACTTTCGCGGGTGGGTGTCGTCTCCTCACGGTCGCCACCAAAGTCCCCCCCTCGCCCCCCTTCGCCCTGCCTCGCCGCTACTCACCGGGTGTCTGCTTTGCGGGTACATCTTGCTCAGGTCGCGAATCATCCAAACCGATTTAGTGGGTGCTCTGGGCCAGCCGGAAAACTCGGTTCATTGATTTGAACGGCAACAATGCAAAGGAGACGGAGGGGGACGGAGCTGGCCCCGACGCTGGCGCTTGGAAGAGCGCCTCCGGCTCTGCCCGGGCTCTTCCACCCCTCGGACACGAGTGAAGAAGACGACGAAGAAGACACAAGAGGCGGAGGTGGAGGAAGAGGAGGAGGTGGCGGAGGCGACGGTTCTCTCCCCGGCGAAAGGGAAGCCGAGCAACATTCCACAGAGGCTGTCACTGCCCGGCGTGCATGATAGCCGGCGAGGCCCCGGTCGATTCCCGCGGTTGCTGCGCTCCCACGCCCAGGGCCTCGGCGCTCCGAAGGTCCGGCTGCGTGTCGCTCCGCGCGTGGACCGGTTCCCCGGTGAGCTCTGGGCGTTCGGAAAGCTTTTCGCTTTTCGCGGCTCCCGGCGGCGCCAGCTCCCTCGGCTCGCTCTTCGCTTCCCCGGGTCGGCTCTGCCTTCTTCACTGCGGCTGCCCCTCTCTCTGTCCCCCTAAACGGCAAGCAAAGGAAAAGCAAAGGACAACTCCGTTCATACCAGATCGGATTCTCTCGCCGAGATCCCTCTCGCAGCCGCCTCTTCCGTTTGAAAACTTTTACCGATCTTAGTTGCTTGGCCCTTCGCAAACGAAGGAGAGAAGCGCGGTAAGGGAGGAGAGGAAAAGAGAGGGAGGAAAAAAAAAACCAACCTCCTCTTTCAGAACTCCCGAGATGAAAAGAATCGCTTGTTATTCCCGTCTTTCTCCCTAGCAATTATGCGCGTCCTCAAATAGCTAAGTGCAATAACCTTTTGTTGTGGTTTTTTTTCCTTCTTCCTTCCCCTTTAAATGGTTCTGGTTCTCCCTCCCCTTTTGTAAAAAAAAAATGAAGAAACACGGTCTTGATCAAACGAGTTTTTATTTTCCCTTTTTTTAAAAAAAAATCCTCTCCTTTTCCTTTCCAACTCTGGCAAATCGCAACGCAAAACAATATAACACGAAACCGCAACAGCAGCTCAGACCCACCGCTCTGACCAGCTCTAACAACACGCTCTGGCGAGGTGACTCCTTTGACCAAATTTAGCAGCAGCGAATCATTAACATTCTGATACATATTCACAACAATCGGAAGACGAGGCTGTCGCAGAGCATCCTGGTACACGTAGTTCTCCATCCAAGCATTCTTTCGAGCTGAGACCGACGACATACGCCAATAAGAAACTACCATTCCCGTCAGGAAGCACAAAACCTTTTTAGCCTCCTGTCTAGTTCCCCCCAACCGCTCCTCCCACCGAGGGCGTCAACAACGACCAATCAGCGCCGGCCACTCATTAATCGCCGTTCTGTATTAATGCCCATCATTTCGCCTCTGACAAATGGGCTTACGGCTCGGCGGCGCGGGAGGAAAGGGAGGGGGAGGAGAGGAGGGAGGAGGAGAGACGAGTCTCGCCGACCTCCCCACGTGGGGAAGTGACGCGTCCTAAGCGGTCGCCAATCCGAAGGATCCGTTTGAAGGGGCCCTCCCCCGACCCTCCCTTCTTCCCTCTGCCCGAGGTGGAGCTTTGAGATTGCTGACGTTCGATTGCGCCGGCGTTCGAACAGGGGAAACATTTGTTCAGCTGTCAATCAAAGTAACGTGGGACGGCTGCTGCTGCTGCTGCCGCCGCTGCCGCTTGTCTGCTGGGTGGTGGCGCGATGAAGGAGGTGTGCGGCTGGAGGAGGAGAGGAGGAGAAGGCCTCCATTGAACCTTGCTGCGTCCCACCCCCAGCCAGTGCCACTCACCGCCGCTGTATCACCCACACCGGGAGGAATGCGGACTAATTAGGGGCCAATGTCTCCTTAAAGAGACAAGCTCGGCCTTGTGTAACGTGCCGAACCCCCCGTTGAGACGAGAAAGAGAGAGCGGGGGGGGAGGGAAGATCGCGCCGAACCCGCTTCTTCTTTCAGTTCACATCAATTTTACGCGCCACTGGAGCTGGCATAATTTTCATGTGAACGGGACTGAAGCGCTCCGCCGAGTGAGAGCCGGGGGTGGGGGGGCTAGACGCTCGGGGAAAGCTGGAGAGGGGGTGGGAGGAGAGAGAGAGAGAGGAGAGTCTGAGGGACTAAGGCTCTGAGGGAGAGATAGGGATCTTTTCATTTTCTCCCATTTAGGGAGAAAAGGCAGGATTTCCCGAGGTTATAAAAGAGCGGCTTGTTAATTGGGCACAAAGACGCCTGGCACTGAAAGGGAGAGCCGGCCGAAGGGAAAAGGCAAAGCCGGGCGAATTGAAGAATTTTATCCGGCGCTAATTTATACTCCGCGCCGGCGACCTCCGTCCATCGGGGCGGCAAGCTAACATTTAGTCCGGGAGGTGCGGGAAGGGGGGGGTCGGAGTTCAGTCAGAAAAAAAAAATACCGTGGCTACACAAAACGGGGTAGGGGAAACGGCTGGGCTTCCCTCCGGGATGGGGAAGCTTCGGTGGGATGGATTCAGGAAAATCTTTTCCCGCTTCGCCCGCCAACGTGGAGGGCTGGGCTGCTGCTCTCGACTCGGAGATGTCCAAACGGGCCGAGCCCGAGATGCCTTAGGCGTCCCTCGCCTTGTCAAAGGGGAAGTGAAAGAGACAAGACAAGACCGGGGCTCTGCGGTTAAGCCTCCTGGGTTTCTGCGAATCGCGCCCCCACCCACCCACCCCCTCCCCGCGGGAAAGCTGGCACTTTTGCTTCTTCATATACATCAACCAGATGGAAAGGAAGCTGCCTTGCGCGGGGGGGAGGAACGCGTTTGGAATCATTGCAGCGTTATGAGGGACCTTGACAGCTAACTAGGCTTGCTAGGACGCAAACAAACGTGGATGTGAATCTGGTTTGAGCATCTTGGGGGTGTTTCTCTCTCTCCCTCCCTCCCTCCCTATCTTTTGAGTTGTAGAACAGGCAGAAGCTCCTCTTTCAAAGCCTGAAATTTGCGGATCTGAGGAATAAAATGTTCTTGTGCACTGAGGTTTATTTTGTGCTGGGTCAGCCCATAGTTGGACTGTGTTGCCCGAATTATGTGGCATGCAAGCATACACTGGTGTGGCAAGGGAGTTACTTACCACTGATGAACAAGCCCATCTACCTTTTAAATATCCCTTGGAGTGGTGGATGGGGAAGCTTGAGGTTAAACATGAAAATTTCCCATATCGTGTCCACTAAAGACTGTGCAAAGAGAGAAATCAAATTCATCCACCCAGAAATTAATAAATGTAAGCCAGAACACTACTTTGTAGTCCACTCCTCGCACAAGAATCCTGCTGTTCTAATCAGAGCATGTCCCCTAAAATATCTCATTATTTTGCTTATAACCAGAAATCATTACTTTCAAAGAGAAAATCAATATCAGGATACCAGTCACAACTTTTCCCAATTTAGCATCTTCCACATATGTTGGACTGCAAGTCCCAGATTTTCTACCGAAGATGACTGCTGAAACTCATCACATTGTAGGACTAAATAAACTGCATTAATGTTGTTTTCCAGTTTGGGGGCAAGATGTGTCATGCCAATCACTAGGAAGCCAGCTTTTCTAATGGTGCTTGCTTAATATCTCCTTGTGATCAAGTAACCATTGCTTTCATCTGAAAAACATTTCATGCTGTTCAATAGGCACTCTTGTTTTCTAAAATAACCTGAGCTTTGTATGCTGCCTGGTAAACAGATCTATATACTGCCCAGATTGCTGCTTCAGTGTCCTCATGCAGGTTGACAATACAGGAAAAAGGGTAGTGGAAAAATAAAATGTTTTGCAAGCTGTGGGCAGTAACCCAGGTCAGCTAGCAAAAGTCTGTATCTCGATTTGTGCCTCAAAAATCAATACAGCCCAAAAAGAGTGTCTCCAGCTCATTGTGAAGGTACTTCTGTTGTCTGAATCAGTGTGCTTGCAGCCTCACAACAGAATCTGAACAAAGAGAACATTGTAACCCTGTACAGCTCATGTAGTGCGCATACAAGCCAGCGCCAGAGCCACAAGCTCTGGGTAGAAAACAAGAACTGTATTAGTACTTCATGGAAAGTGTACAAACAATTAAATAGCACTGTTGATCTACAAACAATTAAATAGCACTGTTGATCTACTTTCTCACCAAATCAACACTTCCTGGTAATTATTTTATACTTTACATGAATCCTAGTAAACAGTCCAGAATTACAAGAAACTAAATGTTGCCTTTAGAATAAGACCAAATATGTTTATGTTCTTTGCCCTGGTGACATTGTTTTAAAACTTAGGGTTATCTCGGCATTTTTATCAGGGTAAGACTAATGCACCACTGCTTTTGACCCTAATAAACATGAAAATAGTCCAAAACTTCTTGTTCAGCAGATGAAAATAAGGTTTTATACATAGTGGTGGCTGCTGAGTATAATTTCAGTCCAACTAACTTGTAAAGGATCAAGGTAAGTCTCTCAACCACTGGAAGGATGATTCCAAGGCCCTGAAATTCATGTTCACCTGAAAAACAGCTTTCTAAATAGCTGGGGGACAAACTAGATAAAGTATAGGGCAGAGTCATTTGTTTAAACTTTCATTTATTCCACTAGTCTAATGTGGCCAACCATTCCTCTATTGCAGGTTGAACTCCAATCTTTTTGGGGTCATGAAACAATAGCAGTGGGGTGGACAGGTTTGAGCTAAAGATGTGGGGAACTACTGGTACACAAATCTATTTTTTCTGACACCTTCCTCTCATTTCCTCTTGTCTCTTTCTCTGCAAGCAATGGGAACAGATAACTTTTGCCAGGACATTGAAATGATTGCTTGTTGAAGACTTGAAATCAATCTGATTTCAAGTAAGAAGTGGTCAGGAGGAAGAAAAGGGTCAAAAACTCTTATGTGATGATCCTGGCTGCACAATCAAAGTCCCACTCTTTTAAAAACACATCACACATGCAATGCTTGTAGGAAAAGATGGGCACTTTCAATCAAACTTGTGGCTGCCCTTTTGACTTTTCTTACTCCGTGGATGCCCCCTTTTGAGATCAAGAGTTTGCTCATGCATGCACACCCAAGCTGCTGGGTAAAGACTAAAAGCTCAGCTACATGAACTCCATTCCAAAGAAGTTGGTAAGATTGGCAGGCTAGTTTTAGTAAGATTTCATAGCCATCGGTTTCTGCCTATTGATTTCTACCCATTGAGCACACAATGTGCATGCAAAAGACTGCACTTTAAGATAATAGATGGGACCCCCCAAAAAAATCATTTGACTGGCTTTTAGCAACTGTTGATTGCTGAAGTCTCATTAATAGATGGGAACAAAATTAAAAACAATAGTCCAGGCCAAAAAAGCCTTGACGATTTTATATATAATTTAACTTGACATCAAGCAATTGGTTTTGGAAAGCTGGGAGTAGGAAGTACTGAGTTAGCGGAAGATGTCTGAACTTTTCCTAAAAGTCTTCCTTTTTTTTATAAGAGGAAAAATGCTGATTGGTAGATTTTACTTGTACCAACATGCAATCACAGGAGTTCTGGGATTGGGTACCATCAACTGAAACATGGAATAGGATTGGAGAAAAGCCTCCAGCAATAAGAAAGAAATGCTTAGCCTCCACAAATGAAAAGCATGTTGTAGTGGGTCTTGATGTAGCTACAAATTGGGAAGCCTGGAAGCCCAGTGAATCCAGTCTAGCATTTAATCTTTTCTTTCTTTATGGGTAAACTAGGTTTACCCCAGCAGACTTTCTGTCTGTGTCCTGATTTGCATGGAATGAGTCACTAGGTAGAGACATTGCTGATACTTCTTCAATTCTTGCTGAATTCAGATGGATTCCAAACAATATTTGCAATCTAGAGGTTAGGCTAACCAAGAAGTTTACTTATTTTATTTATTGAAAAGATTGGTAGACCTGCTTCTCTCGCACAAGTGAGTTTGGACACTGTAGAAGGATTAAAAATACAGAACCCACCACCACTATCACCATTGCAACATATAAATCTGGATATCCAAGAATAAACCATGATGTCACTCACAGGAGACAAAAGCACATCCACAACAGCAGACTCATCTAGCCATTGACCCACCTGCCTAGAGAGAGACAGTCAGATCTTCAGTGCCTTGAGTAAGGCTAACAAGATTGGGGCCATCCAAATTGTTGAGAAAATGCTATTCCACAGGGCAAGCATGCTCCCGAGAAGGCACAACTCTGGGGATGAATGCTGTTTGAATTCGGCAATGGAATGAGGATGGTCAAATTGCCTTCTGCGATCCCAGATTATTAATTACATCAGGGGTGTCCAACCTTGGTTACTTTAAGACTGGTGGACTTCAACTCCCAGAATTCCCCAGCCAACCATGCTGGCTGGAGAGTTCTGGAAGTTGAAGTCCACCAGTCTTAAAAGTTACCAAGATTGGACACCTCTGATCTAAATGCTCCCCTGAGAAGCATATGGAGATTTCCAGAGTCCCTGGCTCAGGGCTTTCTGATTATTAATTGATTCCAGTATTTGAAATGGCTGTAGCAAAATAAAATAAATGACCTAGGGGTTTCTAATGCACAGCCCAGACTAGCCTTTCTGGAGCCTTGAAATGGCAGCTCTGAAACTGAAACAGAAGCATAAAACAGTTTAGAGCTTAAATGTGGGTTGAACTGGGATTCTTGTTCTCTCCAAGTCACCCTATAAACTTCAATTTCTGTCATTTTAGTGCTCAGCCGAGGTTCTAGTGGAAGATCTCTCAGGTGTCAAAGTCTCATTTTCAGCCAGCTGTCATATACTTTTAATGTAAGTCATTAACCTGAGAACTGTTGGGAAGGCCTGAAACAAGCAAGCCTGGAAGCAGCAGAGCCCTGTCTTGCTGAAAGCTTCCTGCATTGTTATTTGCCGACTGATCCTAATTACAGTGTCCCACAACTAGGCTTTGGCAAGTTGAGACACACAAAGTAAGCAGTTACTTCATGCAATACAATAATTGAGGGTGTGGATTCCTAACTCTTGTATATCTGAGTAATTAGTACTTTTGGCAACAGCAGTAATACTCCCACAGCAAAGCCTTTTTTTCCCATTAATGCAAACCTTACCAATGTTCAAATGCTGCCTGTGAGGAGACAACTCCCTCACCTAACTATCAGGGGAGTGTTTGCCTCCAGGACTTCATTGCACATTCCAAAGGGTTACTTATTTCAAGCAGAGGCAACCTAAAGTATAGGAAATGAAGGAGAGGCTTCTTATACCTTGAACAACTTGACGATTCCTGCCCACCGTGTCTGTCGTGTTTTCTTAACAGTCCCTTGCTCATCTAATACTTGGGTAACCTTAGAAGTTTATTTTGACAGACCAAAGTCCCAATTAGGGATAGATCAGAGGAGACTCATTTCTAAGAAACTAGTGAGCTGGGAGAAATAACCTTTTGGTTTCATTAACCCCTAGGCTACTATTAGACTCAGAAGTGAACCAGTTTGGCATAGTGGTTAAGGTACTAGGCTAGAATCTGGGAGACTGGGAATTTAGTTCTGCATTAGGCACAAAGCCAGCTGGGTGACCTCAGGCCTGCCTTCTCACACCTAGGAAGAAGGCAGTGGCAAACCACTTTTCAAATCTTGCCAAGAAAACTGCATGGACCAGTTCAGACAGTTGCCAGGAGTGAAGACTGACTCAAAGCATTCCCCCCCACCCACAACATACATCAATGGGTACCAATTCTGAGCAACAGAAATCCAGATGACCACTAGATGGCAGCAAAGAGTAATCTAAATAGTTTCTTCTGCCTCCCTTAGTGGTTATCTACAGTTTTGCAACCTGGATTTAATTGTTCAAAATACCTTCTGTGTCTGTCTGTCTCTGTGTGTGTCTGTGTGTGTCTGTGTGTGTGTATTTGCATCCATACAGGGGAAATGCAGGAACTCTTTGAGATCTTTTGGACTTTGGCTCCAAAAGTCTAGAACAGCTAGAAGGCACCAGGTTGCCTGCCTCTGATATGAATATAATCACACCCTTTAAGCAGTCTCATTGTACCATGACTTAACATTAATTTGTAAGTCATTTGTTTTTTCAAAGTAGAAGAACGTTGCTGAGAAATGTTCGTGGGTGGGGTGCAGCATCCTGGCATTCACCTTAGTTATGAGTTGGCTGAGAGATGTGTTTGAGTGTCAAGTCTTTTATCACACAACCATCTCCTCATTGGTCTGCAGCCATCCTGCCTTTTCTTTGGTTCCATTCCAGTCACTTCTAAGAGTGAATCATGAGAAAAAATCATTTGCTGCGGCTTTGTCATATCAGAAAGTATAAGCAACCAGAGAGTGGGCAGAATCTACTACTTCATAAGATTAAAATCAAATCAGAAACTTCATCCAAAGAAGCTCAAAATTCAGAAATGCCCCATCCTGAGAAGGAGGTTTTACACAAACAAACCTCTTTGCAAGGAGAGAGACCTGTGAGAAATTGCAGGTTAGATTGAAATCACTGTACAGAGAGACGAAGTTTTAGTAAAGCAGTAACTGAATGGAGTAGTCCTAACAGTTCCTTATTCCTGCAGATATTGTAACCAGGCACATTTTCTTTTAATATTCTGCATTGAGTAGATGCAGTTCGTACATCCATAACTATTTAAACATAGTGCCCATTTTATCTCATCATTCAGTCATACTGTAAGAGGAATAAAACAGCACTCAGGGCCACATTACTACTGGTGAGTCATGAAGTCATACTTTAATAATTTAATTGACATTTTGTAGTTCATGACCAGCTATGTATCACATATTAGATAGCAATTTATTTCAGTATTTCAAATCCACACCGCAAAGGTTAATTTGCTAATTAATAAGCCACCACATCACAATTTTTGAAGTACAAATTATGAAGTCAAGAACTGCAAACTGAGAAGCCATAAATTAATTAATGGGGAATTAAAAGACTGCAAAACGAAAAGTCAGAAACTGCAGTCACAAATAATAGGCACGCTATTCCAGATGCTACTTAACTTAACACAAATAAGCAGTGATGGGATTCAAATAAGGTAACAACCAGTTCTCAGCCCTAATGATTTCTTCCAACAACCAGTTTACCAAACTGCTCAGAAAGTTAACAACTGGTTCTCTCAAAGTGGTGTGAACTGGCTGAATCCCACCACTGCAAATAAGTCTTAAGAACAAGTCCAGATAGGCCCAGGGAATATAATGGTGATTTCGCTCAATCATATCTCTCTCTCTCTCTCTCCCTCCCTCTCTCCCCCCCTCTCTCTTCTAATTCATGGTTCCTCTAATCTTCAGTGGGAGACAATAAGATGTTCTTTGTACGGATGAGGAACTGCAGACCTAAAATGGTCTATTGAAATCTTCCATCTAGTTCACAAGAAATTTTAGGAATATCTTCCTTCTACTGAAGGACAGACCCTTCCCCCAAGTTTCTAAACCCACCATCTTCATTTTTCCAAGTCTTTAGCCCTTTCCCACGCAATTCTACCCTCCCCTGTTGATAGGGGAAAGAGAAAAATTTATATCCCAGTTAGCAGCTGAAGATAATAAGAACTTCTTCCTGCCTCTACAAAGCTGAAAAATAGTCTCCATTGTGCTCAGTGGAGGCTATTTCAAAAGCCCGTCACTGCCTAGAGGCATTTTTTGAATGGTACAGCTACTGGAAAAACAAGAACTTACTTTTCAACTTCAACATTGTTAATTCCTCCTTGAAAAATCACTCATCATGTTCCCTTGAGGCTGCAGCGGGCCAGTGATATTGATGGAAGCTTTTTGAAAGTCTTCTTGTCATGAGGGAAGAATTTCAAGCTGACCCTCTCCTTCCCAGCTCTCAGAGCCTGTCAAAAACTAGCCCGTTTTGCAATCAGCCACCACCATTTATACCAATGGATTTTATCCTAAAGCAGGGGTTGGCATCCATGGCCCTTTATGACCTATGGACTTCAACTCCCAGAATTTCTGAGTCAGTTGAAGTCCACAGGTCGTAAAGAGACTATGGTTGCCCACCCCTGCCTTAAAGCCTTGTTAATAGAAAAGCACAGTGTGCGAGAGGCAAGTATTTTGAGACGGCATTATTGAAGTGATACCTATTTGTTTACTCCTGTTTGTATGCTTTCAAACTTCTAGGTGAGCAGAGGCAGGAGCTGGGGCAAGAATTGGGGCAAGAGCAGGAGCTCACCCCCATTATGTGGCGCTTGGGTCTCAAACCCAGGCTGCTTTCCAACTGACAATTGACAATCTCACCATCCATACCTGCTGAGCCATTGCAGCCCCTATATGTTTTCCAGGGATGCTTTGCTAAGCCACAGAGTTGCTAAACTATGACTATTGATTGGTAGAAGAAATTTTAACACCAGAGAGTAAAAAGTTATGTTTCGTAAAACAGTGTTATAAAAAGAGCTACAATCCCTGAGATGTCTGTGTCTTGAAAAAAATGCTGTAAGTGGGGTTGATCTACAGTATTTCTTCATCTGTTCTTCCAAATGCCTATTTGGGCTGGCAAGATATCTCCAGATCTCTAACTATGACCTTTCAAGTCATCTTCACCGGAGACACTTTAACACAGCGCATCTACTGAATGTACCTGGTAATTAGAGGCATTTGATTTAGGGAGGAGTGAGTCTTTAACAGAGAGCAGAGTTAGAGAAGCATGTCTGCAAGATTCCAACATGTGGATGCCTAGAAGCATGTCTAAACATATATGCACCCCGTTCATAGCAGAAACAATGCTAGCAAAATTAAACTTTTCTATCTGGGAACTGACTCACCAATATCATTAGGCAAGGTTGTTATTGTTGTTATTATTATTATTATTATTATTATTATTATTATTATTATTATTATTTGTCTCAGGATGAAACCTTATGGGTGATGCTCTCCAAATTAAAGCATTGTCTCATCCCAATGGCACATTGCACATATGCACAGAGGGCTCAGGCTATTTATTAAGGCTGATATTATGTAATTGTTTTCTCATTTGTCAATGCAGGGGCACCAATAATTAAATAAATGTCAGCACCATAAAAACATTCTGATATCAATCAATAAGTGTAACAGGTTCCAAGGACTGCAAATGGCTGCCTCTGTACATAGTTTGCAAACTTCCGTTTATACAAAATTCAGTGGAGAAGTTGGTCTCCAGTACCACCCAGAGAACAGTCAAATGCAAAGTTGCTTACTATATTTCAACTTATGAAAAAGAGAATATTCTGAAAAGAACCAGGCTTTTATGTAATGTTCCATTCTTTCTTTGGCACACACAAGTTACTATTTTTATTTATTATCCGTTTTCCAGAATGAAATTATGAATAGCTTAGTAGATCAGTTGTGGTGCCTTCCCTTCTACCAGAACTAATTGGGCCTGAAAAAGTGTTTCAAAATCAGAAATGGCTATGGGGTGGTGTGTGTGTGTGTGTCTCTGTGTGAAAAATATCAGAACAGAAGCTGTGACTGCATAGTTAAAGCTCCACTCCATTTTACATAAATTATACATGTACCACATGTTACAAAATGGCATGGTTTTGATTGTGCAGTCGTGGATGTTATGTATGCAGGTTTGAAGTCATTGGTTTAGTTTGAACTGTTCTTGTAAAATGTTAGAAATGATTGGTTTAAAAAGTGCGGGAAAACCCTGCACTCTGATTGGCTGTCAACTGCGGCTGCTGGCTATAAGTAGCAGCCACAGCCCAGCCAAAGCGGGTCCGTTCTGAGCTGAAAGTCACAATAAACTTAAGAGCTGAAGCACTCCGTGTCTGCCTCTTCATGCAAACTTAACACTGGTGATGAGGATGGGATTTTCCCTGAAGAGAAGGCAACGCGGAACAGAAGAAGAGCAAGATGGCTGCGCTGAACACCCTCCCCCCAGCCCCGTTCGATCCAACTGCAGAAGACTGGGAATCGTATGCAGATCGTTTCCAAATGTATCTGGAAGGAAACAATCTAGCCGACATTTCCGAGAAGCGGAAGAGTGCAGTCTTTCTTACGTACTGCAGTCCGGCAGTTTTCAAGATGGCGAAGGCATTGGCGGGAGCTGAAGACATGAAGGTAATGGACTGGCCTGACTTAGAAAAGCTGTTAAGAGCCCATTACGTGCCACAAGTATTGTGCCTCATTAAGAGACACGAGTTTTACCATCGTGACCAAAGGGAAAACGAAAACATAAATGACTTTGTGGCAAGTTTAAGAGACATTGGGGGTGCATTTGAATTTAACAGTTTAGAAGAGGCCATGCGTGATCGATTCATTCTGGGCCTTAAAGACAAGGTATTACAGAGCAAGTTATTAATGAAACCTAAGATCACGCTAAAAGAAGCCATAGAAGAAGCCTCTTCAGCAGAAGCTACCAAGTCCTCAGCAGCAGCCATGAGGAAGATGAACAGGGCCACGAGCCATTCTGATGGGGAAAAGTCTACCACAAACCATTGTGATGACCTAGATTCTGAATCAGATTGCAGTGAAGTGGAAGAGGGGATTTAAAGACTCAGAATGGAGTGGAAAAAGAAAGACCTGGATAGGAAGAGGCAAGATTTCTACTGCAGAGGTTGTGGGGGAAGCCACCCCTGCACTGAATGCAAGTTTTTAGACACCATTTGCTTCTGTTGTGAAAAAAGAAAAAAGCTAGCAAGAGTCTGCAAATCAGCCAGAACTCCACCCAACAGAAGGAAATTTCCTGCAAACAAAGACAAAGAATTCAAGCCCAACTATCTCAGTGAGAAAATGGGGGGCAGCACAGAAGCAAGGGGGAAGAATGAAACTCATCAGACAGTAACTATTGGTCATTCATCTTCTATCAATAACAGAAAAGTGCATGTCAAGGTACTTATTGAAGGAAAGCCTTGCCAAATGGAAGTGGACTCAGGCTCATATCTGTCTATGGTGTCATGGGACACTATTCACAGACTACTCCCAAACATTCAGAAGAATCATTTCAAGAAGCAAGCACTGACTCTTAAAGACTACCAAGGGAACAAGATTCCAGTAGTTGGAACAAGAGAATTCAACGTGAAATTCAAAGGCCACACCAAATGCCTGCCCCTGACCATCGTGGACAAGGATCACCCAAGTTTGCTGGAACTTGAGTGGTTCAACCCGCTGGGCATCGAGGTGACTGGCATCAATCATGTGAGCAACACTGAATGGGAGGAGGCCTTGAAGTCTGAGTTTCCAGAGGTTTTCAGCAACGGATTAGGCAAGTACTTGGGGACCCCTATCACTTCCAATCTAGATCCCAAGGTGCCACCAATCTGTTTAAAGCCCAGAAGGGTCCCATTTTCCTTAAAGGAAAAAACTGATGCACAATTAGATAAATTAATAGCTCAAGGGTTTTAGAGCCCACTGACCACTCCAGGTGGGAGACACCCATAGTCACACCAGTCAAGGCTGATGGGTCTGTGAGAATCTGCAGAGACTACAAGGGGACATTTAACCATGCGCTACAACAGAGCGCATATCCAGTTCCAGTGGTGCATCATTTATTACATTCTCTTGGCGGGGGCACAGTCTTTGCCAAATTGGATCTGGCCCAGGCATATCAACAGTTAACAGTTGATGATGCCACTGCAGAGGCCCAAACCATTGTGACTCATAGAGGTGCTTTCAAATGCAAAAGGTTGCAATTTGGAGTAAGTGTGGCACCAGGCATCTTCCAAAGCCTTATGGAAAGAATGTTCCAAGGACTGCCAGGGGTAGTGCCTTATTTTGATGATGTGTTAATCTCCGCTGAAAATGACATTCAGTTACTCGAGAGACTCAGAGAAGTCCTAACCAGATTCAAGAAAGTGGGGTTAAAAGTCAAAGAAGAAAAATGCACACTTAGAACTGACAAGGTAGAGTTTTTAGGCTATATGATTGACAAACATGGTATTCACCCCACAGAAGCCAAGGTTCAGGCAATCAAAGAAGCCCCTAGACCTAAATGCAAAACAGACTTGCAAGCTTTCCTGGGACTCATTAACTTCTATCACATGTTTCTACCTCAGAAGGCAACCATTGCAGAACCACTACACAGATTACTAGACAAAAAGTCTGCATGGGTCTGGGGCAGGAAAGAACAAGCTGCCTTTAACACTATTAAGAGACAACTCACTTCTGATTCTGTACTGATACAGTTCTCTGAGAATTTGCCAGTTGTACTGACTTGTGATGCATCCCCTTTTGGAGTGTGTGTGTGTGGGGGGGTGTTGAGCCACATGCTTCCCAGCGGGAGGGAAGCCCCTATTGCATTTTACTCTCGCACCTTGACTAAAGCAGAGAGAAATTACAGCCAACTGGACAAGGAAGCCTTGGCAATTGTCGCAGCTGTCAAGAAATTCCATGAGTATTTATATGGGAGAACATTTACTATTGTCACAGATCACAAACTTCTGCTAGGCATTGTGGCAGGGGACAAACCAATGCCCACGATCCTGTCACCAAGAATGCTGAGATGGACTGAATTTCTTGCTGCTTATTCATACAAACTCATCCACAAGCCAGGAAAAGACATTGGGCATGCAGATGCTTTGAGTCGCTGCCCACTTCCTTCACGCACTGAGGATCCTGCTCCTGAGACGTACACCCTTTTTCTAGAAACTGTTGCCAAGCTTCCAGTACAAGCTGCTGAAATTTCCAGAGAGACTGCCAAAGACACTTTATTGGCTCCTGTTATAGGCTGGATTAAGAAAGGTTGGCCACTTCAAGATCTACCTCAACTTGCCCAAACTTTTAAATCCAGGCAAACTGAATTATCTGTATTAAGAGGATGTATTTTGTGGGGTAACAGGGTGGTTATTCCTGCAAAACTGCAAAGAGAGGTTTTGGAAATGTTACATGAGGTTCATCCTGGTGTTGTAAGGATGAAGGGATTGGCCAGGAGTTATGTATGGTGACCAGGTATTGACAAAATGGTTGAAAATTGGGTTGCATCTTGTCCCAACTGTCAGGTAGTCAGGCCTGCTCCACCTCTCACACAGGAATGGGAATGTCCTAGGGGCCCATGGTCCAGGATTCACGTTGACTTTGCTGGCCCTACCAGAGGGCACACTTTCCTTATTATAGTAGATGCATATTCCAAATGGCTAGAGGTTATCCCTATGGCATCCACCACAGCTGAAGCTGTCATCAAGCAGCTTAAGAGGCTTTTTGTAACTCACAGGTTACCTGATGTTCTTGTTTCTGACAATGGTCCTCAATTTACGTCCAACCTTTTTGAATCATATCTAGCACAACAGGGTATCGGACATGCCCTGACAGCCCCTGGGCACCCTTCGGCTAACGGCCGGGCTGAATGCATGGTACGCTTTACCAAGGAAAAACTTCAGCAATTGGGTCCTGGGGACATCACTGAGAAAGTTGAAAAACTACTCAGTGTCCAGCATATCACTCCTAACCCATCAACTAACTTATCCCCAGCAGAGTTGTTGATGGGTAGGAAACTCAGGTCTCCCCTTGACCGCCTTCATCCCACTTATGCATCCAATGCACCACTAGATTCCACTAGCAAAATTCGCACATTCACTGTGGGGGATTCTGTTTATGCTAAGAACCTTATGGGTGAACCATTATGGATTCCTGCTGAGATAACCCAAATCACAGGCCCTAGGTCTTACAGGGTACAAACAGAGGATGGTGTCCTCTGGAGCAGGCACATTGATCAGCTTAGATCCAGATTACCTCAGGAACATCACAATTGCTCCTCTCTGGTTCCCATACGTAGTACCTCATCTAGGGGGGAAGGGGAGGATCATGAGGATAATCAGCAAGCAAGAATCAACCCCATGTGTAATGAGCCAACACGACAGGAACCATCCCAAAACCTGTCACAATGCCAAAATCCATTCTTACAAGTGGAAGACTGTACATCACTACCTGACTTAGGTGCTGACATTGGGTTGGAGATGGGTTGGGAGGAGAGACCAGGTTGTAGCAACCAAACAGGTTCTACTATTACTAGAAGTCCAAGTATGGAAATGTCAGCAGACACATTTCCTCTCTCACTGGGTGAGAACCTTAAAGCATCTGAACCACGTAGGTCTCAACGTACACGTAAGAGCCCCAGCTATTTAAAAGAATGCATTAGATAGATGGGGTTTGAGTATGGACTGAACCTAGTGGGGAGGGTGTTAAGTATGCAGGTTTGAAGTCATTGGTTTAGTTTGAACTGTTCTTGTAAAATGTAAGAAATGATTGGTTTAAAAAGTGCGGGAAAACCCTGCACTCTGATTGGCTGTCAACTGCGGCTGCTGGCTATAAGTAGCAGCCGCAGCCCAGCCAAAGTGGGTCCGTTCTGAGCTGAAAGTCACAATAAACGTAAGAGCTGAAGCACTCCGTGTCTGCCTCTTCATGCAAACTTAACAGTGGACCTTACGCTGACCCCTCTGTTTCAAAATTAAAAGTTCCTGCCACTTAGAAATGAATGCTTATTATGAAGTCATAAGCCTCAGACACCTCAACTAGTGCCTGTAACAGCAACAGTAACAATAAGCCTGCCATTTAAACCAGGGATTCTTGAATAAACTCTCCCATCTCCACCAAAGCTGGTTCTTAGGATGTCTGATGACAAATGGCTCTGAGTGAAATTCATACTTCTGGTATGAGATCACAGTCCTCTGCCACTAACCTAGTGCAGACTGAATAAAATCCAAAGTTTGTATGAATTAAACCGGCGATTCTAGTATGGCCTCACAAGCCTCTGCAATTTAAATTGGTGTTTATTGTGCATAATCAAAAGCCTCCATGAGCAAAGTTGGTGTTTCTGGTAAGAAATTACAAATCTCTGCCACCGAAGCTGCATTCATGAAATCACAAGGCTCTGTGAGCTAAATTAGTATTTATGGTATGAAATCACAAGGCTCTGCAATTTAAAATAGTGTTTGTGGTGTGAAATCACAAGCTGTTGCATCTAACCCAGTATTTGCTATAGGAAACAAAAAGGCTCTAAAGACTAAACCGGTGTTTCTCGTAGGAAATAAAAAGTCTGGAATTCCTAATACAGATGGTCTTTTAAGATTACCTTTTTGGTCAAAGGTAATCTTTGGTCAACTTTTTTTAAAAAAAATATCATTTTAACTTCATCTGACTGTTCTGCACAATACCTTGAAACCAACGTTGCTGGATGTTACCATAAAAGAGGACCTGACCTTGAGTGCTCACATTGCAGCATTGGTCAAAAGGCCCAGCAGAGATATACTACCTGAGACTTCTCAGAAAACAACAACTGATTGAAAAACTACTGGTGACCTTCTACTGCTGCACCATAGAGAGTATCCTAACGTACTGCACCTCTGTATGGTTTGCCAATTGCACAGTGGCAGATAGGACAGCCCTCCAGAGGGTTAACATCATTGCCCAGAAGGTCATTGGTTGCCTTCTCCCATCTTTGGAAGAGCTTTAGAGTTACCGCTGCCTTAAGAAAATTCAAAACATTCTCAAAGATCCATCTCATCCTGGGCACCCTTTTTTTTAACTATTACCATCTGGCAGACGGTACAGGATAATAAACAAGGACAAGTAGGCTGAGAAACAGCTTCTATCCCAGGGCAGTATCTCTTTTGAATTCTACTGTATAGTGAAATATTAATGCAATATCAGGGTTTTTCAATTCAAAGTATAGAATGTGAAAGATGTGTGTTTGTGTTTATTTTCACAGTCATAAGGTACACTGAAGATGGTATTTAATTTCATTGTACGAGGTGCAATGACAATAAAGTGAACTAAAGTAGGATGTCAGTCAAGATGCAAATAAAGACATGAATCCACTCCTGTCAAAATAAAAATTAACCCACTTCAATAGTTGCAGTGACAAGAACAACTCAGTCCAAATTTGTGCCTACACATAAAACTATCTGAAACCTATACTGATAGATGCCATTTTTTGAGCTAAATATACTTCTGTGCAAGAAATTATCTCAGTACTTCCTATTTAAGAGCACATATCCCCAACCCCTTTTAGCCCATATTTTCATTGCTGCCCTTCCATTTTTGTAGTTTTTTTTAAAATCCTCAAAATATAACACTTAGAAGCAAATAATTGGTGAAGCTAGAGAATTCAGCAGAAAATGAGGAACGCTGTGGTACACCCTTAAATGCATATGGAGGGTGAAGCATGACATCACAGGTGTCAACTATAAAACGTGTGATGTTGCAGCGTGTGACTTCCTGCTGGCTTCCCCAGTTACTTTGCTTGTTGGAAGCCAACTGTGAAGGTCACAAATGGTGATTCTGTGATCACAGGATGCTGTGACTGTCATAAATGTGAGCCGGCATCTGAATTACAATCAGCATCTGAATTACAATCATGTGACTGCAGCATCCGCTGCAACAGCTCAAATTATCTGGATTTTTTTACCTTATTGTATTTATATCATTAGATTTTATACAATTTTATTTTTCACTATAAGCCACCCAGAGTTGCCTTGTGGTAAGACAGGCAGCTAAACCAATTTAATAAAAAGATGATAGATAGATAGATAGATAGATAGATAGATAGATAGATAGATGGAAGAAAGAAAGAAAGAAAGGAAGGAAGGAAGGAAGGAAGGAAGGAAGGATGGAAGGAAGGAAGGAAGGAAGGAAGGAAGAGAAAGAAAGAAAGAAAGAAAGAAAGAAAGAAAGAAAGAAAGAAAGAAAGAAAGAATCTGCAGCTTTGAAGACCAGTTGTCAGTCACTGAATAAGAAGTCGGTAAGTGAGGTCTACCTATATATTTTAAAGCTGGGATGGAAAGATATGAACCTCCATCGATCCCCAAAAGTAGTAGTTAGCAACATCCGCAGTGCTCTTCATTCTTACTTTAGTAATGTTTTAAATACAGTAAATATACAGTATATTTTCTTTATATAGGGACAATGTGCAGAAATGATTCTCTGCAATGGCACTAAATCAAAATGAACATCAGAATCAATTGGAAAATACAAGTTACAAAAGAAAGGTACTGAAATTATTTTGAGAGTATAAAATATGATTTCTATATACTGTTGCTTGTATTATCTGCTTGTAAATTACCTGGCTGCTCTTACAGGGTAAAGACATTGCTTCTGTTCTAATTTTCAACTACACATGGAAAATTTTTATTTTGGTGCAGGGGATCAGCAGAAATAAGAAAAAAAAATACAAAAACAGAAACATGTTATAATGTTATTAAATATTATAATAGTACAATCCAATGCAAACTAAAAAAAGGATAGAAGAATAAAAATAAAGAATAAAAGGTGCAAAAAAGGAAAAAAGGAAAAAATAGGAAAAGAAATGGAAAAGAAAAATTAAGAATATAGTAAAATATCTCTGCTGACTCTATTAAAAATGTCTGTCCATTTTTCAAACATACCTTTCTATATGTCTAATGTTAAAATTTTTGCTTCATTCTATAATTATAAGTTGGGTTTATGTGTTCTTCTCCTTTAATTATAATTGTTAATTCCCTCTAGTGTCCAAATTTAAAAATCTTACCTTATTTTTTTTAAATATCAAAACTATAGGATTTGCCCATGGGAAGGATTCTTTGTAATGAATCCTTAAAAATCATTTCAAATATTTTGACCCGTGGTTCATTCATAACTTTCTAAAACCAATGTTTTAATCAATCAGTCCACTTTTCACAAAGCCATCTTGAGTCTGCCGTATCTTTTATTTATTTATTTATTTTGTCAATCGCTTACAAGATAGTAAGTATAAGGATAAACATAGATATGAATACATGAAATGAATGCATATAAAAAAATAAAAGAAACAATAGGACAGGGATGGTAGGCACGTTGGTGAACTTATGCACGCCCCTCCAGTCATCTTTCCAAGTTTCTTCAACCTTCTAGAAATCAATCAGCATGTGAAGCAGTTACAGAGAATAGGTGCATCCATTGAAAAACAGTATTTCTGGACCACACACCCTGACCCTCCTCAGTTTAGGGAAATGAATAACAGGGAATTGTTAATATCTTATTCCAGAAACAGCAATTCGGGTGTATTGATTCTGTTTGAAAGAGGCATCCCTGAAAGTACCTAGGAGTTAAACCATGTAGAGCTTTAGGTCACAACAAACTCTTTGGATTATACATCAGAACTTTATTGGAAGCCAGTACAGGGCTTGCAGCATCAGTGTTATATGGTCAAGATGATGAATGCCAACTAAACAAATAACCACTGCATTTTCCACTGCAGCTTTGTGATGGTCATCAGCAACACACTGCTGTAGTCCAAACTAGCATTGATGAGAGCATTAATTGCTATTGCAATGTCCTTCCACTCCAGGTAAGAGTGCAATTGATACACCAGCCAAATCTGGACAAAAGCTTTTCTGGCCAAGATCTCCATTTGCCATCCATCAGGAATTGTGAGTCCAAAAAGATAGACAACTTGTGGACCACTTTTCAAGGGGAGCATCTCCCCAATCAAGAGACAGCACGAGAAGTGGCAGACAACATCACTTTGAATAATGATTGGAAACACACATTATTGTCCCAATCATACGGCCAATGCTTATGTTGGAATTGCTCATGCAAAGTCTGAGACACAGAAATATCCACATAGATGGAACCTGAGGAGGCAGCGGTATGTGTTTGCCAAGGTGTCCAGACTGAGAAGGCAATCACGGAAAGCAAAAAAAAATAATAATATGGGAAGGAGAACATGAAGGAGTGGACATATATAGGCTTGATAGATTGTCTTTAGGATTTAGAATACTACCTATTATATTAGCATCTTTACCAACAAAGGGAAAAAGGGGAGTAAGTTAGAGCACATCAGTATCCTCCAACAACAGTCACTCACTTCCTGCAATCAAAAACCACACTAACATGGTTTTTCCAAATAAAAATTAGTGGATTGGAGTCAATGAATAATGTGTATGTTTGTGGGCTGCATATCTATCAAATGTGTCATGCCACTACAGCACTGAATTTTTGCCAAGATCTTTACCTTGAAATGTGTGCATTTTTTACAGAGTCAGAAACTGCTCTCATGTTAGTTTGTAATGATTCCCAGGTTATTTGATTAAATCCCCCATCTTGTTTGCTTTTATTGATTTATTTGTCTGTTTATTAAAAATATCCAAATGTTTCTACTGTCTCTAAATAGAGTATCACTTTTGCCCTATTATCTGCTTGTAGTCTTCTTAGATCTGGATGTGCTCCCTTCAGGTGCCTTTCTCTGACTTCAGCACCATGTCCTCGTAAGCAAAGCTTCCCTAAAATAGGCTATAACAAACAGATTTGTGGGCCTTTCTCTGGGCTGCATCTTATTAACTGATCTGTGGGAAATGCTCTTTAGGCTATTGAAGTACATGAGCGATTGCAACAATAAATTAGAGTTAACTGGAGACAACTCTGTGGCTCCTAACACAATCATCCATTACAAGTAGCCTTTGAAGGGGGAAAATTGTTCTTTAACTTATAGTGGCTGCTGGCTTTCAGATGGTATTTCAGCTTTGATTATACTTCATCTCCCTTATCTTTGAACCAGCCTAAAAGGTATATATGTCTTAAACTCAAGTTGCAAGTAATAATGAATGTTTCCCTGATAACATCTAGCCATGCATGTAGTAAAATCTGGAAACTGTTGTTTAGCATCGTCCTTTGCATCTCTCCCTTTTTCTCTCTCTCTTCCATGAAACAGTATTAATCTATCCATCAAAAGGTATAGATGTTTTCCACTAAATGATTGAATTACAAATCTCAAACCTATGGAGCTGCAAATAGCATATGTCGACATTAAATCTAATGTTCTTAAAATACATTAAGGAAGATGTATCTGTATAAGCTTTCATTTCTGCTTTAATTGTGCATTCTAATCCATAAAATTGACTGAAAACATTTTTCCATGTGAAAACATCACTAAGAGTGTGAAGTTAGAACTGATGTGTTCTGCACTTTCCCAGGAAATAAATGATATTTTAAACAGTTATTGATGTAGGCATGGAACATATTAGTTGTATCCTTCCTTCTATCCTTAAGTTACTCAAGATGGCTGACAATAAAAAATGAAAACATGAATACGCAAACTTCCATAAACACAATTGAAGTTATTATTAAAATCAGGCTCAAAAGAAAAGGCTTAGCTAAAGCCTTTCTTGGAAACAGAAAGAATGAAGGCTAAGCATAACATCTATAGATTCCATAGTTTCAAATCAGCATAGGAGGATTTCTACTGCATGCCAACAAAACTTTAACAAGGTCTCTCCACCTGACCCTAATGTTCAGAGAGGTTTATACTTAGATAAATGATCTGTCACAAAGAAATAAGTCATGGCATCAGCATAGGCATGAAATAATATCAAATATTGTGGATTGCTATCACCAGAATATATATATTTTCTTGGATAGGGTTACAGCTGTTAGCTGCAGGCATGACATAGACCAAAGCAGCTATCTTGGACTTCTGGGATGAAGAAGGGTCCATGAAAGTGAAGCTGATGGCCATAGGGGTGGGGGGAAAGGAGTCAATGAGTGGATCAATTCCTTGGAATTTTTCTCCAGATCAAAGAGAGGACTGGGATTACCCACAGATTTGCTCCACACAGAGACTCCCTGCAAAGAGATCTGAAATAGTGATCTCCAGCAGGTTTGAGGGCTGTGGGAACCAGAGGAATATCAACTTGCCTAACTGTTGTTTGGTGTCTTCAACAGACACTGGATTTGTCAACTTCCTCTCTTAATTTAGGAAGTTGTTGGTTAATGATTTTCTGGTTGTTAATAACCTTCAGAAGGACAGGTTTTTGTCACACTATGAGCGTTTACTTCTACCCTAGTTGAAAAATTAAATATAAGTTTAAAGTTTGCTGTAAATTTAAGAATTAAAGGGAAAATATTAACTTTTAAAGGATGCCACAATGGATTTACACTTGAAACCAACTGATATCTTAATAACTAAAAGAGGTATATAAATATAAATCAGAAAAATGATTTTAAAAGCTTTCTTATTTTGAATTTGCAAAAGGGATGTTAAACCGTTAAAGCTGTCCCCAAAAGGAGGCAAAGAAAAAATAAGAAGTCAACTTGTGGAACATTATTTGATGGCATTAAAGATCAAGCTTTGTAAAACAGAATATAAAGTGAATTCACATAACCAGGCTTAAAGTACATATGTTTTGGTTCCTGGTATCTATTAATAGAACTTATTTTTGATCAGGACTGAATAATAAGGCTTTAACAATCTTTGTATAAATAAGAAGAGTTTTCTTTTGATTTATTTCTTAGAGAAAGTGATGGAATACAAAATGGATTTATTTGATTAAGGTCATAATATCAATCTCTATTTCCTATAGGTCTTAATAGACTTTTGCTGATTAGGACTGAATTAAGAGTTTTTATAATTTGA
This sequence comes from Naja naja, assembly GCA_009733165.1. Classification (NCBI taxonomy): domain Eukaryota; kingdom Metazoa; phylum Chordata; class Lepidosauria; order Squamata; family Elapidae; genus Naja; species Naja naja. The sequence goes on along the minus strand of CM019149.1, from coordinate 237,887,537 downwards.
TTATTGATAAGGACGAGATTTGGGAGGAAGATCTTTTTTTAAGTGAAGTATTAGAGAAAGTGCTAACTGACTGAATTTGTTTATACTTGCCTGGAGGAAGGGGGAAATCGTCTTTTATATCTTTTGAGCTTTTTTTTTCATTTTAGTTTTTCCATCTCATCACACTTCTTTTTTTCTTTACTTTCTATATTTTTTTAGTTTACATTAGTTTTTTTATCTTTGCTTTGTACACTTTAATAAAAGTATTATTTTAAAAAAATGACATAGACCAAAACAGATGTCTCAAGTACCAAATGTTAATGGATAAAGAATACAAGCTATGGGGCTCGTTCTAGTTTCTCTAACTCTGTCCTAGAGGGGAATGGGACAACTTGCCATAGCCAACTTGCTGCGGCCAACTCGCTGTGACCAAGTCGTCACAGCCAACATGCAGCAGGCAAACACGCCACAGCCAACATGCAGCAGGCAAACACGCCACAGCCAACTTGCCACAAAACAACTCGTTGCAGGACAATTTAACAATTCTATTTAATTATTTAAAATAAATAAAAATTACTTTAATTTTTGCCATTCACATTTCATTTTGTCCTTCCTTTGACATCCTTTCTTTAACGATTCTATTCCACCATATCTTTGATATTAATGTAACTCTTGTCCTGCAGCCACTTTTCCTGTGGCAAGATGGCCGTGACAAGTAGTTCTGCAGTGAGTTGGCCATGGTGAGTTGGCTGTGGTGAATTGTCATTGACCCATCCTAGAGAGCAGCAAAGAACTATCTACATACTTCACAGGGGAAGTAAGAGTACATTGCAAATGTAGATATTTTCTGTATGTTGTGAACAAGTCTGTCACTTTGTTCTTTGTTTCAAACAGCCAGATTTCCTTGGTCAGCTGTGGGCATTGCAGGGCTCATCCAATCTTCAAGAGAAGATTATAAACATGTTTTGGTTTGCCTCATTACTCTATATTAGATTGGTTTTAGATACCTAACAATCAATGTAAAATAGTATGAGGTTACATTATACAATGTAATGTACATTATACCATACAATACAAACAATGTTTTCTGGTTAGCTTTAAATGCTAAGGTTTATATTTCAGGCCAATTCAATATTTTTTAAAAAATATTTTAAATAATGTGCACTTGTTTATGTCAAGTAGGTTTGTAAAAACGTTTGTACATGTAGGAGAAGGAGTGGCAAAATCTGGGGGCAGACTTAAAAGAGGGATCAGCCTAGAATCTCTATATAGTCACAAGCAAATTAAGTCCAACCGCCCTTAAATTCCTTTGACCCTTATCTAACTCCAAGCAGGTGCTAACTGGTAGTTGAAAAGTTTTCTATGCATAGGCATAATTAGCAATAAATCTGTTTAACTGGACCTTCACATGGACCTGATCTTTCGCTCCTGATAATCTCTCTATATAAAAGCGAAATACCACTCATGCATCATCACAAAATCTCCAGAACCATAAAGCCTACAAATTTGAAATTTGGCACGTATGTTCCTCTTGGCTTCTAGGTGCTCACTAAGAAAGGATTTTTTGAAATGACCATCAGAGCATCAGTATTTCATATATTATTATTAACACGCTCTGTTGCTAAGGAGTTCTACTTCGCCTCCCCACCTGAAAAGAAATCTGTTCCACAAGCAGAGGAGAGGAGTTTCAGTTTCAGTTTTAGTTTCACAGCGCCAAGCAGCTTTAGTACAGAACAGTTGAGCTAAGCCACGCCCAGGCTCCTTGCTGTCTCCTTCTTGCTCACACAGCAAATACTGTTTTACTTTCCAAACAGCCCTCAACTCTCTCACACATGACAGGATGCTAGCCAGATGAATACCAATGGATGCTGGTAGGCAGAGGCAGAATTTCCCCCTTATTTTCCTCCCAAAAACTAAGCCCGACCACATAGTTTCATAGCGAAGAATGAGTATCGAGCTAGTATACTATAAGACAATGGATATCAAATCCAGCCTAGACTTTGGGGAAGGCCATTTGTATTACAATTACTTTCAGTGCAAAAAATTGTTTCATACTAGAAAAAAAGGCTTCTCTTCCCAACAGCAAGCTCATTCAAATGTTTTGATTTACCAGAGCATTTTGTGCTTACTTAAATAACACATTTTCTTATCCCTGGAGAAGTTCATAATGTGTTCAGCGAAAACGGAGTGTCAAGCAAATGATGTAATCAAGAGCTCAAATAAAAATTCAAGAGAGACAGCTCAAGCTTTCCTCCTAATGATATTTATGATGCTACAATAATTGCTATGGCACTGTACATAGCTCTAGAGAGGAAATTTAAAGAAGGAACTGTTTTACTGCTTTATTTGGCAGTATGATGTCCATGAGTTAGACAGGGAAGGAAACCATAATGTTTTCTGAGATTTCCCAAGCATATTAGCTCCAGATTCCCATAACAGCCCAATGCCTTTTTCAGTTTAAAGGACTTAATATTATGACTAATAGAAACCATAAACTTCCTGCCATCCAGGAAACATGATATGGGATCCTGCTCTTTTTCACCATCTTCAGCTTGTTGGACATTGAAAGCAGAATCAATTCTTGCATGAAAAATTATATTTGTCTATATATCTGCCAACCATTACATAAAAAGATACTTTCACCTATATTTTTTCCCTCTAAAATAAGCCAACATCATCAGTAAAATTAGTGCTGGCACATAGTTCTCACCATACTGGAGGAGAGGCAGAAATGGAGCAACTAATTTTAAAGAAAATGCCATTCTCATTTGTTTCTTGAATGCTAATAAGACAAGAACTAAATAAATCTAGGAATTATTTATATCTGTTACTGAGGCAAAAGGGAGCAGCTGCTGAATAGTGCCCAGTTAATTCTCTTTAACAGTCCTGGCTAGGAAATGACTAATATTATGTCCAACTGAAATAATGACCAGAAGCTAGAAAGGCATGAATTAAAGGGCTCAATGTTTGAGATTGGTCAGATAAATTGATTCAACATCCTTTCCATGCTGAAAAAGATGTTTGGATTGTATTACACGTTTTAGCAAGCTATGATTATAGATTTTCACCCCCCAAGCAGCCTGTTTAAGCCATTTCTCTAACCAACATAAAGCTGTTTGCAGCATTTCAAATTCTGGTCCATAAAAATGAGTTCCCTGAAAAAAAAAATACAGAGTTTAGAAGTTCACCCTGATTATATGCAAGCTCTTCTCTGAAAAAAGGGGGGAGGGGTGGGGAAGGGGAGTGGGTGGTATCAAATGCAGCTAGAATAGAACCTTCTTAAGTATAGGAAGAAAATTCTGGCAAAGAATGAATATGAAAGAATCCAGGAGATAATAGAAAAACAGGCACTTTTGCTGAGATTTTCAAAAGGTCAAGGTGAGTCAGACTGATTTAGTAGTCTGGCTTGGCTATACTAAAGTACTTGGAGGATGTATGCTCCTTCTATTCCCCTTCCTTATCACATATTCCAATTCCATTTTCCATTTTCTGTTGGTAGGAACTTCAACTGAAAAGCTAGGATATTGCAGACTATTATCTAGTTCCCAGCTAGAATGGAAAATCAGGATACTTTGTGCTGTGCAATAACCATAGTTTATATGACTCTAAAGCTTAGCTAGCTGCTGAATATTCTGTTGTTGATTCACAAAATGTATCTCCTGCATTCATTGTCATGAACCAAACAAGAGGGGAGAAAGAAGGAGCAGCAGCTAGTGGGCAAGCTACAAATTAATTCAACAACTGGCACAGAAAGTATTTATTATCTCTAAATTATTAGAGGTTGCTGCTTGAGCAATGTCATCTGGCTTCAGTTTTTAAAGCAGAGGAGTCCTAAATCTGCCATTCTGAAGGATGGTCTGTGTTATGTATGTAGGTTTGAATGTCATTGGTTTAGTTTGAATTGTTCTTGTAAAATGTCAAATAAGATTGGTTTAAATAGTGTGGGAAAACCCTGTGCTCTGATTGGCTGGCAACTACGGCTGCTGGCTATAAGAAGCAGCCGTAGCCTAGCCAACTCGGGTCCATTCGAGCTGTAGTCACTTAATAAACTCTTCACTGAAGCTCTTCGCGTCTGACTCTTCATGCAAACTTAACACTGGCAACGAGGGTGGGATTCCCCTGAAGAAGAGACGACGCGGAAGACAAGCAGAAGAGCGAGATGGCTGTGCTGAACACCCCCTCAGCTCCATTCAATCCGGTGGCAGAAGACTGGGAATCGTATGCGGATCACTTCCAAATGTATTTGGAAGGAAACAACCTCGCCGACCCCCAGAAGCGGAAGAGGGCGGTATTTCTCATGCACTGCGGTCCGGCAGTCTTCAAGATGGTGAAGGCATTGGCGGGAGCTGCAGACTTGAAGGTAATGGAATGGCCTGATTTAGAAAAGCTTTTAAGAGCCCATTACGCCCCACAAGTATCGTGCCTCATTAAGAGACACGAGTTTTATCATCGGGATCAAGGGGAAAGCAAAAATGTTAACGACTTCGTGGCAAGTTTAAGGGACATTGGGGTGCTTGTGAATTTACCAACTTAGAAGAGGCCATGCGTGATCGGTTTGTTCTAGGCCTTAAAGATAAGGTCTTACAGAGCAAATTACTAATGAAACCTAAGATCACGTTTAAGGAGGCCATAGAGGAAGCTGTTTCAGCAGAAGCAACCAAGTCCTCAGCAGCAGCCATGAAGAAAATTAACAAGGCCTCAAGCCATTCTGATGTGGAAAAGTCCACAACAACCCATTGCGAGCAAATAGACTCTGATTCAGACTGTAGTGAGGTGGAGGAAGGAATTTATAGACTCAGAATGGAGAAGAAAAGGAAAGACCTTGGAAGAAAGAGGCAAGACTTTTATTGCAGAGGCTGGGGGGGGGCACCCCCGCACTGAATGCAAGTTTTTAGACACCATCTGCCTACGTTGTGAGAAAAGAGGTCACCTAGCAAGAGTCTGCAAATCATCCAGAACTCCACCTAGTAGGAAGAAATTTCCTGAGAAAGAGTTCAAGCCCAACAACTTCAGTGAGAAAACTCAGAAGCAAATGGGAAGAATGAAACTCATCAAACAGTCACCATTGGTCATTCTTCACCCTTGAGAAGCAGAAAAGTACATGTGAAGGTACTCATTGAAGGAAGGCCTTGCCAAATGGAAGTGGACTCGGGCTCTTATTTATCTATGGTGTCATGGGACACTATTCACAGACTACTCCCAAACATTCAGAAGAAACATTTCCAGAAGCAAGCACTGACTCTTAAAGACTACCAAGGGAACAAGATTCCAGTAGTTGGAACAAGAGAATTCAACGTGAAGTTTAAAGGCCACACCAAACATTTGCCCCTGACCATCGTGGACAAGGATCGCCCAAGCTTGCTGGGACTTGAGTGGTTCAATCCACTAGGCATCGAGGTGAGTGGCATCAATCATGTGAGCAACTCTGAATGGGAGGAGGCTTTGAAGTCTGAGTTTCCAGAGGTCTTCAGCGAAGGATTGGGCAAGTATATGGGGACCCCTATCACTTTCAACCTAGACTCCAAGGTGCCCCCAATTTGTTTAAAACCCAGAAGGGTCCCATTTGCTTTAAAGGAAAAAATTGATGCACAATTAGACAAATTAATAGCTCAAGGGGTTTTAGAGCCCACTGACCACTCCAGATGGGAGACACCCATAGTCACACCAGTCAAGACTGATAGGTCAGTAAGAATCTGTGGAGACTATAAGGGGACACTGAACCATGTGCTGCAGCAGGCGCATATCCAGTTCCAGTGGTGCATCATCTGTTACATTCACTTGGCAGGGGTACAGTCTTTGCCAAATTGGATCTGGCCCAGGCATATCAACAGTTAACAGTTGATGATGCCACTGCAGAGGCCCAAACCATTGTGACTCATAGAGGTGCTTTCAAATGTAAAAGGTTACAATTTGGAGTAAGCGTGGCACCAGGCATCTTCCAAAGCCTTATGGAAAGGATGCTCCAAGGACTGCCAGGGGTAGTGCCTTACTTTGATGATGTGTTAATCTCTGCTGAAAATGACACTCAGTTACAAGAAAGACTCAGAGAAGTCCTTACCAGATTCAGGAAAGCGGGTTTAAAAGTCAAGGAAGACAAATGCACTCTTAAAACTGACAAGGTTGAGTTCCTGAGCTACATGATTGACAAGCATGGCATCCACCCTACAGATGCCAAGGTTAAAGCAATCAAAGAAGCCCCTAGACCTAAATGCAAAACAGATTTGCAAGCTTTTCTTGGACTCATTAAATTTTATCACATGTTCCTACCTCAGAAGGCAACCATTGCTGAACCATTGCACAGATTACTTGATAAAAAGTCTGTTTGGGTCTGGGGCAGGAAGGAACAATCAGCATTTAACAGTATTAAAAGACTAATCACATCTGATGCTGTACTGATACAGTTCTCTGAGAATTTGCCTGTTGACCTGACTTGTGATGCATCCCCTTTTGGAGTGGGGGCGGGGGTTTTGAGCCACAGGCTTCCCAGTGGGAGAGAAGCCCCTATTGCATTTTACTCTCGCACTTTGACCAAAGCAGAGAGCAATTACAGCCAATTGGACAAGGAGGCATTGGCAATTGTTGCAGCTGTTAGGAAATTTCATGAATATCTGTATGGCAGAACATTTACCATTGTTACAGATCACAAACCTTTGTTAGGCATTGTGGCAGGAGACAAGCCTACACCTACTATCCTGTCACCAAGAATGACTGAATTTCTTGCTGCTTATTCATACAAGCTCATCCACAAGCCTGGCAAAGACATTGGCCATGCTGACATAGTCATGCTGATGCTTTGAGTCACTGCCCACTTCCGTTTCACACTGAGGACAGTGAACCTGACGCGCACACCTTTTTCCTAGAAACTCTTGCCAAGCTTCCAGTTCATGCTGCTGAAATTGCCAGAGAGACTGCCAAAGACACTGTGTTGGCTCCTGTTATAGGCTGGATTAAGAAAGGTTGGCCTCTTCAAGATCTACCTCACCTGGCTCAACCTTTTAAGTCCAAGCAAACTGAATTATCTGTATTAAGAGGATGTATTTTGTGGGGTAACAGGGTGGTTATTCCTGCAAAACTGCAAAGAGAGGTTTTGGAACTGTTACATGAGGGTCATCCGGGTATTGTAAGGATGAAGGGATTGGCCAGGAGTTATGTATGGTGGCCAGGTATTGACAAAATGGTTGAAAACTGGGTTGCATCTTGTCCCAACTGTCAGGTAGTCAGGCCTGCACCACCTCTCGCCCCCCCCCCCCAGGAATGGGAATGTCCTAGGGGCCCGTGGTCCAGGATTCACATTGATTTTGCTGGCCCTACTAGAGGGCACACCTTTCTTATTATAGTAGATGCATATTCCAAATGGCTAGAGGTAATCCCCATGGCATCCACCACAACTGATGCTGTCATCAAACAGCTCAAAAAACTTTTTGTAACCCACGGGTTACCTGTTGTTCTTGTGTCTGACAATGGCCCTCAATTTACATCCAACCTTTTTGAATCCTATTTAGCACAACAGGGTATCAGACATGCCCTTACTGCCCCTGGGCACCCTTCGGCTAACGGCCGGGCTTAACGCATGGTACGTTTTACCAAGGAGAAGCTTCAGCAACTGGGTCCTGGGGACATCACTGAGAAAGTTGAAAAACTTCTTAGTGTGTGTTCAGCACATCACTCCTAACCCATCTAATAACTTATCCCCAGCAGAGTTGTTGATGGGTAGGAAACTTAGGTCTTCCCTTGACCGCCTTCATCCCACTTACGCACCCAACGCTCCACTAGATTCCACTTCCAAAGTTCGCACATTCAGTGGGGGTGATTCTGTTTATGCTAAGAACCTTATAGGTGAACCTTTGTGGATTCCTGCTGAGATAACTCAGATCACAGGCCCTCGTTCTTACAGGGTGCAAACAGAGGATGGACTCCTCTGGAGCAGGCACATTGATCAACTTAGATCCAGGTTCTCTCAGGAACATCGCACTTGTTCCTCTCTAGTTCCCTCACCTGATGTCAATTCTAGCGGGGAAGGGGAGGAACAGGAAGAAAATCAGCAAGCAAGAATCAACCCCATGTGTAACGAGCCATTACGACAGGAACCATTACAAAACCTGTCACAATGCCAAAATCCATCCTTAGAAGTGGAAGATTGTACATCACTACCTGACTTGGGTGCTGACATTGGGCTGGAGATGGGTTGGGAGGAGAGACCAGATTCTAACAGCCTAAACAGGGTCTCTTTCACAGGAAGTCCCAAAGGGAAATGTCAGCAGACACATTTCCTCTCTCACTGGGTGAGAATGTTAAAACTTCTGAACCACGAAGGTCTCAATGTACACGCAAGAGCCCCACCTATTTAAAAGAATACATTAGATAGGTTGGGGTTTGGTATGGACTGAACCTAGTGGGGAGGGGTGTTATGTATGTAGGTTTGAATGTCATTGGTTTAGTTTGAATTGTTCTTGTAAAATGTCAAATAGGATTGGTTTAAATAGTGCGGGAAAACCCTACACTCTGTTTGGCTGGCAACTACGGCTGCTAGCTATAAAAAGCAGCCGTAGCCCAGCCAAGTCGGGTCCATTCGAGCTGTAGTCACTTAATAAACTCTTCACTGAAGCTCTTCGCGTCTGACTCTTCCTGCAAACTTAACAGTCTGTCATTTCTGGAGGCCTGTTGGGTCATTGCAGTCTGGGTTAAAAGTGGTTTTAGTTTTCTTCTTTTTTCCTTTGGGTTTTTTTTTTTGCTGTAGATTTGTTTTATCCCTTGCATTAAAATTAATTGCAGGCACAGTTAGTGCATCTGCTTAGGCTCTTCCATTCAGGTCACTGTTGAGGGCACAAGGGACTTTAGATCTCAAAGCATGAAGGCAACTCTACTGTATGTCCTGCCCTTGTCATAGTTCTGTTGGTGGAACTGCTACTTTATAGGTCTATATCCACAGAGATTTTCACAGATTTATCTGTGGTTCCTAGGATACATTTGCTCTCGCATAAGCAGAGGACAATTTCTGCTTCACCCCAATTCACTTTAACCAGCCTTTATTGGGGATTGCTATTAGTTTGCTTGATGTATTTCTCTTTCATGTGAGGTCCCAAATATTTTAGGTCCAGTTTTGTAGTTTTAGACTTTTGAGATTCTGTAAATGTAGCCTTACAATAATGTAGATTTAATTCATCTACTCATGTTATTGGGAGGGATGACATCAATCTTGCATATCTGAAAATACAAGACTTCCATCACTACTTTTAACTGCTTGATATGATCCTTTAGGGTGAGTCCTTCCTATGTTTCTTTCTCTGACTATTAATCCATTAATCCTGACTCTATTATCTCATTGTCTCTTAAGCAACTTTTGTTTCCCCAAAACTATTCATACATTCAATTACAAGGAAGGCCATGATTCTTCCCCCAGGACTGAGGTCAGGATGTTAGGGGTGCTCTAAAATGAGTATATGCGCTTAGAACATGATCTCAGATTTTTAGTGAAGGAACCTTTTCTTATCTTGAGTTTCTGTTTGTTTGTTTCTTGGGGAGAGCTATGGATTGATTGTTTTTATTCTGTGAAAACAGAATTTTCATTCTGTGAAATTTCCTTGGCTAGATGGGTGGACATATAAATTTGATTAGTAAATAAATTCCAAGACAGAGCTCAGGAGCCCATTTTCACTGGCAGAGCGCTTGGGCCACAACAGGCGCCCCCAACATGATTGACGTTAAGCTGGCCATGCCCATTCTAGCTATGCCCACCCTGGCCCCCCAAAATCAAACACAACCTTGATGCGGCCCTCAATGAAATCGAGTTTGACACCCCTGTTCTATATTATAATTCAACATATTTTAATTGGTCAACCAATGTCTTCCCTGTATGTGTCACAGCTGTACATTTATCCTCTCAAATAGCAATAAAAGTTTTGCTCCTTTTAAACAGAACATAGAGCATTAAAAGGCATGCTTCCAGAGGTTAATGTGTATCTAGATCAGGGGTCTCCAAACTTGGCAACTTTAAGACTTATGAGCTTCAACTTCTAGAATTCCCCAGCCAGCATGGCTGCCTAAGGAATTCTGGAAGTTGAAGTCCACAAACCTTAAAGTTGCCAAGTTTGGACACCCATAGTCAAGATACAAAGAAATGTGGAAGCAACAATTCTGTTCTATCTGAAAGTATAACAAGCTATCTTTAAACAGGTAGATCTGTTATATAGGACATTCTTTTAGTCCATATCTGAGTGGAGTTTCAACTAGATTCTTATCCTGCATTAGAGACACTTTGGCAATTAAGAAGATCACACCAAAGCTGGTATTGTATAGTTGCAGGTTATTCTGTCCACTCTGGAACATCAGTCTCAATGAAATGTATATGCCTTTGAGCACAGAGAGCTTAAGATTTTATGAAATAGCTTTCATTCTAAAAGAATAGCCTGAACAGCCTGAACACAAATTCAGTCGATAAAATCCAGACAGCCCACTGCCACAAAATATCCAAGGGTGGCTTTTAATACTGAACAATGGTTTATTACCTGGATCGCTGCTTATGTTTTCATTTGCACACAGGTGAACCCACAATAAACACATATAAATTAAGCATAGCACTTTGCAGAGACCTGGGAAATGCATGGTGTTTATGCACTGAGTAAATTAGCTCTAGACAAAGATTTGCTTTGCAAGTTTTCTGTTTTTCTCCAGCTACTTGAAGTAAGGAAGAATGATTGACAAACATTGAACTGGGAGAACTGTCCCTAATGATGACAGAGCAAGAAAAGATAGTGGTAGGGAGTGACAAGTTACTACATAAGGAGGAGGAAGAGGGTGGGAAATAAAGGGTGAGAGCTTCAGTTTTTTTTTAGAGTTTCAGTTCCACAAAAATCATATGAGGTCCAACAGAGCAAGCTGCACCATGGAAGCCAGAGAACATAAAAACATCAGGAGCTAGGAGAAGAAATGAAACCAGTATGGATATATTTCCCCTTTTTAGAGAAAAGAAAAAGCAAAGGATTTCCATTGATCATTGCGTATTTGAGATTTCGCAATGGTCATATGCCACCTTGATCTTATTCACTTCTCATTTCTACAGTAGGTCTTGGTCTGATTGAGGCAATCACTTCTGCCTCAATTAAGTATGCTTTCTAGCCCATGGAAACCACAGCAGATACAAATTATGATGGGAAATGTAGACGTTAGAAATCTTTAAGCTCTACCCCCTGAGAAATATAGTTGCCTTATATTTAATAGGGTCCTGCAAAACTCTGGATTGTCTTGTGGGTGACCTAGGAGAAGATGCCACTAAATTGAAATGTTGCATACAAGGGCTAAGTTAGTGATCTTGTACATATTCCAGAACAGTGTGGAGACTGAAGCTGACACATGGTTCAATGCTTGTCAAGAACAGACTTTAGAGCACTAAAGTCAAGCTTTCATTGGATTGATGGCTGGTCCAAAGAAAAATAATAAACATGGAAATGGACAAGTGACATGAAAAGCAAGTGAGGAATGTTAAATTATGGATTGTACCTACTTTTAGAAAACCTCAGCAAATTACCTAAAGCTCCTTGCTTGTCTACCAGGAGGCAAATCGTTGAGTTTAAAGCCTGAAAAAATTGGATACCCTAAAAGTCGGACAGCAGGCCCAGTGTTTAGAAGTATAACAATGCCCAAGTATAACAATGCCCACAAAGTGGAAGTTTCTTCCTGCTTCCTTTCTAGAAGAGTTCGGTTCCCACAAGAATTGGGGTGAAATGTTAGCTATAGAGAGAATGCAAAATCTGAAGTTTACACAGGGGATGCAGCTGAACAGATCACAGCAGCAGACACAAAGGGGGAAAGAATTTGGAATTGTGGTTACAACTTTAGAGTAGAGGGATGTACCAGAGAGAAGGATCAGAAGCAAAAGATGATGAGTTCCATGAATCCTGGATGAATCTTAGAACTATGCAGTGCAGAATAGCTGCCTACTGAGTCTCACCATCGGACTTCAAGCAATTGGCCTTGAAAGTGTTTCAAAAAAAAAAAACCACACAAAGAGGCTACTAGATATGGATAGATTCAGAATAAGGATAAACAAAGGAATTGATCATCCAACACTGGGGAATAAGTACAAGCCTTCCAGAGGTTCCTGCCTACTTAATTCAATTTAAAGCTGCCTGGTTAAGCATTAGAAAAGCTATACCTCAGAAAGGCAATTAGGGAGAGATAACAGAGAAGGCTGCTTTGCCCTGATTACTATCTACTGTGCCAATTTCATGACTTTTTCTGAGGTTCTGTAACCAATCTAGGGCAGGGGTTTCCAACCTTGGCAACTTTAAGACTTGTGGACTTCAACTTCCAGAGTTCCCTCTGGGAGTTGAAGTCCACGAGTCTTAAAGTTGCCAAGGTTGGAGACCCCTGATCTAGGGTAAGGCTGTTTCAAGCAGGTGCTAAAGTTCCTTCCATGGTGCTAGCGTTGTTCAGTTTTGGTTACTTTTGTTGGTTGCATGTCAAGAATCTTGAACATTTTAATTTTTTTAAGGTTTATTTTTTATTTTTTTTAACGAATTAGGTAACTATTTTTATTCATATGAAATTCTGACACTTCAAAATGTAATACAATACAGATTGGTGTAATGCAGAAGAGCAGCTCCTTTTAAACCAGTTAGGACCGAAGTATCTTTGGGGTGTCATGCCCTTCTAAAAATAATCAGTGTATTTGTACACATTCATGATTCTTACCATTACACTGAAAAACCGAGATAGAAGCTATGGGATCTTTTTTACGCCATCCCCCGGGTATTGTTCATCAAGCTAATGAAGAAGTCCATTCTCTTGTTCCTTTAGCATGCCATATATTGGGGATGCTTTCAATTTTACCTTCCTGGAATAATGACTTGGCCTCTGATACCCTGAAAAGCTCAGGGACATCAAAGGCTATATCACTAAATCAAAGACAAGGAAATTATCAGCAACCAGTCTAAGAAAAAGAAAGCTACCCTTTCTCTTTCCTTCCTGGTCGCCTCACTTGAGTATTTTCATAATGCCCGAACATCAATGAATATTTTACTATCCTAACTTATAAAGTTTTTGTTTTGTTAAAACAAGAGATCGATGGAATATTCCCCCCATTCCCAAGTTATTGTAATTTATAGTCCATCCAGTAGCTTTTTTCTGTCCTAGAAATGGAGACAAAGCAACAAACAGCCAAAGCATCTCCCATCTCTATCCACTCCCAAGGGAATATCTGGGCAATAATTCTGTAGCCTCATGAGTATAATAAAAGCCCTTTAGCTCTTTATAATGAAGATCCATAGACAGGTTCTTCCAAATGGCTAGGTTTTAGGAGGAGTCAAGCTTAGGATTATGACAATCATATTTGAGCTGCCAAAATCCAAAAGACCAGTAGATGGCAATGAATGAATGAATGAATGAATGAATGAATGAATGAACGAATTCTTTATTGGCCAAGTGTGATTAGACACATAAGGAATTTGTCTTGGTGCATATGCTCTCAGTGTACATAAAAAGGAAAGATATATTTGTCAAGAATCATAAGGTACAACACTTAATATAGTCATAGGGTACAAATTAAGCAATCAAATCATACAAGGAAACACTCAATATAAATCATGAGGATACAAGCAACAAAGTTACAGTCAAACAGTCACAAGCGGTAGGAGATGGGTGATAGGAGTAATGAGAAGATTAATAGTAACCAGTTAGTAGATATCCCATTTCTGCAACCCAAAGTTCTAGTATCCTGGGATAGGTCACACATGCTCTCTCTCTCTCTCTCTCTCTCTCTCTCTCTTCCTCTCTCCCTCCCTCCCTCCCTTTCTCTCTGTGTAAAGATAAGGATGTGTGTATGTGTGTAAAGATAAGGATAGCCTTCAGTTAAAAATCCCTCCTGCTAATTATGCCATAGAAAAACTCTGGGCCTTATAATGGTGACCATTTTTTCATGACAGTCAATCATGTTCCATTAACATTCTTTATTGAAATACGTTCCACAGAAGTGCCTTGCCCTAGTCTCCTTCTGGAATTGTTTTCACCTTTCACTACAACCTGCAATCCTGATACTCTTTGTCAGTCTCCCGTCAAAGGTTAACCAGACCCAATTGTACTTAGTTTCCAGACCCAAATACATTGCTGCCATCTGCTGAGACCAAATATACTATACGTATTTCCCTTTCTTCTTGTGAAGTCTCCCAGATGTTTGAGTAGCTTAGAAATAAATAAATAAATTGCCTGGGAGTGAGATCTTGTTGGGAAGCTCTGTTAGTTGCCTACCTCATTTCTTTTTCCCTACAAATGTGTGAACATTGAAACATCTGCTTCCAGATGGTGAGTTGATTCAGTTAACTGGCTAATATCCACTAATCACTGCAACGCTATTTGAGTGTCAAGGATAAGATTAGGCAAAACGAAGTTAATTTTTTTAGACCAAGAGCTTGGGATCCAGGCCATCCTTCATTTCATGAATCCCCCTTTTTATGGTTATTGGAGTCTGCTCTAAGGGCCAAAATTAATGGCAGTTCCCTGAGATGCCGCCCAATTGAATAAGTGTAGCATAGGCTGGTTAAATGTCTATGGAGATTCTCAGTCAAAGGGAATGGTTGTCCCAGAGGTGCTTTTTCAAAAGCACCTTTGAGATATAAACTGGCTAAATGGGTTTAACATGACTAAAAATGAGATCATGCAGGTAGTCCTCGACTTACGACCACAACCGAGACCAAAATTTATGTTGCTAAGTGAGACATTAGTTAGGTGACTTTTTGCCCTGTTTTACCATCTTTCTTGCCACCGTTGTTAATGAATCATTGCAGTTGTTAAGTTAATAACTTTGTAACCCTTTGTTAATAACTTTGTTCAGTGAATCTGGCTTCCCCATTGACTTTGCTTGTCATAAATCTGAACCAGTTGCCAAACATCCTAATTTTGATCAAGGGTCTGAATTTTGATCATGTAAATGTGGGGATCAGAGGTGGTATTCAGCAGGTTTGGATCAGTTCTGGAGAACCGGTAGTGGAAATTTTGAGTAGTTTGGAGAACTGGCAAATACCACCTCTGATTGTCCCCGCCTCCTGAGTCCCAGCTGATTGGCTGGGTCTTCTTTTCTTGCCCTGCACAGGAGAACGGAGCTGGAAAGCAGGTTAGTGGGGTGGGGAGGGAATGGGATTTTGCAGTAACCTTCCTCTGCCATGCCCACCAAGCCACACCCACCAAGCAACACCCACAGAACTGGTAGTAAAAAAAAATTAAATCCCACCACTGGTGGGGATGCTGCAATGTTTGTAAGTGTGAAAAATGGCTATAAGTCATTTTTTTCATTGCCTTTGTAATTTTGAACGGTCACTAAAAGAACTGTTGGAAGTTGAGGACTACCCGTATTGTCTCCCCAATCAAGGCCTTCCTTCCAAATTCTGACCTATATGTATAATAGGGGCTTGCATCCATAGTGCCATCATTCTACTCCTGGTAGTGGGTAGTGTAGTATGAAAAAGGCTGTTTTTATGGAATTCATTCAGTTCCGCACTTGTCAGTGGTTTTATAATCCAGAATTTTCCCATCCTCACATAACACACTGGATCCTTACCCTTGGCCTTCAGGCTCATAGATTAAACATGTGACTTTCTGATACTCAGTGTTTCACAATAAAGACAACTTTGCTATAGAAGTCCATTAAGTTGCCACAGTAATCATAAATTTATTTATCAAATTTATATAGCTGCCCTTTTTTTTTACCACAGTGAAACATAGCGCATCAATAGATTTATTAAAGGTCAGTGAAAATGATAACTTCTTCTCCCCCATTTTATAGACAGAAAATTTATTGTGACTTATCCAAAATCACAGCACAAGTGAAAGTGAAGGAAAGAGAGTTGAGAATTAAGGTGTGTGTGTGTGTTGTCATGTAATTGCTAGGCTTTGTAACTTATATTTTCACTGGTATATATTAGCTCACTTGTATATATTATAGTTGTATAAGTTCTCTAATGGTTAGAATAAAATTCCTCATTTGTTTAAGGCAGAGGTGGTATCCAGCAGGTTCCGACCAGTTCTGGAGAACTGGTAGCAGAAATTTTGAGTAGTTCAGAGAACCAGCAAATACCACCTCTGACTGGCTGCTCCACCATCTATTCTCTGCCTCCTGAGTCCCAGCTGATTGGCTGGGTCTTCTTTTGTTGCCCTGCACAGGAGAACGGAGCTGGAAAGCAGGTTAGTGGGGTGGAAAGGGAAGGGAATGGAGATTTTGCAGTAACCTTCCCCTAGGAGTGAGGTGGGAATGGAGATTTTACAGTATCCCCTGCCACACCCACCAAGCCATGCCCATGGAACCGGTAGTAAAAAAATTTGAATCCCACCACTGGGTTTAAAGCCTGTCCATGTGGATGTCTGTAGCAGCCTGATCCTGACCCACCCTCTGGCATGGTGGAAGAGGACACACCTGGAATTTTTACAATTAATGATTTCTTTTTTAAAATACTCTTCATGGGGGAATTAAGGCTAAAATATCATGGGGAATGATATTTCAGAGAAAAGGGGGAAATGCTGAGGTGGGCTTACTTAATTTATTTGTTTTATTTATATCCCACTTTTATTTTTACAAATAACTCAAATGGTGAACTTGCACAATACTGCTTCCTTCTCCCATTTTCCTCATAGTAGCCATTCTCTGAGGTAAGTTGGGCTGAAAGAGAACTGGCCCAAAGTCACCCAGCTGACTTTCATGCCTAAAACAGGACTAGAACTCACGGTCTCCTGGTTTCTAGACTGGTCCCTTAACCACTAGACTAGACTAAACTGGTTTTTTAATGGCATTCTGAAGCAATTGGCAATCAGTACAGCTCTTGAAGCAGAAATACTATATTTTCTTGTTTGTTCAGTGGTTCACATTGGGCTAATGCTTGGAAACCTCCATCAAAGGCAATCACTTCCAACCTTGTGAGGTAGCCCTCAGTGTACGACCATAATTGAGCCCAAAATTTCTGTTACTAAGTGAGACAGTTTTATGACAGTTGTTAAGTGAATCTGACCTCACCATTGACTTTGCTTGTCTAGAAAGTCGCAAAAGGGAACTGCAACTGTCATAAATACGAACCAGTTGCAAAGTGTTTGTATTTTGATCACGTGGCTATGGGGATGCCGCAACGGCCATAAGTGTGAAAAATGCTCATAAGTCACTTTTTGAGAGCTATTGTAACTTCAAACAGTCCCTAAACGAATGGTTATAAGTCAAGAACTATCTGTATACATGTTTGCAAGGAAGCCTAGTTTTTCATACATGCATAAATAGATGCTAAAATCAGAGAGGTTTGCTTTGGGCCATGTGGGTGGGTGGGTGTCATGCTCAAAGCAGCTAATTCTCAATGTACAAAGTGTCTTGTTTAAAATAAACAAATGCAAGGCAGAGATTCACTTGACATAATGAAAGCAAAATGGGACTTTTTATATGTTCTCAATTAAGCCTTCTGCAGTAACAAGAGTGGTGGGAGCAGGGAGGGGCAGAACAGATGTTCTCTTTTAGTTCTCAAAAAGATTTCAAAACAGACATTTCTCCTGCCACCTAACTAAGAGGAGGGGGAACCTGTCACAGCCTTTGTGGGCCTTTTTTCTACCCTTCTGATAGAGGCCTATTGATGATCATTTCAAGAAATGTACACAGAAATATTTTGGTGAGTGTGAGAGAGAAATAAAGAGAGAGATTATGCCCTTAAATATGTCAATGGCTGAGTCTCTTTGAGTTCATAGATGAAAAATGTTTACAGGTAGTCCTCAACTTACAATAGAATAGAATAGAATAGAATAGAATAGAATAGAATAGAATAGAATAGAATAGAATTCTTTATTGGCCAAGTGTGATTGGACACACCAGGAATTTGTCTTGGTGCAAATGCTCTCAGTGTACATAAAAGAAAAGATGCATTTGTCAAGAGTCAAGAATCGTAAGGTACAACACTTAATAATAGTCATACGGTACAATAAGCAATCAAATCATACTAGGAAACAATCAATATAAATCGTAAGGATACAAGCGACAAAGTTACAGTCATACAGTCACAAGTGGGAGGGATGGGTGATAAGGAGTGATGAGAAGATTAATAGTAATAGTAGTGCAGACTTTGTAAATAGTAGGACAGTGTTGAGGGAATTATTTGTTTAGCAGAGTGATGGATTTCGGGAAAAAACTGTTCTTGTGTCTAGTTGTTCTGATGTGCAGTGCTCTATAGCTTCATTTTGAGGGTAGGAGTTGAAACAGTTTATGTCCAGGATATGAGGGGTCTTTAAATATTTTCACAGCCCTCTTTTTGACTCGTGCAGTATACAGGTCCTCGATGGAAGGGAGGTTGGTAGTAATTGTTTTTTCAACAGTTCATTTCAGTTCGAAGTTACAACGGCACTGAAAAAAGTGACTTATGACCATTTTTTACAGTTATGACCTTTATAGAATCCCCATGATCATGTGATCAAAAATTCAGCTACTTGGCAACTGGTTCATACTTATGACCATTGCTGTGTCCCACGGTTATGGGATCACCTTTTGCGACCTTTTGACAAACAAAATCAATCAGATTCACTTAACAACCAGGTTGCTAACATATCAACTGCAGTGATTCACTTACAGCTATGGCAAGAAAGGTCGTAAAATGGGGCAAAAGTCACTGAACAAATGTCTCACTTAACAACAGAAATGTTGGGCTCAATTGTGGTCATAAGTCAAAGATTACCTGTATATTTTAAACAAATGTTTCCAGATGCAAAGTTTCCCTCCTTCTTATTCAGGCTTCCTTATCCATTCATTCATTCATTCATTCATTCATTCATTCATTCATTCATTCATTTATTTATTTATTTATTTATTTATTTATTTATTTGACTTGTATGCCGCCCTATTCCCTAAGGACTCAGGGCGGCGAACATTAAAACAGAGAAAAATTTACAATAAAACAGAATTAAACAACTAAACATGCAGCCTACGTTAAAAAAAAGTATATGTTTGTATTTTCTTGTTTTATCTAGTGCAAATTGGAGGGGGCACATGCTGAATATCAGGGGACCTACTTCAAAGACATCCTTGCTGCATTTTTCTATCTGCCTGCTGATTTTCTATCTCCCTGCTGAAATTCACTGGCTGAATTTACCTATCATTCCCTACCACAATGTGGCTTATTTGATTTTGGCTCAGCATGACATGCAAACAAAGTCATCATAGTTGCAAACTAATATGTATGCACTATATGTCAACCAGAGGTGGTATTCAGCAGGTTCTGACCAGTTCTGGAGAACCGGTAGCAGAAATTTTGAGTAGTTTGGAGAACCGGCAAATACCACTGGCCCCACCCCCATCTATTCTCTGCCTCCCGAGTCCCAGCTGATTGGCTGGGTCTTCGCTGGTTGCCCTACATGGGAAATGGAGTTGGAAAGCAGGCTAGTGGGGTGGGAAGGGAATGGGGATTTTGCAGTATCCTTCCCCTGCCACACCCACCAAGCCACGCCCACAGAACCGGTAGTAAAAAAATGTAAATCCCACCATTGATGTCAACCAGAAAATATCTATAGCCAGGTCATGCATTGGTGGCGAAGACACATCATACTTTAAGCCTTAACCAATATCTTCATCTCTTGGTGGGAAGAAAAGAGAAATGACCATGGTAACCTGGTAGAAGGATATCAGAAAGCTGAGGGAGGAGTATTTATTTATTTATTTATTTATTTATTTATTTATTGTTTAGATTTATATGCCACCTTATCTCCCGAAGGACTCAGGGCGGCTCACAACAATAAAAAAACATACAGTACAAAAATTTAAAATTATTAAAAAATTATTAAATAGGGATTCCAAGCAATCATCTAAAACCCACAACAATCAATATACTATAAAAATCAATAAAAAACCCCACTCCCCTCAGTCCAGGCCAGCCTGTTGGAAAAACCATGTCTTCAGGTCACGATGGAAGGAACGAAGGTCAGGGCCACCCGCAGCCCCAAGGGCAACTGATTCCACAGGGTGGGCACTCCCACAGAGAAGTAACTCTTGAGTAACCTCAGCTGTGGATCTGTTATCAGTACAGAGCATGTCCATGGGAAGGTGCCATGATCCAGAGCAAGTCACAAAATACAGGTAGTCCTCAGCTTATGACTACAATTAAGCCCAACATTTTTGTTGCTAAGTAAGGAGTGGTACGGTGGCCTAGAAATTCAGCTCTCACTTCACAATCAGGAGGCTGTGAGTTTGATCCTAGGTAGAGGCAGATATTTCTTTCTCTGGGCACACTGAGAATGTATCTGCTGAACAAAACTCCTCATTGGTGACAGGAAGGGCATCTGGCCATTAAACACTCTGCTAGCTCCATTCAGTTGCCCAGACTCCACCCTGCAAGGGATTATGGGGTCATTAAAAGATGATGATGATTTCTGTTGCTAAGTAAAACAATTGTTAAGTTGCATCTCATTAATGAGTTGCGTCCCATTTTATGAATCTTTTTTGCTACAGTTGTTAAACGAATTGCAGCTGCTAAGTGGAACATGCAGTTAAGAGAAGCTGTTGACTTTGCTTATTGAAAGCCAACTGGAAGGTTACAAATGGTGACCACATGACCCTGGGACAGTGCAACTACTGTTAGAAAGACATCCCAGTTACCAAGTGCCTGAATTTGGATCATATGATCATGGGGATGCTGCAATGGTCATAAGTGTGAAAAAATGGCTCATATGTCACTTTTCAGTGCCATTGTAGTTTTGAACGGTCACTAAATGAATGGCTGCAAGTTGAGGTCTACCTGTAGAAGATCTTCTCCTCCCCTTCTCATGGATATGCTCAGGAGCAATTAATGATAGCAGCGATGTGAGTGTTGACATTCATGATACATGTAATACTATGGTAGCTTCTCCTGGCCCCATATGCCTCTTTCATAGACTCAGTGCCATTCCTTTTCAACAAAAGCATTTATAATAGAAATAGCATTTAGGCTTATATACCTCCCGATAGCCCTCTCTGGGCAGCTTACAATGTAGAAGTATTATTTACATAAGGCCCCCAACAATCTGGGTCCTTGTTTTACTGACCTCGGAAAGATGGAAGGCTGAGTGAGTCAACCTTAATCCCCCTGTCAGGATCGAACTCCATGCTGTAGGCAGAATTAGCTTGCAAGACTACACTTTAACCATTGCGCCACCAGGGCTCCCCTAAATACTGAGTCCAAATGTATTTCCATGAAGCACAGTTTGGTCCAAGCTGACTGATTTGCAACTATCCAAGATCTTGGGGGGCTTCCTGCAAAGATGCCTCCTTTATCATGCATGTCAATGAATAGATGAGAATGGAGACTACTGTACTGGTCTTTCTGTGGGCAATTGATGTGCTCTGTCACCAAGCGGCTGCCGCCTTTCTGAAAAGCCAACCTGTCTTTTCATACCCCCAATTTCAACTTAGGCTGCAGCGATGAAAGTATCCGCTCTTGACTGTAACACCACAAAGGACAGAGCAAATGTCTCTTTCTAATTCAGGGGCATCAAACTCAAGGCCTGCGAGCCAAATTTGGCCCATGGAGTGCTTAGATCTGACCCGTGGGGCCACCCTGGAAACAGCAGACCAACCCGCAGTGCCTTGCCAGCAAAAATGGCACCTGATCTCTGTTTTTGGCTGGGACAGCCTCCTGCAACCCTCTGTCAGGAGGTTGTCCCAGCCAAAAACAGAGATTGGGAACCTGTTTTTGCTGGCAGGGCATTCGGGCTGCCACAGGCACCCCAACACAAGTGATGTCAAACTGGCCATGCCCATCCTGGCCACGCCCCCCACCCCCAAGGTCAAACACAACCCTGATGCAGCCCTCAATGAAATCGAGGTTGACACCCCTGCTCTAATTGTTTGAAGTTTGTCTCTTCGCTTTAGGCCCACTACAGCCTTCATAAGTTGAAACGCAACAGCTGCCTCGGTGTCTCCATTGGTGCACTTGTGCCTAATAACAACAGCAGAAATAACAGCTTGCTAGAGCAAATGTAGACAAAAAAATTGAAACTAACCACACAATCAGATAGAGGTTTACTTCCAAATAAAACCTCTGTGTTTTAAGTTGTGCTTGCAACACTAGTAAGTATGGTTAAGGTTGCAGCCAAAGAAACCGGATGATGTAATAACCACGGTTGAACCTCTAAATATTGAAATTTCTCATTATCAATAATTCATCAGATCTCATGGCCTCAAAAAAAAAAAAACCTAGATCACAGTGCGAGCGGGAAACCTTCTCAAACATGATCTAGGCGTTTGCATAAATCCCCCTTTATTTCCCAGTGAAGTATTTCCCGCCTTCCCTCCCTCCTTCTTTCTTTTCCCCTTGCTAGGAGTCTTATGAAACTGAAATGTCAAGTGAGGGTTGCTTTATATCGTGTCCTGTCAATCAAACAAACGGAGGCTTTATGCATCTGTTGCCAGTTATATTGGCACTTTTTGAAGAGGGTTTCGGTGGGAGTGAGAATAAATAAAGATCCTTCAGGCACTTTCTCATTTATGGATGAGGAATCAAAGCAGGCTGAAACTTCATTTCAGGCCTGATACCCTGAAGATTGTTGGCTGATAATTCTGGATGGAACAGCTTATCTGGGAGGATTAGGAAGAACATGAGCTTCCTATTACTGCCGGCTTCAGTCTATTCAGCCGCACAGACTTTGTCACACAGTATCTGTGCCTTTACATATGTCACTAATCTTATCTATATCTTCTCAGCTCTTTCTGTTGAAGCTGTGCTTCCTTGCACCTAACCCTCCCCGCCCATTTCTTCATTACACTGGCTGTGTAGGCATTAGCCTCCCTTTAGCAGCCTTTGCTGTACCCTGTCATTCAGAAAGGGCTACTAAAGCGAAGGCTGTAGCCTTCGAGTGAAGGTAATGGTTGGGCTTTATCTCAGGTCCCCTGGGTCACGCTCTGGTATATTAAATGTCAATTCCCGCTTCATCACTCTCTCTTTCGGTCCTCCAAAATCGTACCTTAAAAAAATAAAAAATAGAAACCCACCCACATATACCCCAACCTCTGATCCAGTAAAGTGAGTTAATGAGCCCTAAAGAGAAGCAGAATTAATCAAGTTGACCTCAAGACCTCTAACAGGTCCTTATGCATTGTTAAGTCCTGGTTGGAAGGAGCGGTAAGGCATCTCCATCCTTGCAGGTATTTTTTTTTAAAGAAGTTCTAACAAATCCCTGTTAGAATTCTCCAGAATTGCAGGAATTAGTTATGTCTGAACTGATAAAAAGAAGGCCTGGGGTGACTAGAAGCACTCTTCCAATATTTGAGGGGCTATGACCAAGAAGAGGGATGTGTGTGTGTGTGTTTCAACTTATTCTCCAAAGCACCTGAGAGCAGGACAAGAAGCAATGGATGGAAAATAATCAAGGAGAGAAGCAACCTAGAACTAAGGAGAAATTTCCTGACAGAACAATTAATCAGTGGAACAACCTGCCTCCAGAAATTGTGGGTGCTCCAACAGTGGAAGTTTTAAAGAAGAGGTTGGGCAATCATTTGTCTGAAATGGTATAAGGTTTCCTGCTTGAGCAAGGGTTGGTCTAGTAGACCTCCAAAGCAGAGGTGGTTTTCAGCAGGTTCTGACCAGTTCTGGAGAACCGGTAGCGGAAATTTTGAGCAGTTCAGAGAACCAGCAAATAACATCTCTGACTGGAGATTTTACAGTAGCCTTCCTCTGCCACGCCCACCAAGCCACACCCACAGAACCGATAGTAAAAAAATTTGAATCCCATCACTGCTCCAAGGTCACTTCCAACTCTGTTATTCTGTTGTGCAGAACAGTTCTGGTGCATTTTCCCCCTTCCAGCTCTTATCCAACTTCATGAAAGGGAATTTACTTTATGAATTAATTCCATTAGAGACAGCTGTTATCCAAAAGAATTATTTAGGTAGTGTGTGACATTATTTGACTCTATTTATCTACGCTCCCGATCCATATACAAACATATCCTTATTTAACAACAACAATTGGGGCCAGCAACGTAGTCATTAAATGAAATAGTCATTGAGTAAAACTGCAATGGTGCTTATGATCCTATGGTACTCCAGATTTCCATTGCTTTACATACCTGCAAAGGTTGTAAATGACAGGATTGATCTTAAAGTTATGTTTTCATCACTGCTGTAACTGTGAATGGTCACTAAATGAGGACTACCTATATGATTCTCTGGAGATGGCCAAGGGGAGTGTGCTCAAAAAGCCTTTCTTTTATTCTGATGCATCTGTTCCACAGTTGGTGGCCTCCCATGATCCAGTTAAATCCCAAGAGAAAGCATCATGAGGAAATTACCCCCACCTTATCTCTGAATGGAAAAATGCTTAATAAAAAACAAGAACAGCACCAGTGGTGCTGTTCCCTAATCTCCCACAATAAGGTAACCTCAAAAACACAATCACGGTAAAGTCAAAACATTTCAAGTACCTTGAGGTTCAAAGAGAAACAAACATGATTTTCAAGAAAAGAAAGCAGTGGAATAACTTCATAATAGATTTTAAATATAACTTTGGCTAAACTGTTGCCCTATGATTATGTTAATTATTTAGTCCTGTGGGAGACTCTTCACTTTTGTTGTTTTTCAATGTTTGGTTTGTGTTCTTTTCTGTTCATTGTAGTGTTACTCTGATGTTACTCTCATACAGATGCTGTAGATAGAGTTTTAGATTTTAATTTTGTGTTGTTTTTTTTGTTAGGAGTCTGCTTCTATCGGAGTGACAAATCAAAGTTGTTAAATAAAATTTCAGCAAAATGCTAACAGTATTTTTTCATAACTAGCAAATACTCCAAATCAGGGATGTCAAACTCAAGGCCATGGGCCAGATTTGGCCCGCGGGATGCTTAGATCTGGCCCGCAGGGCCGCCCTGGAAACAGCGAAGGACTGGCCTGAGGTGCCTCTGCCAGCAAAAACAGAACTAGGGAGGGCCATGTGTGGTGTTTCCAGGTTCTGTTTCGGCTGCAATGGCCTTCTGCAGCCCTCTGCCAGCAAAAACGGAGCTCGGGGGGGCTGCATGTGGCCCTCCCAGGCTCTGTTTTCAGCCATTGCGGCCATAAATGGAGCTCGTGAACCTGTTTTTGCTGGCACAGCATTCAAGCCACCACAGGACCCCCCCAATATGAGTGACAATAAGCTGGCCATGCCCATCCTGGCCATGCCCACCCACTCCGCCCCCCCAGGTCAAACCCTGATGTATCGCTCAATGAAGTTGAGTTTGACAACCCTGCTCTAAATGATTCAGTTTGTTATGCAGTTGTCAATTTCTCCTGTTCAGATTCAAATGCAGAAATATGTCCCTCTACTTCTTTAGGTTTCCTATTGACTTTAGGGACAACTTTACTTTCAACAGTCTTTCAGACATTGCTGTCTGGTGGTAGAATAGTACAAGTGATTTAAGATGACTTTGTCAATTTCCTATTTTTAGACATATATTGGCCTTCAATTGATTATTTGGGAAGGATGGCTATCCAAGATCACCTGGTTGGAAAATGCTGGTGTAAACACTCCTACATTTCATTAATAATATAGGGGTGCAGGTCAGCATTAATTAACTAGAGCTCTTTGAAAATGTCACAGTTCTTGTGGTTCTTGTGGTTCTCATCTTAGGAAGAAAAGCAGACAGAGTTAGCCTGGAATTTTGTTAAGACATTGCTAAGCACTTTCTCTATAACACTAGTTGAACCTACCAGATCAAGAACTACAGTCTACAACAGGGATGACAAACTCAATGTCACTGAGGGCTGCATCAGGGTTGTGTTTGACTTCAGAGGAATTGGGGGGGCTGCCTAGGGGTGGGGTGGGGCATCAGTTTGACGTCACTCATGTAAGGGGCACCTGTGTGGTGGCCAAGTATTAAGGCAGGACTTCCCTGAGACTCTCCCTCACTCTCATTATAATCTTCTTCCTTCCTTTTTTCTTCTTTTTCTTCATTCTCCTTTCTTCTTCCTTCCCATCTTCCCATCTTTTTCTTTGTCTTTCCTCATTCCATTTCTCCTTTCCTGTCCCTTCTTGTATGCTCAAATGCAAAAGAGGAATCATTTCTCCTTTTGTTTTGTTTTTAGTTTGTTTTGATAGCCCTCTGCCAGCAAAAGTGGGACCTGGGGGGCTCCATTTTCGGTGGCAGAGGCACCGTGGGCCGGTCCTTTGCTGTTTCCAGGCCAGCCCTGCGGGCCATATCTAAGCACCCTGCGAGCTGCATCTGGCCCACGGGCCTTGAGTTTGACACCCCTGGTCTACAAGAACAATCCCGTAGATTCATTAATCGCCTAATTTCTTTGACATTAAGACATGATCGCAATGGAAAGGTGCAAATGAAGTTTTCTTCTTAAGCTTTATCCCATAGCCCTATAACTAGCTTTCTAGTGCAATGGAAATATGAAGAGCATTGCTCATGTCTATTTCCTAAAAAATTTCTCAGGGCAATATAAGCCATTACTGTGAACTGCCCAGGAATGATGAGAAGCCCCAAGGGGTGGGCTGCTACAAGTTCATACCAGTTCAACTGAACTGGATGTTCATTTTACATCTGGTTCGCTGAACCAGTAGTTTAGCCAACTGGCTGGCCTCACCCACCCCTCCCCTCCCCTCCCAGGACTCTCCACGCAGCCCGTTTTGGATCCCAGGTATGTGCAGGGCCAGTGTGGAGGCTCAGGGAGGGTGAAAAATGGGTCTCCCGAAGGCTCCAGAAGGCCAGAAACAGGCCTATTTCTGGCCTTTGGAGAGGGTCCGGAGTCAGGAGGCCATTTTTGCCCTTCCGGATACTCGAGGAAAGCCTCCGGAGCCCGGGGAGGGCAAAAACACCCCCCACACCGTGGTGCAGGAGGCCAATTAGGCCATGCCCACCCAGCAACCAGGCAGAGAACTGGTTGCTAAATTTTTTGAAGTCCATCCCTGGAAGCTCCCACATATAGGTATTCATTATGAATACCCTACATAGTCCTTATTAGTGTAACATGAATGTCATGCCACTTATCTGAATATTGTATACAGCATGCACACAGACACACACACACACACCCATTTTCGTTTTACTACCATAGGTCCCCCCACCTTATTGTTATTCTGCAGAGTTAGTAGGGATCTGTATCATGACTGCTACCTCAAGGTTGAAACAATAAGCTTTATCTGAAGCTGACAAATGTAATTTTTCTTTTTCCCATATAAATCGCACAGATGCCATGGTGTGCTCATCTTGCAATAATCACCCCAGCCAGGACTGTGTCATTTACCACAGGCCCATCTTTTATTCTGTGACAAGCAGAAGCAATAAGGAGGACAACTTCTGTCCCAAAGCCATTTGCATGTTGTCATGATGTCATGGGGACAGACACCAAATGCCAGATTTAGCCACGCTTGCCTAAAGGATCTTGTGCCTGGAAACTTTGAAAAACTATTTGGTCCAGTAATGAAAATGTTTCTTCCCCCTTAAAACAGTGCTTCCCAACCTTTTTTAAAAAATATTATTCATATTTATATCCCACCCTTCTCCGGAGACTCAGGGCGGCTTACAATTTTTGGGATACAACCCAATGCTCTCAGCAATAGCCTTCCTTCCATTGTATATGCCTGCTTATTACTAAGCGGCATTTTTACAAAGTCAGCTTATTGCCCCCAATAAGCAAGGTGAAGATGTATGGACTTCAACTTCCAGAATTCCACAGCCAAATTTGCTGGCTGGGGAATTCTGGGAGTTGAAGTCCACATAACTTCAAGTTGCCAAGGTTGAGAAATACTGATTTAAAGCATCTGAACAGAGAGTCAGCAGGGATCTGTATCTGGGATAGTCACGGTCACTTTCAAGGTCTATAAGAAAATAAATTACAGATCATCCTAGGGAATACTTTTTTCAGGATGCCAATCCAGTTCAATTGTTTTGTCATTCAAAATGCTTGCATGTAGCAATTTACCAGTCATTCAATTTCAAGGAGTGAAAATAAATGTTCTGCTGGATGGGGTGAGAAGTGATCTAATGGTTCCAGCTATATTTCTTTATGATGAAATTCAATTGCATGCGATGGGCTTTCCTCCTGAATTCCCAATCATTTCCCCTAAATCATTAGACCCAAAAGCCATAATTCTAGAAAATTATCGGAATGCTTTTGCTCTCAGGTGTATCTCTCCTACCTTTTAATTCTTCTTACCTGCATATATTCCTTTTCAGAAAATATTTGTATACATTTCTCCATTCCCAATGGTTACTATCTTCTCCTATATAGCCTATCTGCTTATTATTACATTCTGGAAGACAGAAAATACATGCAGAAATCATCCAGGGAAGAAAACACCTAGAACAATATACAGGATTTCATCAGATCATAGATTGGAAGGAATCATATATACCATTAAATTCAACCCCGTTGAAATTCAGTTTAGGAATCGATTTACAGCATCCCCATCACATGGTGTATCCACTGTCTGCTTAAATTCAGATAGGTTCTCCCAGTTGTTTGGGAAATTGGTCCACTGTTGAGCTATCTCACGATTAGGAATTGGTTCTCCCTCTTAACAATGAAATATAAATCTGCCTTCTTGTAACTTATTTCATAACCCACATCTAGGATAGGGCAGAATAAGTATCAATCATCTTCCATCTTCCATCTAATGGAATTAGTCTAGTGGTTAAGTCACCAGGCTAGAATTCAGAAGACTGTAAGTTCTACACCCATCTTCGGGGTGAAAGCCAACTGGGTGACTTTGGGCCAGTCAGTTTCTCTCTTTCAGCCCAACCCATCTCACAGAGTTGTTGTTGTTGTGGAGAAAATAGGAGAAGGAAGGAGTTTTAAGTAGGTCCACCACCTTGAGTTATTTATAAAAATAATAACGGCAGGAAAAAATATCTAATAAATATAAACACACCCTTTTAGATAATTGAAGAGTATTGCTTTCTTAAAAAAATTCTATCCACTTCCAAATTCTTTATTCAATTTGGAAAAAGAACTCTATGACTTAAGACTGATTGACAGCTAGCCAAGTATAGGAGCTCTGATTGTGATCTGACCACCTGTACACATCTGTATTTTGCTGCTTGTACAATGATTTTATACAATTTCATCTACCTAGCACACTTGTACTTGTGTACCCCCATGGCAAAAGAAGTATATTGCTAGCACTGCAACCTAGGGAAAAAAACTTTCTAACAGAAACACTCAACCAGCAATATGGAAAAAAATATTGTTTTGCTCTGGATTTTTTTTCCCAAAGGTACAGCTTGTGCCTGAAATTTATCAGGCAAAATGGAGCAAATTACCAGAAATAAACAATAATCTTGGTCTAGGATGAAGTTAATAAAGTGAGACTTTAAGCCACAAGAATTGCTAACCAGAAGGGCTGAAGGTGAGGATCTACTCTATATAACATCATCCACTTCTGACCAAAAACACTACTTTGTAAGAAACCAGGGGCACCAAAGTGTAAATTTGCTACTTTAATAAAGAAAAGTGGATTATAATAAAAGGGCAGCTAGCAATGCAAGCAAAATAAATCATAAAACTCAAAACACATAATACAAGTAGAACCAATATAAAACAACAAAACTAAAGAATTGAATGGAAGATTCAGATTCAGGACATTTTCATAGAGCAAGAGACACTGTAAAACAAAAACAGGACAGGTATTGGCTAAGTCTAGGAGGAAATTTGACCTCAATCCAATTTAAAAAATGTTAAATATTGACCAACAGCCTAAAAAAAAGATTTAGGCTTGATGACCCAGGAGATATTCTTCCAAATTGAGACCATGGGAGAGAAGGTCCAGATTCAAGCAGATACCTTCTGAGCTTCATTTGCTAGTCAGTGAAGTCATACAACACCCACACAGCACTCTGTGATTCCTGTAATCGTTTTGGTATCAATTTTATGGGCTGAAATAAATAACTGGGAGACAGTTGGTATCTTCCTCTCTTGCTGTCTTGACCTTTATTGCTCCCAACAAATTAGGATTGAGTTTTGACACGCAAGGAGGCTTTCATCTTTGCTCACTGAAGCACTGGACACAGAAATTTTACTGTACTCTGACACAGAAGCATCAGCAAGCTGTTCATGTACAACTGCATTACAGCCCTCATTTTAACATGAGCAACTGATCAAGGTTGTGGCTCTGCTTTGAGAGTAACACAGAGCTGGGTCTTTGTGAAGGGCTGACACATAGTTCAGCTGTGCCTATGGAAGTTGGCACTTCAAAGCAAAGGAGCCCTGATTCACTTCAAACACATCTGGAATTAATGCATTTCTTTTCCCAGGCATATCCTATTCTTTCATGTTACACCCACTGTACAAAAATGGAAATACCAATTACCCCTGCTCCCTTCTGCAAGTACCCAGGAAACGGATAAGAAAGTTGATGTAATTTTTTTTAAAAAAAGTTCTTGGTTTAAAATAACTCGCAAGTGTACAAGGTGCACGTCATTTCAGGCATATATCACATTATCTTTTGTGAGCCCTATAAACCTGAAATTATGTATTTCAAATAACATGCTTTCAGCATTTTAAATATTAGTAATTCAAATGCTGCTTTTATCTGAAAAGAAGACTACTTCCCATCCCGAAATAATTTAACTTTAAAATGGAAGAATTGTCTTAAGGGCCTAAGCATATAATAATGGAACAGGTGAGGTTGTTTCTTGTTCATCTTTATTTTATGGTGGAGGAAAGTGTAATTTTAAATTCAGTGGTTTTTTTTTTAAGTACTGTTGTTTTTCAGTTTTCATCCTGAAATCTGTACGGATCAAAAAGAAAGTGTTGTCAGAGGTCAAACTAGTCAAAATATAGATTCAACATGATTGGTCAATTGCAACCACCACTTTCACTTTGCTTATTTAATCAGATTTAGAAATGATTCTCCCACAGGTGCTGTGTCAACTAAAAAAAAATACTTCTTTGGTCTTTTTAGTTGCCAGCAGAGACTTATGATTTGAATGGGGGCGCATGTTGGAGTCCTGACATGCTGTGCATGAGAGATGTTATGACAAAAAAGTGTTTCTTCAATTCTGTTTTAAAAAAAAACAGCTTATACTTTTACAAAATATAATAAATATTTAATATAAACATTTTTCAAAGTAATTTGCATAATTTTCTCTTTTTTTCTTATTGTAGTAACGTCACCATCCATCCTTCCCAGGTCTTGCTATGCTGCCTGAACATAGGATGTAGGGGGAAGGGATGGGCAAAGAATGCCTGGATTGTATCCCCAAATTATATATTCCCAAGAGTATCATCCAAGGTAGGAAGGTCATCCAGCTGCCCAGCTATATTGGGTCACAATGAGATGGAATGACGTTGGACGCAGATGATCGCTTTAGTGACAACTGCAAAAGCTTCATTTCATACTGTGTAAGAGAAAGCAACAATAAGCCTCATGGATAGAATATATAAAATTATTAATGTTATAGTGACAGATGATAGTGCCACAGCGCCCTAAAGTAAAGTTGCTTGCCTCCCACTCGGAAGTTTGAGAGTTCAATCGTAGCAGATATTTCTCTATCAGGACGCAAAGAGAAAATATCTGCTGTGAACTCTGCATAGGTGTCAGGAAGGGCATCCAGGCTGGTAAAAGGTCAGCTGCATTTAGTTGTCCCAACTCTACCCTGAAACAAGGGATTAAAAGTTCATTAAAAAAATAGTGATATGATAGCCCCTTAGATTGAAGCCCTTTAGATTTAATATGCTACTGAGAAAAAGTTGAGGATTTTTCAGAATGCTAATATAATTTTTAACATGGCTAGATTAAAACTTTGGGAATGTCTAGTTGTAGATGTTGCCCTGCAGGAAAAGAAAGCTGTAAAGACAGAATTAAATTGGGAATATGGAATGTAAGGAACTTAAACATTAGAAAATTCAGCAAAAGAAAGGCAAAATGAATTGACTCTATATTGACATCTTAGATATTAGAGAACTTAGATAATTTGAACTGAACACTTTCAGTTGGAAAAATCTTAAGGTTTTCTACTTAGGACATGAAAAACAAAGAAGGAACAGCATTCCATAGTTACAAAAGGTATTGCAAGAACTTTGCTACAGTGCAATCAGTCACCAAATAATATTTAGAACTGAAGATACTTGTAGCTCAGAATCATTCAGATAAGTATATAATACTCATCCAATAATATTCCATGGATGCAAAAGTTGGATTTTGAAGTAGTACAAAAAAGTATTGATGTTTTTGAACTTTGATGTCAAGAGAAAGGGCGTTGGTACTTACCTGATACGCCCATTCTCCTTGAGCTGTGAAGAGCATCCAGAAGTGGGAGGTGCTCAGTCTCTTGTCTAGCAGGCTGGGCTTAATTATTATTAGGGCGCTCCTCCTCCTCCGTGGTACTCCACCCAGCGCCCCAGTTTTGGTGAAGTCGAAGTGGAAAACCCACCTATACTTCACCTATCTACAAAAACATTTGGCTGGAGCAATGCCCCCCCCAGACGGAAAAAGGTGGGGCTGGATGCTCTTCACAGCTCAAGGAGAACGGGCGTATCAGGTAAGTACCAACACCCTTTCTCCCCTGAGCTGTTCAGAGCATCCAGAACAGCTTTGGGACATACCAAAGCTGGAATTGTCCTCAGGGAGGGATGCCGTCTGGTAGTAAATCTACTCCTGGTCCCTATGTACTTGTTGTAAGACCCTTCTACCAAATGAAGCCTCCACAGAGGCAAACACGTCAACCTTATAGTTTCTTATGAAAGGCGAAGGGGAGGACCAGGTGGCTGCCCTGCAGATTTCATCTATCGAGGCCTGAATGGCCCAAGCAGCCGATGTTGCTGCACTTCTTGTTGAGTGGGTTGTGATGCCCGCTGGCACAATGAGAGATTGAACGTCATAAGATTTTGCTATTGAGGGTTTGAGCCATCGCCCAATTGTTGAAGAAGACACTTTACGACCCTCAGTCTTAGGGAGAAAAGAAACGAAAAGGGCCTCCATCTTCCGGAAGGGCGCCGTGTGTTGTATGTATATGCACAGTGCTCATCATACATTGAGATTTTTTTTTTTGAGATGATGCCATTGACGTTCCAGTCGATGAAGCGGAGTTGAACAGAAATTGGGAAGGACCAATTCCTGTGCCCTATGGAAGGTAGAATTGACTTTAGGGACAAAGGTAGGGTCAGGTCTGAGGACAACTCTGTCCGCGTGGAATACACAGAGGTCCTTGCGAATCGATAAGGCTGCCAATTCTGATATTCTCCTCGATGAGGTAATCGCGATCAAAAAAACCACCTTATACATCAGGAATTGTAGGCTGATGGTTCTCAAGAGTTCGAAGGGATCCCTGGTAAGCGCCAACAGAACCCTGTTCAGGTCCCAAGTTGGGTACCGGTGGACAACTGGTGGACGTAAATTGGTGGCGCCTCGCAGAAAGCTGTGAACCCAGGGGTGTTGAGAAACGGAACGGAAATCACCAAAGGATATCACCGAAGCCAGGGCTGCCACTTGTCAGCGTAAAGTGTTTGGGGACAGTCCCTTATCTAGGCCCTCCTGTAGAAAGTCCAACAACTGTGCCACCGATGGAGAGGTGGGAACAACCTCTGACTTCGTGCACCATTTGCAGAAGGTGTCCCAGGTGGCATTATAAATGCAGACTGTGGATGGTCGCCTAGCCGCTTGTATAGTATCGATGACCCTGGTTGAAATGTCTTCTGATCTCAGACGTTCCTGCTCAATCTCCAAACAGCTAGGCTGAACCATTGCGGGTCTGGATGAAGGACCGGGCCCTGAGAGAAAGAAATCATTGATGATGGAATTCTCCAAGTGTCTTCGATGGATAAGCTCCGCAGGTCCGCAAACCATGGCCATCTGGGCCAATAGGGGGCCACCACTAATATCTCTGCCTTTTCCTCCAGAATCCATTGTATCAGCCTGGGAATCACTGGGAGGGGAAGGAAGGCGTATTGGAGACCTGAGGGCCAAGGGCAGCGGAGAGCGTTGACATTCTCCGCTCCTTGGGACGGATATCGGGAAATGAAGTGTGGTAATTGCGTGTTGAGGGGAGATGCAAATAGATCGATTACAGGGAGGCCAAATCTCTGGGTTGCTTGTTGAAATAATGAGGGGTGCAGACGCCACTCTGCCTGGTTGAGCGTGGCCCTGATGAGCCAGTCCGCTCGCACATTGGTGATGCCTGATATGTGCTCGGCTTTGATGGAGAGGAAGTTGTTTTCAGCCCACTGAAGCAGTTTCTCCGCCTCTTGCATCAGGTGTCTGGAATGTGTGCCCCCTTGTTTGTTCAAGTGGGCCTTCACGATGATATTGTCCGTGAGCACCAGCACGTGGTTGGAGCGCAGTACTGAAATAAAACTGCGAAGGACGTGGTGAACAGCCCTCAGTTCCAACCAATGATGTCTTGCACATGCTCTGGAATGGTCCATTGACCCTGCACCATGTGAGAGAGATAATGAGCTCCCCAGCCGTACAGGCTGGTGTCCATCGTGATGATCTCTCTTGGAGGATCCCTGAAAGGACAACCTCTTTTGATTGTTGTAGCGGTCCACCAGTGAAAGGATCTTATTACGGTGGTTGGTACCATAACTTGGGTCATGGAATTGTCTCTCCCTGACCGTTGGTACGGCAGCAGGAACCACTGCAGAGCCCTGGCATGTAAGTGGGCCCAAGGTACTATGGAAATGCAGGAAATCATCTTCCCCAATAATTGTGATAGTAAGGCCAGGGGAACCCTTTTAAGGGTTCGGATTTCCTGTACCAGTCTCCTAATACTTTCCTGCCTGTTGGGTGAAAGAAAAACCATGCCTTGTGTGGTATCAAAGACAGCCCCCAGATGAATTAGTCTAGTTGTAGGGGTTAGGTGATTCTTGTCCTAGTTTATAGAGAACCCATGACCCTGAAGAGTGGAAATGGTAATAAGGGAATCTGAAGTAGACGGCTGAATGGAAGATGACAGAATCAAAATGTCATCCAAGTAACAATGTAGCCTAATGGGTCTGCTCCTGAGGGAAGCGGCCAGTGCTGCCAGGACCTTGGTAAAGGTCCTTTGAGTGGAGGCCAGTCCGAAAAGAAGGGCGACGTACTCGTAGTGTAAGTTATTATAACAAAACCTAAGAAATTGATAATGGGAAGGCCGAATTGGTATATGCAAATATGCTTCTGTAAGGTCAATGGATGTAAGTACGTCCCCCTGCCTGATGCCAAGTAAGATCGACTGTAATGTGGCCATCTTGAACTTGAGATACACCAGAAATCGGTTGAGGCGTTTCAGATCTAGAATTGCCTTCCAGCCGCCCAAGCTCTTTGGGACCACGAAGAGGTGGGAATAAAATCCCTGATCCTGTTGATCTAAGGGGACTGGTTGAATGGCCCGAATCTCCAATAGATGGGAAATGGCAGATTGCATGAGAGCTCTCTTCATGGGATCCCTAGAGAAAGGACATTTCATAAAGAAGCGCGGTGGGCTGGAGAGGAACTCCAGAGCCAAGCCAAATTTGATAGTATTCCTCACCCAGGCATCGGAGGTGGAGGAATCCCACTGGTCAGCAAAGAACCTTAAGCGGCCCCCTTTGGGCACTAGGTCCCCCTCCTTATTTGGAGTGACAAAAATTCCTGCCACTTGCTCCCTGGAACTGTCTCCTGTTCTGCCCCCCTCATCTGTTTCTACTGGCAAAGTCGGGAGAGTCCGACTGTTGCCCCTGACTCTGTGGCGGAGTCGTATGGTATCTAGAATAGTAGTGTCCCAGGTAAGAGGGATGAAAGGGGCCTCTACGAAATGGCTGGGATGGTTGGGAGTCTGACCTCCTAAAAAGAGAGGGGAGTATCCTCTTCTTCGATTTTGTTTCGACAAGGAGAGGATCAAGGGCCTTGCCAAATAGTTTCTTCCCAGATATAGGTGCAGAGGCAAGTTTCCATTTGTGCCTCGTATCTGCCTGCCAATGGCGGAGCCACAATAGGCGTCTAGCACAGACCTGGGAAGCTATGGCATGAGAGGAGAATTTCACGGCGTTGAAAGTTGCATCTGGTGAAAACTCAGCAGCCACAATTATCTTGGCGACATCCTGATGCGCCTGGGAATTGGAAGCTGGTATTATTTCTCTCAGATGGCGAAGCCATCTGAGGGAGGACCTCATAAAGAAGGAGGCGGCCGTAGCCGCTCTAATGGCCCATGCATCAGAAACATGCGCTCTGCATAGGGCCATTTCAGCCCTCCTTTTCTTTGGCTTTAGAGTTTCCTCCGCCTCCCCTGGGATGGCTGAAGATGAGACCAGGGCAACTATTGGGCCATCTTCCTCAGGCGTGTTCAATGAGTTAGAAAATTCAGGGGCTAAGTTATAGAACCGCTTGTCGTACCCAGACGGGGGAGGATAGGAAGCTGATAGGGCCCATTGTTTGTTGATTAAGTTGGAGAACATATGGGGAACAGGTATTACTTCTGCTTCAGTAGCAGGCTGAGAGAAGATTAGGTCTTCCGGCTCTGTTAGGGACCCTGATGCCTGAGTTGCGGGAGTGATGTTGTCAAGGCGAGCAATGTTTTTTGCCTTAAATAACAGGGACTTGAATAAAGGTGGATTGAAAAGCCCCATGAACACTGGATGGCCTGGAGTAATTCCCTCATCGTCAGACATCCCCCTCTCCAAGGGGTCCTCTTCAGAAAGGCCCTGGTCAATATTATGAATTGACCCCGCATCTGGATCTGACCAATCACCTCAGTGCCCATATCCTGTATGCCCTGCGGTGGTGGAATGTAAGGGGGGATACCTGATGGCAATGCTGTTCCACGATACTCACAGAACAATCCAATAGTGACATGCAGTCTGGCGCTATGGGGGGTTGATTGGCCCGAAGAGATTGCTGTACGCCAGCCGCAATTCCTTTTTGTATTGCCAGCTCCATCCAGGAATGCAGTCTGGCTGGCACTTTGTCCAGGGGGTCCTCATCCTGATGTAGGCCCGCCGCAGTGGGGGTGAAGGTCACCTCAGGGAGCCTATGTGGAACTGGGTCAGTCCCTGGAGCCACCTGAGGGGATGACCTGGGCAGGCTCCTGTGCCTGGTGGAAAGGTCCAGAGCAGAGGAAGGAGGACTTGGAGAATGGGTGGTGGTGAAAGGGCGAGGTGCAGAAGCTTGCCCAGACTCCCTGGTGTGCTTTCGCACCTGTTTCTCCAGAGCCTGGTGCCGTCTATGGGCATCCTTCTCAGCTGCCCATGAGGTTCTGCTAGGATCTTTGGGTTTAGGTATTACAGAACGAGAGCTCTGACCGCTAGCCATTGTGTGACTGGATGACTGTCAGAAACAACTGTGCTATGATGTGGATAGTGCACCTAAGGTCCTGCTCCCTGATGGGGCTAGGCGACCCTATTGATATCTCCCCCCTCCTGATCGATGCAGAAATATAATTGTAATTATATTTGTATAATAAAGATATATTAATTATAGAGATATTATGGGAATTAATACTGCAATTATTACTATTAATCTCAATCTTATTATGAATATGGAACAATATTGTGCAAGGGTTAGGGTTAGGGTTAGGGTTAGAGGCCTGTGCTGCAGAGACGCCTGGAAATCACCTCCTGGCAGCACAATTGGAATTCTGACAGGCCTTGCCAACAATTGCAGAGAAGCACAATGACAGCTATAGGTCCTTACCCAAGCCCCCAGAAAGGGAAACCTAAGGGTATGCAATGGGGGGGGGATGTATACATGCCCCAGTCCCCAGAAAGGGAAACCTTGTGAGGCTGTAGATCGCAAACAGGCCTTCACCAAAATGCGCCACGTGGCCTTAACAAAATGGCGCCTCCGCCTCGTGGCTGCCTGCAAGGATCCGTGCACGGCCTCCAGAAAGGGAAACCGCCCAGGCACGCCGCAGAAATGTGGGGAGAGCAGCCAGAATCGTCTTGAGAGCACGGCATCGAGTGATGGTGAGGTGGTGGCAGGGGAGCGGAAAACGGCATCCTAGAGAGTGGGGCGATAAGGCGCTACAGATAGACGCTGGGTCCGCTGCCCCTGAAAGGCTCTAATGCCGCAGCCCGGGACCTACGATCTGGCAAAGTCCCGCTGTCCTGTTTCCGCTCTCCCTCGCTGGCTAGCCGATCGAAAGAAGGGCGTTGCGATCGTCCCAGCTGGGGAGCGATCAGGGAAATAAGGCTCTGAGGTGGCCACCTCAGAGTGCTCCTGCGCTATCGCTACCCTGCTAGACCCGATGGTCAGGTGTAATTTGAGACCGTGGGGAAAGATAGGAAAGCCAATTAGAGTTAAATAAAGACCTTTTTAGGTGATAAGAAAGGCTGTTGGCTCCGACCAGAAAAAATCCCAGCTAACTGCCACAAAGGCTGAGCTAAAACTGGGGCGCTGGGTGGAGTACCGCAGAGGAGGAGAAGCGTCCTAATAATAATTAAGCCCAGCCTGCTAGACAAGAGACTGAGCACCTCCCACTTCTGGATGCTCTGAACAGCTCGGGGGAGAACATTAGCATGAATAGCAAAGAAAACAAACAAATGAATCATCAGACAAATCAATCAGGCTCAAAGTATCGTATTTTGATCATTTGTTAGAAGGCCTAGATTCCTATAATCTATGGAAAGATGAAAGGAAGGAGAAAAAAAGGACAATAATTAGCAAGGGGAATAAACTTAATTACAGCAATGAGAGGTGCACCTGAAATATCTTCCTGGAGAAAATGTGATTGCTAAAAGATAACACCAACTGGACAGTATATAATCAATCAATCAATTAATCAAGGTCATTCATTGTTCAAAGGGGTTTTGAATGTTATTTCAAGTTTAGCATAACTTTTTTCACAAATTCTATTTTATGAACATCAACATTTCTAAGTATGTGAATAGGTACTTGTTATATGTCATAAACATTTGTTTTAGAATGACTAACATTTAAAAAATGTGTGGCAAAATATTAATGAAATGCAGAGAATAGAGGTAGGTTGAATATCAGTCATGCACATTTTTAAAAGAGATATAGTACATTCTTTCTTAAAGGAGTCCAAATCAAAAATAAAACATCAGCCATTACAAAAAGAAGATAATACATTCTAAGAATTAATTTCAAATAGCTTCTTGATAGAAAGTGAAAATAGTGAGGTATTATATTTCCTTTTTTTCTTGGTGTTATCTCTGCAGCTAAATGCTTGCAGTTATCCTTTCATTCATGTGGAAAATAGTTCTTAGGAAGTTACTGGATAGATCCACTCCAGCGGCGATAAATAAATAGAGATTGTCCAGAAAGATTAGTCAGTATTTTGCTCTCAAGCTTCAGCTGGCTAGGGAAGGATTTGGCTTGATATGAAATTTGGTTTGTCAGATTCAGTCATCTGAGAGTTATAGAATTAAATGTTCTTATGATGTAGCAAGACAAGAACCTTTATTTTTGCCTTTCTCATGAAGTTATAGAAAGCTTTCAGTTCTACTCACTAGTTAGGGTTTATCTTCAGTTCTTCTTTTCAGATGTAGTGCTTTTCAAAAGCTGGGACTTGATCAAAATGATGTCACAATGCAAACTCCATCCCGGCATACTTGCATGTAATGTGACAACTGCAGGTGAAGGTTATGCCACAAAAACCAAAACATTTTTTTTAAATGTCTTCTTCTTCTCATAGATGACCTAGACATCACCCTTTATTTCTCTGACCCTTTTCCTTCCATAGCTTCAGTGGAATATGGTTGTTAATTTGTACATGAATTTTCTTGTTCTTCAGCAACATGGTTCCAATAAACATTCTTTCCATTTTGAGAATAAGAATGGGATAACATTTAGAAAAACAAACCATCAGAAGTAGAGATGATACAAATGTGAAATGCTCATATGATTTTTCAGCATGCTGATACCAACCATTAACTAGATGTTAATACTTAAGATAAAACATTTCAAATAAAAATACATTTAAAAAAACCCCAGCCTATTAAGTAGATGAAGTCAAAATATTTAATTGTTTACCAAATATTTATGAAACACTTCACCTATATTTCACAGCGGGAGGTACTTTATTTCAATATTTTATGTGTGATGGCATTTAATAATTGTGATACTGATTAATAATTGACAAGCGATGGTACTGAATATCTGAAAGCCGACAAGTGCTGGTATTTTATAGACCCCATTTGATATTTCACATGTGGCAGCTGACAGCTTATGGAATTTATCATTTGATTCTTCCAAAATTCAAGAAGTGTCAATACATTTTTCAATTTAGCATGAAAATATTACATTCAAAATGTAAGGGCAAAATTAGAAAAAGAAATTGGTTACAATTCAATCCGGACAGACACCTAAACCAGTAAATCCAATGCACCTGGAAGAACTATTGCATAATGAAAGGCATATACATTATACTAGGTACAGGGGGTGACCACCCCCCCAAGTAACAGAACAATAACAAAATGGAAAATGATATTGATTTATTCCCCCCCTTCTTTTTTTTCAGCCTTTTGTATGGCATGGAGGCAAAGGAAGAAAAGCTACTGAAAAATCTGGAAAAAGAACTCCAGAAGGATGCCACACTAAAATACAAAAGGGATTTCCTTCCTTCCTTCCTTCCTTCCTTCCTTCCTTCCTTCCTTCCTTCCTTCCTTCCTTCCTTCCTTCCTTCCATATTTCATTCCTCTCTTCCTCCCTCCCTCCTTTCCTTTTTCCTTCTTTCCTTCCTTCTTTCCTCCCTTCTTCCCTCCTTTCTTTCCCTTTTACTTTCACTGTGCCCTGCATGTTATTGTACCACTTGCATACACTTACATTCACGCTTCCTTGGTGACCCAGGTGCTCTGGTCATTCCAGCCAGACCAATCATTTACAGCCATTTACTTAATACCACTGAATGTTTGACCATTTTAGAGGTTAGACCTTTTTTAGAGGTAAGGGTATCCTTGCAAAGGAAGGGGGGAGTTAAAAAAAAGATGAATAGATTAGAACAGAAAATGAGGCCCAAATGCTGCTAACAGAATTTTTAATTGAAAGTCTCACTCTTGCATGAGAGGAGATGTCATCTGTTGCTCTGTTTCAAAGACAAATTATTTTGGGATGGTCCAATATAAAGCGATTTTAAAAAAAGAAAGGAATCTTCCAGCTTGCCACACCTAGCTGCACATTCTTGTAGGGCCAGTATACCTTCTTCCTGCTTACTGAAAGAGACAATGGGAGGATTATGCTGCGTAGATAATTTGTCAGGAACCCAATAAAGGTTGCTAAAGACCATTGCCCCCATTCATTTTGCAGGCATCATTAGACAGGGAAACCTTGGGTTAAGTCTGAAGCAAAAGCTGTCTAACTTTTTGTTTGTTTCTTAAAGGTTTTGCAGACCACACACAGCAGAGGCATTTTATGGAGGCATTATAGTTCAGGCTGTTAAAGAAATCAGTACGCTGGTGATAACGTGTATATTCGTTCAGCGTAAATGGCTAAGTTAAGGGAGGGGAAAAAAAACATGCAATGAATCATGATCACAAGGCCAGACTTGCTTTGATTAACTACACTGGTATAATGAAATCCAACAGAGCAATCACTGAAACATTTAGCTCCAAATGTAAATCTTCTTGAACTCAGGGAGGGCTGCTGGTGGAAAGCATGTCAGGCAACGAGAGGTCGCATATAAAAAAGGCATATTTCACATAATGAAAGCAGAGGCAACTTTAAAGCAGAGGGAATGCATAAACGTTGGGCGACATTTGGCATGTCTGAAAAAGAAAAAGAAAAAAAAAACACCACCCAACAACAATGTTATTTTAAAACTGTCAATCAAGATAATCCAACATATTTTCAATCTAAAGGTCAATAGAAGCACATTCTACAGCAGTTACAGAAGTTACGCCAAACATGAAAGCCATCTTTGAGGAGATGGTTTGCAGCATTAACATATCAACACACTGTTTCTTGCAGAATTAATCTCCGTATCACAACCAAAGAGCACATTTTGTTATTATTAAAATTGTACCATTATGGTAACATTCTCATTTCAGCAAAAGGTCTGTAGTACAGAATATGCCACATTGCAAGCAGGCTGCATGGAGGAAGAATGACCTACATTTTAACCGAGATGTAGGAGTTATTTGAGTAACTCTTTCTCACTAAATCAAGGAGCTACTTTTGCTTCAAATCCTGGGCAGGGATGGTTTCTTGAAATAGCTACTATTGTAAATATGAATGTTTTTCCCATGGGGAAGTGGAGCAGACCTGCTGTTCACTTTAAACATGTGTTGCAGAGAGTCTCATTCAAAACAATTGCCATTAGTATTGGAAATAGGGTATTACGGTAAGGTTTTTTCCCCTCCTCTTCTTCCATGCACTGTTATTTTTATGACAAGAAAAATGGATTTTTAAAGCAATAAAATTAATTACAATTAGATCATGTCTAATGAAGAATGAATGAATTTAATTTGGGGTAATTGATCTCAGAAATGTTTGAGCAAATCATGAGGACACGAATAGAAACAAATGAACTTTTAGTCATGGGCTTTAGAATTCACATGGTGCTAAAGTCTTTCATTTTTATACCTAATGAGACACATAACGCATTGGGAGAAATAAGCATCGACCAGGAAAGGTTGTGAATCAAATATGCTACCTCTTACAGTCAGACATCAACGGGGAGACTTAAAAAGATAAGAAGAGGGACACAACTTTATGGCTGAAGCTCTGCCTCTTAACATGCTTTGCACACATATAAAAAGGGATGGGGTTTCGACCACAGCCAAACCTGCTAATGCAATCCTAAATTGCATTAACAGAGGGATACAATCAAGATCAAGGGAGGTACTAATACCACTCTATAAAGCTTAGTAAGACCACACCTAGAGTACTGCATCCAGTTTTGGTCACCACATTATAAAATAGATGTTGAGACTCTAGAAAAAGTACAGAAAAGAGCAACCAGGTTGTTTAGGAGACTGGAGGCTAAGGCATATGAAGAATGGTTACAGGAACTGGGCTTGGCTAATCTAGTGAAGAGAAGGACCAAGGGAGACATGATAGCAGTGTCCCAATATTTGAGGGGCTGCCACAGAGAGGAAGGGGTCAAGCTATTTTCTAAAGTGCCTGTAGGCCTGACAAGGAATAATGGATGGAAACTGAACAAGGAGAGATTCAACCTGGAAATAAGGAGAAACTTTCTGACAGTGAGAACAATCAACCAATGGAACAGCTTGCCCTCGGAAGTTGTGGGCGTGCCATCACTTGAGAAGAGATTGGACTGCCATTTGTCAGAAATGGTGTAGGGTCTCCACCTCTTGGGCAGGGGGTTGGACTAGATGACCTATAAGGTCCCTTCCAACTCTGATTATCTGTTATCTGTTATCTGCCATCTTGAATTTTTGACCCCGTTGCAAGTAAAATTTGTGCATTGCTGAAACATAATAGCATCATCAGCTTTTCAACTAAAACCAACTTATATAGCAGTATCACTTGATTTTTAACAC
Organism: Naja naja; assembly: GCA_009733165.1. Classification (NCBI taxonomy): domain Eukaryota; kingdom Metazoa; phylum Chordata; class Lepidosauria; order Squamata; family Elapidae; genus Naja; species Naja naja. The sequence continues at coordinate 237,844,255 of CM019149.1, read as the reverse complement.
TAGTTTTGTCTCATACACAGATCACCTAAATTAATGTTTTTTTCCTGGGGGTAATCAGCCCAGATGACCAGCTGTTCCAAACTCTGGACACCTTAAAGGTTATGAAGTAGTTGCTGTGAGTTGTAAACAGTGATGACAATGATTGTAGGCTTATACATTAAGTGTCAGCTTACATCAACCTGATGCCCAAGGCAATTCATCTATTGGCACAGCTCTAATAGCAAACATATTTTTGATTAGTTGTGAACTCCACCCTGTGACAAGACCAGGAATCATCCTGTGTTTCTGAGCACATTGGATTGATTTAGAAATATTTTCAAAGTCTATCTGGAAGTGGATCTGTAATTAATATATCAACTGGTGATCTCATATTTAAGATACCCATTTAACAATGGATTCCAGACAATCTTGAAACAGAATCTCATGAACAATGCACTATGAACAACAAAAGGTAATTATATGAAGAGTGCTTGGGGCTTTGGATTTTTAGGAGTACTGTTGGAAAGAAAGTTTTATCTGAGATACTGTGTGCAGATAGATATTCCTTTGACATTATGCCAAGTTGGAACAAGTAATATTCTTTGCACAAAATTATTGACATTCTGAAATGAACTGGACTGAAGTTTTGCCAAATCACAGTAATTTCTTTTCTAAAACAATATTACCGTAGAAGCAAACATCATGTATCTTTTGCTAGTAACTCAAAGACAGATGGACTCTTGGTTGGAATTCTGGAACACTGAATTAGCATTGAGACTACTTATTATTGCTGTTGTTGTTATTGATGTAGCTGATGATTCTGAATTATTGCAATGTATTGTGCAGTTTATATTGGATGTTTTGCTGTAATCCAGTTACAGACACATAACTGAAACATCAGAACAAAAGCCTGCATAGAACTTTCCTCTCTTTGAAAATGAAAAGGTTAAATTAATGAAGAGCATCCTACCATCTTCCACATCCACTGTTTTCCATGTTGTCCCACTAAACTCCAAGAGTCAAAGGTTAATGTGTCCTACAGGAAGCCAGGCCTCCAAATTTCTTAGAAAACCTACATTAGGGTCCTGTTCCCATGACACTTGTGACCCAGTTAATCACTAACCCAGCCAGATGTCCTTGCCGATAATTTTGGCGGCACACCAACAGTACCCAGGGATTCTCAGGGCAAGAGGCTGTATTTTCCCTCACCATTCTCCTGGAGAGCATCTACCATATCATCCTACAGAGACAGGTCACCTCCTGACATTGGTCTGCTACCCACTGGTTCCTTGGGTTGTGGCTGCTTGGAGTAGTTCACATGCACCCTTAGAAGGAAGATAATTGCCTAGTTGGCCCATAGTTCTCCAAGAGAGACCTGCTGTTTTTGAGAAGCTGTGGCTCCTGACCATAGTTGGAAGTCTCTTTGCAAATATAGTAGCTAAGTCAAAGGATCTCTGCAGAACAGAAGGCTCTTTGCAGGTCTGGTGTTGGATATATGCCAGGTATAAATCACAAAATGGGTGATGGCAGGGTTTCTGCTGTGACCTTTCTTCCTTGGCTGTGCATTGTTATATCTTTGAACTATAATTTTTGTCATTTGTTTGTATTTGCTTTCACCTGGTTTAAGGTTGGTAGGATCAATGAAAGACCTTCTGCCGTTGGTTTTTGTAATCGAGGTGATGACAGCTTCTTTCATGACAGCTTCTGATTTTCTCCTTTCTGCAACTTATAAGTGATTTCCACAATGTCCCATGGCTTCCCTAATATCCTTTGTCTCAGATATATATAGATCTTGGTGTGTCTGCTCTTTATGGTCAATCCGCTTTCTGTATACTGGATTTAGGCCTTTCTGCTTGCTTCAGGCACTGGCTGGAAATCATGGGGGGACTTGATGTTCTAGGGTGATCTTTCTTGGATCTGAAAGTCACTGATGCTTTGATCTAGGAGAGACAGACCCAAGCATGGAAGGGGAGAATGGTGCTGGATTGGGTGGCTTCCAAATAATGTTACTGCTGTGAAGTAAGATTAGGAAGGTTGGGGTTTTTTTTCCACAACATGTGCCAAAGGAATAACTAGCAATTTGCTTCAATCATTTGTTGACTCCAAGAGTAGCATCACAGGATGGGGACAATCTTTCCAGGTGAGGTTTCCTTCAGCTGCACCTGGGGATATTTAGAATCTTGGGCATCACCATTGTATTTTTGAGTCCAGTTGCTTGCTTACCTTCGAAACAATCTAGAACAAGGGCCTTCAAACTTGGCAAGTTTAAGACTTGTGGACTTCAACTCCCAGAATTCCTGAGGTAACATGACTGGAGGAGGAATTCTGGGAGTTGAAGTCCACAAGTCTTAAAGCTGTCAAGTTTGAAGACCCCTGATCTAGAAGTACAGACGATGCTTGCAATTGTTTAGATAAAAGGGAGGCCTTTTTCTGTATTTGTTTTACTTGTTGGATGTAAGTGTTTGCAAACAGTTCTCTGCCAGCATCCTGACAAGGAACAACACGTCTTCATTCCCTTGCAGCCAAAGGAATGGGGGGTGGGTGTCGTGTTCAGTGGTTCCCCAAATCCACCCTATTTTTCAAAATGTAAATTTTTTTTCAGCTGCTCTTTCTCTTCAGTTTTTTTTAAAAAAAGATTAAGTGTGCAAACTGGGTCACTTGAGTGGGTTTAGGTGTTCCCTCATGACTGACAGGGTGGAATTACTTTAATCCTGGCCATGACTCAGTCTGTTTGGGGTCAAGTTTAGCCCTGCTGGGATTAGCTCCCTGGTTCAATTATCCAATTTGTGTCTTTCTGTGTGTGTTCCTATGTTAAACCAATTAAGCATACTGTAGAAAAAGAGCAAATAGAAGGATGAATGTATGTATTTCAGACAATATCGCCCTGATTCATGTAGAGTGACAAGTAGTGGAGGAACCAATAAGGTCACCTTAGCTTTCCGGTTTCAGTATTAATGGTATTCATTCAGAAGAAAGATAAGTGAATAGATCTTTTTACTGCTTAGAGAGATTAAAATGGACTTTTCTGCAGCGTCTCTGCTTATTTTGATGCAGCAATGGCAAATCCACAACCAACAAGCCATAAACCTTCTTTTGGGAGCCCCAAAGCATCCCCTTTTTTTGCAGAAAAATTACTAAATAGAGTAATTTTCTGAGTATAAGCAGGGGTGGGATGCTACTGGTTCTGCCCAGTTCTATAGAACCGGTAGCTCTGAAGAGCAGCAGACACCGAACCAGTTCTGTGTTTCTGGCCCATCTGCCTGCCTGGGCTCTTACCTGTCCTTTATTTCCTGCTTTTTCAACCTCAGCTGCTTTGTGCGGCACAGCTGAGGTTGAAAAAGCAGGAAAAAAGAGGCTTTTCGAACATTGTGCACCCGCGTGCAGCGCTTTTCAGCTGTCCGGGCGGCACAGCTGATGTTTTTTTTTTACACACACGCACAGCACACATCAGGTGCACGCAAAACATAGTCACTAAACCGGTAGTTACACCGGTTGAATCCCACCCCTGAATATAAGTAGTCCTCGAGTTATGAGCCCAACATTTCTGTTAAGTGAGGCATTTGTTAAGTGAGTTTTGCCCCATTTTATTACCTTTTTTTGCCCCCATTGTTAAGTGAATCGCTGCAGTTGGTAAGTTAGTAACCTGGTTGTTAAGTGAATCTGAGTCCATTGAGTTGGCTTGTCAAAAGATTGCAAGAGGTGATTCCATGATCCCGGGACATAGCAGCAGTCATAAGTATGAACCAGTTGCCAAGCATCTGAATTTTAATCACATGATCATGGGACTTCCACAAAGGTCGTAAGCGTGAAAAATGGTCATAAGTTACTTTTTTCAGTGCTATTGTAATTTTGAACGGTCACTAAATGAACTGTTGTAAGTTGAGGACTACCTGTATTTTCATGATAGAGAAAACTACCCACCCTGGAAATCCATGCATTGCCCATTTTGGTAACTTGTTGCATCATGGTCATACTGTTTATAGTACCCGCCTGTACGCAGTTCTCCCTTCCATAAAATTGCTTTGTAACACCTCCCTGACATTTATTCACAGCATTTTATCTCCTATAGTATTTCAGGTGCTCTCATTGCAAGGGGGCACTGTGGTGGATGATGGGGTAACATCTTGTTTTTTTTAATGTTGTCAAACTTCACAGTCCACAGACCAGATCAGAAAAATAGCTGTGTTTTCACTGCTGAATCTCAAAGGTGCAATTGAGGATTTCTGAGGCTGCAACAGAACTTCTAAAAGGATTATGGGAGGACCTCCAGTTACCCAAATTAGGCCAAATATTTTGGGAGATTTGGTAAAATGTGTCAGGTTCTCTCTCTCTCTCTGAAATAATGAGCTTGAAACAGTTTGAAAAATTATTTTAAAGGTATTTATGGAACCTGCAACAAAACATGGAGTGTTTCTGTTTAAAAATCATGCCCTTTTCCAGAATTTCATAGCTATGAAATATCTGTATGTTCACTGGGCTTCCTCCTGCTTACTTGTCCCTCTCCTTTGCTATTGTTGCTTCTCATTGCTGTTATCAACTTAAGGAATGAAACTGTTGTTATCACTCTATTGGCTATGAGTGTTACTGTTTTTGTTCCATGAGGATCCAGACCCCCAAAAAGAGTTAGTGTTAGCAACCTCACAATAAGGCATAGCTGGAACAGAAGGGTGCATTAGAGGTACCGAGTCTTAGAGTGACCTCTATCGGCCGAGCTTTAAAAATCCACCTTGATCCAATGTTCATCCTAATAGCTTCTGTCTTCCTCTGGGTTGCAGTTGGCTGACTATAGCTTCAGCTTTCTAAGGGGAGGCCTAACTAGACTCCTTTTATGGCTGGAAGCCCCTTTTCTTCACCTAGATACAAGACTATTTCTTCCTCATCAGGATAAGTCACTTTAGTTATGATTGAAGTTGTTGATAATGGACTCTGCTGGGACTCAGATTTCCATAAATCACCCCTTTTACCCTGAAAGCTGGGGGAATTGCAGCTATTATGCATTTTTTTGACATGCAGCTTGACCAGCTAATGGTGAAAATGTGTCAGCTTTCTAAAATTAAAAGAAATATAGCAAGGAGTTTCGATCAGGAGGGTTGGAGCAGCAAAGATGGAGCGGCAAGCAAAATGAGTTACGGCTTGCCTTTCCTATCATGACAGCAGATTAGGACAGGAAAGGGGAAAAAAATACAAATCCCCATAGAATAACATATCTGAGATAAACTTCCTTAGAGGCCAGAGGGTGGAACAATCTCAGATCTGGCCCCTTATTTATGTGGCAAATTTAAGAGGTCCCAGCCTCCATAATGGAAAAACAAATCTGAACACAGAGAGGAAAATATTAGCCATCCACGTTGTTTTCTGCCTGTCTGTCAATACAGACATATCTCTTGGGATATTCAGAGTGATTATGCCAGTATCTGCCTGATTAGGATTGGATCCTTATTAATCCAAAGGAACAAACCTTGAACTTTTTCCAATTAAAATGGAGAAGGAGAAGTAACTGCAATGACTAAATGACTAAACAGGGGCCAGAGAGCGAGGAGAAAGACCAATAACTTTATCCATAAAGCAGAGTGGCATAAGCAAGTATAAATCCCACTTGAGTTATCATAATGGCTGCCAAGCTAATTGAGAACACATTCGCTTCTTTAACTAAATAAATTATGGTTGCAATTATATGACCTCAAGGTCACCTCCTCTAGGAGATGCCCAGCACTTGAATTAGCTATTCAGCTCTTCACAGTAAGTGGCCTTACCCAATCACTGCCAAATAAACACTGTTGAAATATGCATTTAATTATCTTAGCCTTTTAACTTTTAAAATCTTTTCATTGCAAGCAGTTATTGGCTAATTTATTTGGGAGTGGCAGAGAAATTCAGTGTCTAGTTAGGATATGGTCTGTGGGTAGATTCTTGCAGCCCAGGCATTTTTCCCCACTGAAAGGTGAGGTGTTGAAAAACATCCTCTTCTCTGAATGAACTGAGTTTTTTTTTAACCACACTGTACAAGCTTGTTCACAAGTCAAATGTAACCAAATGAAGAATTTCAGAAAAAGCCGGATCCTCATTTTAAATCTAATCTTTTTGATAAGGCTGGCACAAGGGTGATCATCATACTGTAGTTCTGAGTTCATTGATAAATAAGCAGCCATTTTCTCTGATTGATTTGTTGTTCTATGTAGAAATGTCTGTCAAAACATCAACTTATTTATATTTAATCAACACCTAATGTTTTCAAAGGAAAAACACCCAATCAAATTAGCTAGTTAGCTTTTCTATGTATGTGAATAATGTTTAGAGTCTGTAGGACATTGGTACTTTGTTTTCTGAATTCAAATAACATTCTTCATATTATTTTCAGATCAAAATAACCAGCTTGGATTCAGACTGCAGTTCTTCCATGGAACAATTCCTCTCCATGGAGTAAAGAGAGAGATTCTTTTTGGACTCATGGTATTTTTGAAACTGAGATGGAATTTATGAACTAGTTATGAGCTTTGTATTTTGGGTCACCTTCCATATTGTCCAGAGAGATCTCCCAATATTGAATATGGAAGGATACAATGGGCTGAAGGACAATCCCATATCTGGTATGGAATTACATTCTGTTCTCACTGATGGAAAAGTTAAGGAGTCCAAGAAAAGCCTTTTTTTTTTAATTACACTTATATGCCGCCCTTCTCCGAAGACTCAGGGCGGCTTACAATTTTTGGAGCACAACCCAATGTGCTCAGCAATAGCCTTCATTCCATTGTATATGCCTGCTTATTACTAAGCGGCATTTTTACAAGGTCAGCTAATTGCCCCCAACAATCTTGGGTCCTCAATTTACCTACCCGAGAGGATGGAAGGCTGAGTCAACCTTGAGCCTGGTGGGATTCGAGCCTACAGTAATTGTAGACAGCTGGATCTTAAGAGCAGGCATTTAACAGCCTGAGCTACCAAGGCTCTTTTGCCAATTCTACCCTTCTTTTTGTTTTTGCAAGGAGCTCACGCCACCTCTTAGATTGTTCTCTCATGCTCTTATGGGAAGATGTCAGTAAAGATAATATCTTTTCTTCAGTGGTATTAACCATTAAGCAGACTAAGGAAGTGCTTAGGACACCAGGCCCAAAGGGGGCACCACAAAGTTGAGAATATGGCTTCGTTTGTACAGTGTGTACAAATGAGGGGGGCACCAAGATTTGTCAGTGCTTAGGGCACCAGTGAGCCTTAATCCGCCACTGCTTTTCTTTTATCAGGAGAAGCTACTTAAATAGGAAGTAGTCAATGGCATATTTAATGGATCCAAGGCAAAGTCTTTATTCTTCTAATCCAGTTAATGGCACAGCTTCTTTCCATTTAATAAGAACTACCATTATTGAGGGCGGTCGGTGTTCTCTCCACCATTTTAACTTTTCTACTTTTAATATTTTAACCCTAACGTTTTAAATTCTGTTTTTAACTTTGTTCTTGTTTACGCTTTTATATCTATGATATTTTTTAAAAAATTGTAAAATACCCAGGGGCACTTAGGTGAGATGAGCGGGGTCAAAATGTGATAAATAAAATAAAATAAAATGGTTTATATCAGGGGTCTCCAACCTTGGCAACTTTAAGCCTGGCGGACTTCAACTTCCAGAATTCTGGGAGTTGAAGTCTGCCAGGCTTAAAGTTGCCAAAGTTGCAGACCCCTGGTTTATATTATATCCTGTGCCTAGAGTCAAGACAAAGCAATGGAAAGAGTGAAGATCTTCCTTCTCTGGCAAGAGAAATATCCTCCCATAAAGACGATACAAAGTGGGGGCAAGAAATTGAGAGAGGTTAGCAGTTGCAAGGGGCTTTCCTTCAAATGGATCTATTTATAAAGAAGACAGATGGATGCTGGGGGAACAGAAATAACCAGTAAAGATTAAAGATGGAAGCAAACTGATTCATTTGTTCTTCTTTTTCCTCTTTAGATATGGAGCATCTCCCTTCTATAACTGTTTTCAGAACTTTCATACATTAGAAACACTAGAAGACATTAGATTGAATCTATAGAGCCAGAGATTCACGGGAGTTCCTTCTGTTTCTATGGCTATAAAATCTCTCCTACAATTTTCATAGAACTCTGAGATATATTTAACTGAAAAGTAAAACATGATCAGTGCCAAAAAGAATTATGATTAAAGTCAGATGATGAAGTGATCTAATGCAGAAGTATTATTTTACCCAGTGAAACATCATAGATGCTTCATGGTCATAGTAACAAATATTGTTCCTTTATTGTTTGTTTTCATATATTCAACGGAAATAAAATAAAAAGAATGAATTGAAATCACAGGTTTATATTTTCTCCCTGGAGATGAGTAGTACCATCCTTTGCACTTTTACTGTGGCTGCTAATTTTAGTTTGGGATCACTATAATTTTAAAAGACTGGCATCATAATAAAGAACTGAGGCTTGGAAGAAGGGGAAAAAGCAAAATACATCACTGTTTCTATTAGAGACAACTTGATTCTAAAATTAACACAATTTCAGATAGGCTGCACATTTCTTTTCTTCCCTTGCTTTTCCCCTTTTAATTTCTTGTCATTCTGCATATAAATAAACAAAATCCATAATGCATACATAAATTTAAACGTAGGGAAAAAAGCGCCATTGTTCCAAATTAATTTATTTACATTCTAATTTCTCTTAATATTAATCACTCTAATTTGAAAATATACATATACATATACCAGTGGTGGTATTCGACTGGTTCAGATGGTAGGAGCAATGAGCAGCGGAGACCAAACTGGTTCTCTCCACCATTCTGCTGTTGAGCCCACCCACCACCTGGGCTCCCATACTCATTTTTATCTGCTGAATTTGAAGCGTAGCTGCTTTATGCGGCACACAGTAGTGCCACGCGGCAGCTGCTAAAGTGACCGGGATCGTGCAGGCTTGCAGGACGTGAGTTAGAACACCTCTGTGCCTGCACAAAGTGCATGTTTGGCATGCGCGTGCACGCAAAGTGTGTATATGCACGCAAAGCGCGCCCACCAAGCCACATCCACTGAACCGGTGGCAACAATATTTGAATCCCACCACTGACATATACATGTACATGTACATGTACATGTACATGTACATATACATATACACATACACACACACATACACACATATATATAAATACATCAATGTATCAGTGGTGGGATTCAAAAGTTTTTACTATCAGTTCTGTGGGCGTGGCTTGGTAGGTGTGGCATTGCTTGGTGGGCGTGGCAGGGGAAGGACACTGTAAAATCTCCATCCCCTACCCACTCATGGAGGAAGGTGATATATATTTATATATGTATGTGTGTGTGTGTGTGTACATATGTATGTATGTGTGTGTGTACATATGTGTGTACATATGTGTGTGTGTACATATGTATGTATATGTATATAATATATATTATACATATATAATATATATTATATACATATACACACACACACACACACATTATATATATAAATAAGGCTCTCTGCAGAAAGTAGAGGCTTTGTACCTTTAGGGGAAAAGTGGTTCATTGTCTTTTAAAAAAGAGACATTCATTACTATGCTTTCTCTGACAGAATTTGATTTCTTTTGTAAATGATGACCATAATTAAGCTTCTCATCATGAATATTGCTCTACTGCTAAACAATACAATTTATATAATGTCTCTTCTCTCAAAAGCTCAGCTTTTAGTGAAAAGTTAATAAATAAAAGGCTACAGTTGAGTTTAGGTAAGGCAGCTATCCATGGAGTAAGTAACGCCTATATACTTAAAGTACTGAAGATTCCTTTAGTACAGGGGTGTCAAACTCATGCCATCATGGTGATGTCACGTGATGTAGTGGGCCTTTTTTCCCCTTCACTAAACTGGGTGTGGGCGTGGCTAGCATGTGACACATCCAGCCCGCGGGCCAGGAATTTGACAGCTCTGCTTCAGTATCTTCAAATACTAAAAGAAAGTGTCAACTATTGTAGGAGTTAAGAGCTCCAACTGTTTGGATAAGTTCAGAGGCCAGATAGCTTTCATTTAGATTCCACCCTAAGTTGAGTGTTCGATTTGATGCCCTAATGGGCCCTTTCTGATTCCTTACTTAGTGTGACTAACTTGGTTTAACTCCAACCCTCCTCATGACTAATTTAGTCTAGATTCAAATGTTCAGCATTTTCACAATGTCTTGAGTCAACACCATATGGTGAGAATTGATAATGAATACGACTACTATAGCAGCTGAATAAGTCTACTGTTCAGTGAATATCCCAGACATATGTTAGCACAATTAAGTTTTCCAGTTTGTCTGAAGTGTATTAACAATGGAATCCACTGTGTACTGTGATAATTTAACCAAATTCCATGGTTTTCTTTTTTTTCCTGTTTACCATTAGCATCAGTTCTATCTTTAGGCAGAGTGGAGCAATGACAGTGCAGATGCTGGATGAGGGGGTGCATAAGCCATACCACTTTTCCTGGCCATTGAAATGAGACTTCAGATACACTTGCAATAAGTTATCCCAATGCCTGTATTTTATTAAGATTCACCTACTAATCCTCTTGGCTTCTGAATCAGGAATGGAAAGGTAAGCCATGGTTTGTTTAAAGCAGTGTTTCTCAGCCTTGGCAACTGTAAGATGAAGATGGACTTCCATTTCCAGAATTCACCAGCCAACATGCTAAGCCAAAATCAAATAAGTAACAAAGCTTACTTACTTTTCTCCCCTATTACTTAGGAGGCCATGAGGTTCAAAATGTAAGTGCATGAAATTAACTTTACTTCTTTGCTGGCAATACATAATTATTCAAATGAGTTTAAATGAATTACGCTTTAATATATAACATTAAAAACAACCTCTGACATTGGGAGTTTTGCTGCTCAGCCTCATGAATCTTAAATTTTCTTTTTGTATGTTGTTTTATAGCAATAGCACTTAAACTTATATACTGCTTCACAGTGCTTTACAGCCCTCTCTAAGCAGTTTACAGAATCAGCATATTGCCCCAACAATCTGGGTCCTCATTTTACGGAAGGATGGATGGCTGAGTCAACCTTCAGCCTGGTGAGATTCAATCTGCCAAATTTCAGGCAGCCGGCAATCAGCAGAAGTGGCCTGCAATACAGCATTCTAACCACTGCGCCACCATGGCTCATTGCCTATGGAACTGTCACTAACTTCACTCATCAAATAGTGGCTTGTTTAACTATAGTTTGTTGATGGCAATTAGGCACTGATAATGTTACTCAGTTTGGTAATGAAACATCTGCAAGAAAAACCCCAAGCTCAGAGAACATCAAGGACCCCACATTTCAACCCTGAGCTACAAATATTCTCTTCTAATAATTTGTTGAATTAAATCACAGTTGGCTCAATTCACATACATGTTAAGCCTGACCCAAGCAGTGGAGATTTTCCAACAGAATTCTCATTCCAAACCATCACTCTCCATAACATTGTTGCTTTTGGACAACAGTATCCACAAGATCCAAGGTTTGGGTCAGAACTGTGAAAGCAGCATCAGGTCCCTCCAATGCAAATTCCATATCTTTCTGTACATATGCTCACTGTTGTAACCCATGTACAAAAGGTGGGGAGGGGGCTTGCATTGAATTAGCATGGCACTACTCCCCCCCAGTTTTGTGGTCCTACTATTAAAAAAGGTGGATTTTCTAACACATGATCCAAATTTCTTCAATAACTGTGGCGTAGCCCCAGGCAAAGCATTACACCACATCTGTTGGTTCTGTTTGTATTTAGGGGCAGCAATGCTAATTTTGAATTGGATGGATAACAGCATCACTCACTGCTCCTCTTCCTCCTCCTCCTCCTCAGCTAACTTCTCTGCATTTATTTTATAGCATCTTCCTTCTTAAATGCTGATTTTGCAAACATCTGCTTCACAGTTGCAAAGCCATTATTTTTATGAGCCATATATATTTTAGATGGATTTACTGTTGACCTTTGTTAGGAAATTGGATGTTTTTGTTGTTGCTAACATTTCTATAATTGATAATGTTGTTGCTGTCACTAGGGTACTTTTTTTTTACAAATGAAATACTGCAATTTTGCCAATCTTTGTTCTAAATATAGTTAATCAGATAAAATGTTATTTAACTTCTTCTGGCTTTGAAACAACAAGTGTGATTAATCCTTTTAGAGTTAAATATACATATTTCCTCCACCATTCAGAGGAAATGAGTAGCTAATCTTTATTTTAGTTAATTTAGCACTTGTCATTTGGTAATAGGTTTTAAATAGATAATATAAACAACCCAGAATAAATTACAAACATTTAAGATTAATTTGAATCAATAAGATAAATAGGCTGATCTGCTGCTTGACTGAGACAAATTTAGGATATCTAACTCACATAAGATTGAGAATTTAATCTGCTTAATTTTTTTTCCACACTTAGTTCCATTCTATTACTCAATGTACAAACTGAGATGAATGAATTATCAGCATTTTAAACACTTTTTAAATGTTATACTAACCTATTTAGGACCATGCTCAATCTGATACTAGCACATCTATACACTAAGACATTGTGGTTCAACGATTAAAATGTTAATAGAAAAACAGAGTCGGAAGGACCTTTGAGGTTTGCTAGTGCAACCCTGCTCAAGATGGAGACCCTATACCAGTGATCGAGTGCCCAAACTGGAATGTGCATGCACTGGAGCCCCAGAAACCCAAAGACCAGCTGGCTGGTGCACATGCATGTGCCGGCCAGCTGGTTTTTAGGTTTCTGGCATGTGCATGCACATCAGTTGGCCTTCACACGCCGGAGCACCGGAAACCTGAAGACCAGCTGGCCAGTGCGCATGCATGTGCCAGCCAGCTGTTTTTTGGGTTTCCAGTACGTGCATGCTCACTGGCCAGCTGGTCTTCAGGTTTCTGGTACTCTGGTGCACATGAAGAGCAGCTGGCCGGTGCGCATGCACATGCTGGAAACTGGAAGAGCAGCTGGCGATGGCGTGTGTGCCCACAGAGAGGGATCTGTATGCCACATCAGGCACATGTGCCATAGGTTCATCATCAGGTCATAGGTTCGTCATCAGGCAGCATCTGCGTGCCACCTCTGGCATGTGTGCCATAGGTTTGTCATACCATTCTAGACAAATGGCTGTCCAATCTCTTCTTTAAAAAACCTTCAGCGATGGAGCACCCACAACTTTTGGAGGCAAGCTTAATTGATTAATTGTTCTCACAGTCACAATCTGCTTAGTTCTAGAATGGTTCTTTCCTTGATTAGTTTTATCCATTGTTTCTTGTCCTGCCTTTAGGTGCTTTGGAGAATATGTTGAACCCGCCCCTTGCTTGGCAGCCCACTTGCATTTACAATCACAATATAACATACGTTTCAACTCCCCCCACCTGATTTCTGGGCCAGTACCTTATTGACTATAATAAAGTGGCTGTCATTTGTGTATGTCTCTATCTATATGTACATATATAATATGTATAGAAGGACTGGATAGGCCATGTCTCTTGTCTAAGACACTTTCAATTTGGAGATTATTTGGGATTTTTTCACTTGTATCAGTTGTAGAGTGGAAATTTCCAAACCTGCTTGGTGCAGACATCAAGACTGCAAAAGCCTCAGAGCAGAAATGTCCTATGGTGAATCCTCTCTGTTCTTGTACAAGTAGTCCTTGATGTAAGACTACAACAAGTTTCTGTTGGTAAGTGTTAGGATATATGCAGAGTAACCCTTGTGTAACAAGGATATGCACATGGAAACGATATGAGAACAGTTATGAATAAATACACAACCACACAGAGACACACCAAATTGTGTTAATGTTTACTTGAAGAAATAGCACAGTCCAAATAAACAGTCCAGGTCATACACGTTTTAACAGTTCAGCAGTATCCAGTTATAAAGTCTTCTTACCCTTTTCATGTCTTTTACAGCAGACAAACCTTTTCATGTCTTTACAGCAGACAAATATCAAACCATAATACAACAGATAATCTTCAATATCAACAGAATATCAAAGTAAACAGAGTTAGTCAGTATCACTCTGTATTCAGTCAGAGAGAAAGTCAATATCAGCATCAAGAGAGATCTTCAGTGTGAGAGAGAGTTAAACCATGATCTGTAGCTCCCTCTTACGGCAACTTGCAGCATACTCAACCAACCAGAACACAGCATAATACATTACATTATTTTTCCTTAAAGCTACAGACATATATATTTGTGCTTTATATATTGTCAACCCAACTACGTTATGTACATATACATAACAGTAAGTGAGACAGTTGTTAAGTGAGTTTTGCCCCATTTTATGACTTTTCTTGCCACAGTTGCTAAGTGAATCACTATAGCTGTTAAGTTAGTTACATGGTTGTAAAATGAATCTGGCTTCCCCATTGACTTTGCTTGTCAGAAAGTCGCAAAAGCTGATCATATTAACCCAGGGATGCGCCAATCATCATAAATATGAGCCAGTTCCTAATGGCCAAATATTGATCACATGACCATGGGGATGCTGCAACAGTCGTAAGTATGAAAAAATGATCATAATTCATTATTTTTAGTGCCATTGTAACTTTGAATGATCATTAAATAAATGGTTGTAAGTCAAGAACTACCTGTAGTGGTTTTATCATATTTCTCCATGCCTGGCTTCCAATTAATTCTAGATATGGTGAAAAAGTCTCATCACTGCTTTAAAAAGGTAAAGGTTCCCCTTGCACATACGTGCTAGTTGTTTCCAGCTCTAGGAGGTGGTGCTCATCTTCGTTACAAAGTTGAAGAGCCAGCGCTGTCCGAAGACATCTCCGTGGTCATGTGGCCAGCGTGACTAAATGCCGAAGGCACACAGAACGCTGTTTCTTCCCACCAAAGTGGCCCCTATTTTTCTACTTGCATTTTTACATGCTTTCGAACTGCTAGGTTGCCAGAAGCTGGGACAAGTAATGGGAGCTCACTCGGTTACACGGTGCTAGGGATTTGAACTGCCAAACTGCTGACCTTTCTGATCAACAACTGCTGACCTTTCTGATCACTGAGCCATCCCGTCCCTTTCCATTACTGCTTTACTCAGCTTGAAACGGAATCTTTAGTATATATGTACTACTATAAGTATATGTCTTATGCAAAGCAAGTGAACAATCATCCCCTTTAGTCATTTGGTAATCCAACCAGCCCATATTGTAAAGCAATTCAGAAAAACAGCCCTTATGGCCTTCCCTTAATAGTGAACAACCTTTTCTCAATCTATGACTTTTCTCTATTAATAGAAGCAGAAGCTTACAAGCAAAAATGTGAAAACTTTTCTTGGAATGTCATCGCCTCATAAATTGTAGTGTGGTTGCAAGAATCATTCAAATCTGTTAAAGAAATTATACCCACGTCAAGTAATCTTGAGAAAGTGCTCTCAGGAACCCAAACGCGTGAAAAAGTACTTTCTCAAACTCTTGGATATCAGGTAAAGTATGCTTGCTTTAGAAATAAATGATAGGTGTAGTGGATTACCTACTGTTGTTTTAAATAGCATAGAATAGGTTTAAGGAAATTTTTAAAAATTTTAAGTGGGCATATTGGATGGGAACAGCAGTTTTGGTTAATGAATAGTCCCTATTCCTATTATCAAGTAATTCAACCCAGGCTGTTTCTGGATTTTGCTTACATCACTAACTAATGATTATTTCATCTCACGCCTGTGAAAAGTGACAAAAATGTATGTGACAATTTATGTTTATTCTTTTTTGCTTTTGGTAAATACGTGAGCTTATAACATATGCTCCTATGTTGAAAGATAATGAATAATAAATTTAATTAGCTAAGAACCTGTTTAGCAAAGATTTAAGATGATATACAGCAAGGTGTGTTTTCGATCATCTGATTGAATATTTACTGAAAACACACTGCAGTGTTTTATCTTTGCTACAAATTGTGTGCCTCTCTGAAAAACTCATTGTTGACATCATCAAGAAGACTGAAAAACGTTAGGTGCATTTGAGCAGGGGGTTAGACTAGAAGACCTCCAAGGTTCCTTCCAACTCTGTTATTCTAAGGATACATATAAACAATAAATCATAAAAGAATAGTTTGGAAATATTTGAGAAGTACTTTAAAAGATCAGGGTAAATCTCAAGGTATTATTTACAATTATTATTCACATTAGTTAATAATACATGATAATACACAAAGTTATAACACGATTTCCTTTTACAAAAATACAGGCAGACGCTGTAACAATACTGGATAAATCCTAAAAATGAGCAAGCAAACAATAATATCAGATAATTTTCTTTTAAGGTTAAACAACATGCAAAATCGGGGGGGGTTGGGAGTGGGAGGCACTGTTTTACAGTGGTTCTCCTCCTACTTCTCGGGACGTTCACAATCAGTGTTGGCAGGGGGGCAGAGGTTGACTCCGAGGTATCTCACTTGTGGGGTGCCCCAGGGGTTGGTCCTGCCCTCTCTTTGTTCAACATTTACATGAAGCCGCTGGGTGAGATCATCCGTGGCTTTGGAGTGATGTATCATCAGTATGCTGATGATACACAGTTATACATCTCCACCTCAGGCCACATCAGTGATGCTCTCTCTCTGATGTCCCGTTGCCTGGAAGCGATGCGGATCTGGATGGACAGGAACATGCTTCGACTCAATCCAGCCAAGACAGAGTGGTTGTGCATACCAACATCTCGGTCCAGTTTGGAGATTCCATCTTTGGTCATGGGGGAGGAGGTGTTGCCCCCCGTGGACAGGGCATGGAATCTGGAGGTCCTCCTGGACTCACAGCTCAAATTGGAGGAGCAGGTGGGGGCCATGGCCAGGGGGGCCTTTGCCCAGATCTGACTGGTTCACCAGCTGCGCCCATACCTGGACCGAGATGCCTGCGCACAATCACTCAGGTGCTCGTCATTTCCCGACTCGACTACTGTAACGGTCTCTACTTAGGACTGCCCTTGCATACCACTTGGAGGCTTCAACTGGTGCAGAATGTGGCCGTGCGGGTAGTGATGGAAGCCTCCCGATACTCCCATATTACACCCAACCTGCGCATCCTGCATTGGCTTCTAGTCGCCCTCCGGGTGAGATTCAAGGTTCTGATGTTAACATTCAAAGTCCTACATGGCATGGGTCCAGGGTATTTACGAGAACGACTCCTCCCAGCATCAAATACCAACCGCCCTGTATGGGTGCACAGACAGGGTTCCTCGGGGTGCTGTCTGTGACTCAATGTCACTTGGCAATGACCCGGGGGAGGGCCTATTCTGTGGCAGCTCCCACTTTATGGAATCTTCTTCCGCTGGAACTCTGGCTGGCCCCTGATCTCCGCACCTTCCGCCACGATTTAAAGACCTGGCTATTTGTACAGTCCGGGCTGTGCTGACCCTCTGGGGATTTGATTGTTTTAACCTTGGGGTTTTAAATCTAATTTGGCTTGTATTGTTTAATATGTTTAGGTAATTTATTTATTGTTGTGCTTTTAGCTGTGAGCCGCCCCGAGTCCTTTCAGAGAGGGGGCGGCATACAAGTCAAATAAATAAATAAATAAATAAATAAATAAATAAATAAATAAATAAATAAATACAATACAATACAATACAATACAATACAACAATACAATACAGAAGGGTGTTAGAAATAGCAAAATAAATTAAAGTTAAGGATACAAGATAAATGAAAGGAAGTGTAGCTGAATCTAGTTTATACTAGTGCCATTAAATATATTTTACAATCTTTGCAAACCATCTCTGTTTCTACATATCCATATATTATTCCATAGATTCTTTTAAGTTCTTTAAAATTTTCACCTCTCCTTATGAGGATCTTGTCAACCCCATTCATCCATAAGAATTTCAGTTTTCAACTTCTTCATCACCCATCACATATTCCATTACATTTTTTTTCAGTTTGAACTTCATTCTCTCTAACTGACCTAATTATCTCAACATAATTATTTTGGATTGACCATTCACTTTTCTATTCAATCTATATTCATTCAGCACGCATTCATTTTTTACTCTATCTGTTCTTACTGTATCTCACATTAATTAAGTGTCCCATTTTCACTGTATGAAACTTACTTTTACGTTTCTCCTGACATACCCACCTCTCAGCTGCACATAATGGCATAGGGAGAAGTTCACACATAGGCATAAGTATTATAATGTCTTTTGAAAGCATTCATTCCTTGCAGAACACCAGGTACTACCCTCTATCTTTCTGCAAACATTTGTACATTTTAAGATTTCTCAATTACTTTTCTCATTTTTAATAAGCTTCCCATTGAATTCTTCTATGTGTTTTAGTTTATTCATCAGTTTTATATCTAGTTTGCAATCGTCCATTTCATCAGATGAACATAGTATTGGTTTTTGAAATGTTATTTCCAAATCTATTCCTCTCATTGCATGACACAATCCATTTAATAGTCACTGCAAATCATCTGAGTACTCAGCCAACAATCTGATACAATCTGCATATAACACATTCACATCTATAATTATAGACCTGAAATCTCACTACAAACATGCCTTAAAAATTGCCAAGGAATACATTAAACCACTAAAGGGACATGATGTAGCTTTGTTTTACTACCTGTTCAGAGTTTTTCTAAGCCTTCTATTTATTCTCATATATGCTATCCTTCCTTCCTTTTTAAAAATTTTCTAAGGCCACCAATAACTTTGGGCAGCTTATAGAAAGTTAAAACTACCAATTAAGATAATAGGAAAAACAGCCATGTTAGGCTAGGGCCATGATGGCAAACCTATGGCACGCATGCCACAGGTGACACACAGATCCATTTGTGTGGGCATGCAAGCCCCAGGCAAACTTAATTCACTGTGCATGTGTGTGCCTCCCAGCTGATTTTGGGGTCTTTTTCAGCCTGCCAGAGGCTTGGGGGATGCCTCTGCAGGCTTTGCAGGCTGAAAAATAGGCCCATTTTGTCACTTCCTGTATTTCCGGAAATACCAGAAGTGATGAAACAGGCCCATTTTTCGGCCTGCAAAGCCTGCAGAGGCATCCCTCAAGCCTCTGCCAGGCCGAAAAAGGCCTCAAACAGGCTGAAAATCAGCTGGGAGGTGCAGTGCAGGTAAGGGAGTGGTGGTGAGGAAATCACGCAGGCATGCACAGGGGGCATAAGGGGGCTACGTGCATTGCCTTCTGGGTGCTGGCATGTGAGCACAAAGTGCTTGCATGCACACAATTTTTGGCACAAGAGCCTGAAAAGGTTAGCCACCACTGGGCTAGGGGAATATAAGAATTAAAGAATACTTTTGTTACTTTCAGCAACCAATACTCAGTTCTATATTCCTGCAAAATCTTCCATCAAAATAATCTTTATTTTAGTTATAGATCACCACAGTAAATTTCAAACTTAGTCACTTTATCACTCAACAGATGTACAAGAAGCTTTCTGCTTCACGTTCTATATTTCTCAATGATCTGCTGAAGAACAGAAGTAAGTTTTGGACATCCTGTGCTTAACATAAAATTGCACTTAATTTTCCAAATTGTGCTCTTTTTCACCTTTTATACAACTCCCTACATACAGATCTCATCTCTTCTGTTCCTGCAGTTATGGTATTTCCAGTTTTCTTTTTTAAACCTTTTTTCTTTTTCTTCAATGTGCAGAAATGGCCACCAAGAGCCATTTTTTTACATTACCAAATAAAAATTTATGAAACTTCTGACCATCTTTTCACTCTCATTGTAATGTATGCAGAGTTAATCTGATTGGTTGTTGAAAATAGGCAGAGTTCAATCTGATTGGTTGTTACAACAGCGGGAATTCCGAATACCGCCATTGGCTACAAGCTGCAGCAGCCGGCTATATAAGCTGCCAAGACCAAGCCATTCTGGCATAGTTCTGAGCTGTAGTCACACTATTAAAAAGAGCTGAAGTACTTCGCGTCCTGTCTTCTTCCGAACTTAACACTGGCGACGAAGGTGGGATCGTAACGGACAAGAAGACAACGCAGAAGAAAGAAACAAGATGATTGGGTTGAACACGTCACCAGCCCAGTTCGACCCAAAGAACGAAGACTGGGAGTCTTATGCAGATAGACTCCAAATGTTCTTAGAAGGAAATGATCTGGCATCGATTTCTGAACAACGGAAAAGAGCGGTTTTCCTAACACACTGCGGCCCCGCAGTGTTCAAGATGGCAAAGGCTCTGGCTGCACCAGCAGACGTGAAAGCGATGGCATGGGCAGACTTGGAAAGGCTATTGAGGGTGCACTACACACCTCAGGTATTGTGCCTGATCCGCAGACACGAATTCTACCGCCGCGATCAACAAGAAGAAGAAAGCATCAGTGACTTTGTGGCCAGCTTACGAAACCTTGGTGGTGCCTGTGAATTCATCATGCTAGAAGAAGCCATGCGCGATCGTTTTGTCTTGGGGCTTAAGGACCAGATGTTACAAAGTAAACTACTCATGAAACCAAACATTATGCTAAAAGAAGCCATCGATGAGGCAATAGCAGCAGAAGCCATGAAAACCTCCACAGCTACAATGAGGAAGATGAACAGAATAACCACCCATCCAGAAGGTGAAAAAACTGCAACAATGCATTTTGACGAACTAGAGTCAGAATCAGAGTACAGCGGAGAAGAAGAAGAGATAAACAGACTCAGAATGGAGTGGAAATGGAACGACCAGGGCCGGAAGAAGCGAGACTTCCATTGTGCAGGATGTGGAGGGAACCACCCCCGCACAGAATGCAGGTTCCTGGAAGCCATTTGCCTCCATTGCAAGAAGAAAGGGCACATCGCAAGAGTCTGCAAATCATCCAGAACTCCACCAAACAGAAGGAAGTTCAATCCAAATAACAAAGACAGAGAAGTAAAACCCGGCAGCGCAAGCAAAAAAATTGGGCACGGAAGAGAAGCAAGTGGGAAAAATGAAACACATCAAACTGTAACAATTGGTCATTCTTCATCACTGAACAACAGGAAGGTGCATGTCAAGGTGTATATCGAGGGAAGACTGTGCCAGATGGAGGTAGACTTGGGGTCATATCTATCCATGAGACTCATTCCAGAAATCCAGAAGAACCAATTCAACAAGCAAGCACTAAACCTCAAAGATTACCAAGGAAACAAGATTCCAGTAATTGGAACAAGAAAATTCAACATCAAATTCAAGAATCACACTAAATTCTACCATTGACCATCATTGATAAAGACCGCCCAAGTCTTCTAGGACTGGAATGGTTCCACCCCCTGGGCATCGAAGTGACCGGAATCAACCATGTAAGTGACTCAGAATGGGAAGAGTCATTGAAGAAAGAATTCCAAGAGGTCTTCAGCGACGGATTAGGCAAGTACTCTGGGACCCCTATTACTTTCAATTTAGACCCCAACGTACAACCAATCCATTTAAAAGCCAGACGAGTGATGCAAAAATCGATGAACAGTTAGACAAACTGATAGCTCAAGGGGTACTAGAGCCCACAGACCAGTCAAGATGGGAAACACTCATAGTTACCCCTGTCAAACCTGATGGCTGTGTAAGAATTTGTGGGGACTATAAGGGGACATTGAACCATGCACTGCAACAGAGCGCATATCCGGTTCCAGTGGTACATCATTTGTTACACTCCCTAGGTGGGGGTACTGTTTTTGCTAAATTAGACCTTGCCCAAGCATACCAGCAGTTAACAGTAGATGATACGACTGCAGAGGCACAAACGATTGTGACCCATCGGGGTGCCTTTAAATGCAAAAGGTTGCAATTCGGAGTAAGTGTGGCACCAGGCATATTTCAAAGCCTTATGGAAAGAATATGACAAGGTTTAAAAGGGGTAGTACCTTACTTTGATGACGTCTTAATCTCTGCTAAAAATGGCACTCAGCTACGTGAGAGACTCAGAGAAGTATTGATCAGGTTCAAAAAAGCAGGACTAAAAGTCAAAAAAGAGAAATGTACACTAAGAATCGACAGAGTAGAATTTTTAGGTTACATGATTGACAGACACGGTATTCACCCCACAGAAACAAAAATTCAGGCAATCAAGGAAGACCCCAGACCTAAATGCAAAGCTGACCTTCAAGCATTTCTGGGACTTATCAATTTCTACCATATGTTTTTGCCGCAGAAAGCAACAACTGCGCAGCCCCTACATAGACTGCTCGATAAAAAAGCTATGTGGGTCTGGGGCAAAAGAGAAGAAGCAGCTTTTAACAGTATTAAGCGCCAAATCACATCTGATTGTGTATTAATACAGTTTAGTGAAAACCTGCCCATAGTATTAACATGTGATGCTTCCCCTTTTGGAGTGGGGGGAGGTGTTGAGCCACCAGCTACCGAGTGGAAGAGAAGCTCCCATTGCATTCTATTCAAGAACATTGACAAAGGCAGAGAGAAACTATAGTCAGCTGGACAAGGAAGCGCTGGCAATAGTAGCAGCTGTCAAGAAATTCCACGAATACGTTTATGGAAGAAAATTCACCATTGTCACCAATCACAAATCTCTCCTCAGAATAGTGGCCGGCGATAAGCCAACTCCTAACATCCTGTCACCCCGAATGATGAGGTGGACTGAATTCCTCACTGCATACTCATACAGACTCATTCACCGTCTGGGGAAGGAAATAGGGCACGCAGACGCATTGAGCCGCTGAACACTGAGGATCCAGCACCTGAGACTTACACCTTTTTCTTAGAAACAGTTGCTCAACTACCTGTGAATACTGCTGAAATTGCAAGAGAGACAGCTAAAGACAGTTTATTGGCACCTGTTATAGATTGGATTAAGAAAGATTGGCCACAACAAGGACTAATGGATGTCTGGAAACCATTTAAGTCCAGACAAACTGAACTATCTGTGTTAAAAGGGTGTATTCTATGGGGAAATCGAGTGGTTATTCCTGCAAAGTTGCAGAAGGAAGTATTGACAATGTTGCATGAGGGGCACCTAGAATATGGCCCCTAAATTGTCAGGAACTGGGGCCAATATTGTCCTAGGGGCCATGGTCCAGAATTAATATTGATTTTGCTGGGCCAACTAAAGGGCATACCTTTCTGATTGTAGTAGATGCATATTCCAGATGGCTCGAGGTTATTCCCATGTCATCCACCACTGCAGAAGCTGTTATCAAACAGCTAAGGAAACTTTTTGTAACTCACGGGTTGCCCGATGTGGTTGTTTCTGACAATGGTCCCCAATTTACTGCCACCCTTTTTGAATCATACTTGGCACAGCAGGGCATAAGGCACGCCCTTACGGACCCTGGGCACCCCTCCACTAATGGCCGGGTTGAACGTATGGTTCGGTTTACTAAAGAGAAACTTCAACAGTTGGCTCCAGGGGATACTACTGAGAAAGTAGACAAACTGCTCAGTATCCAACACATTACCTCCAACCCCTTCACTAATTTAAACCCTGCAGAGCTCTTAATGGGCAGGAAACTCAGGTCAACCCTCGACCGCCTCACCCCACTTACGCACCCGAGAAACCTGTAGATTCTAGTAGCAAAACTCGCATTTTTCAAATAGGGGATCAAGTTTATGCTAAGAACTTTGTGGATGAGCCCTTATGGATTCCTGCGGAAATTACCCATGTAACAGGACCCAGGTCTTACATGGCACAATCGGAGGACAGGGTCACTTGGAAAAGACATATAGACCAATTAAGGTCCAGAAAGTCCCTAGAAACTTACCCTGGCACGTTTCAGGACTCATTACGCACAACCCAAGCCGTGGGGGAAGGGGGAGACCTTTTGAATAATGAACAAGTAATAGTCAACCCCCTCTTAAAAGGAATAACACAACAAGAGCCATCCCAAGCCCTAACACAATCACAACAAATGCTAACTCCAGTAGAGGACAGCACAACTTCACCTATTCAAGGGGATACCAATGGGCTGGGAGTGGACTGGGAGGAGAGACCAGGTTGGAGTAACAGAGCCGGATCACCCGGCCAGAAGATTCCAAATGAAGGGATTCCAACAACTAACATTCCTTCAAAACAAATAGAAGTTCCTAGAACACCTGAACCACATGGGGTCCAAATGTAACCGTAAAAGCCCCACCTATTTACAAGAGTACATTAGATAGATGGGGATTGTGTATGGGCTGGACCAGGTGGGGAGGGATGTAATGTTTGCAGAGTTAATCTGATTGGTTGTTGAAAATATGCAGAGTTCAATCTGATTGGTTGTTAAAACGGCGGGAATTCCAAATACCGCCATTGGCTACAAGCTGTGGCAGCCGGCTATATAAGCTGCCGAGACCAAGCCATTCTGGCGTAGTTCTGAGCTGTAGTCACACTATTAAAAAGAGCTGAAGTACTGCCCTGCCCTGTCTTCCTTTAACACTCATATTCTTCACTGTCCTTGTAACCTTTCCCCAAACTGAAATAAAACACTCCTTTTTTATTGACCTGTTTTCCATGGTGGCACAATGGTTAGTATGCAGTATTGCAGGCTAATTCAGCTGACTGCCAGCAGTTCCATCCTGACCGGCTCAATGTTGACTTAGCCTTTCATCTTTCTGTGGTTGGTAAAATAGGGACCCAGATTGTTAGGGACAATATGCTGACTTTGTGAACCACTTAGAGAGGGCTTGAAAGCACTGTGAAGCAATATGTAAGTCTAAGTGCTATTGCTACATGCATCTATATGCACGAATAAATTTACATTTAAAGATTTATGTTTTACAAGACTTAAAGCATAGTTTATAAACCGCAATGCCTGGATTCATACTATACTTGGAGCCAAAATCAAACAAATTATTATTTGGCTTAGGTTCACATTTAAACTTTCCCTCAATCTACAAGGCTGCTAAGGGAAATCATGACTTCTGCTTTAGAATAAAGACATCTCTTCCTGTATAAACAAAAGAAAAAGTGATATTTCTCTGGACATCTTTTTCTGAATTTGAACTAGCAGTTTATATTTTCTGAAAAGGAAGAAGTCCTGTATACACACACACACATATTGTGTTTTCCCCAAAATAAGACCCTGTCTTATATTTTTTTTGCCACCAAAAAAGGCACCAGGCCTTATTTTGGGGGGATGTCATCCACTGACTCACCTTACTTGTGTGCATCACCCCCGGCCTCCTTTTTGCTGTCAGAGGCCTTCAGGAACTTCTTCTGTGGTTGACAAGGCCGGCAAAGCTTTCCTGAAGGCCTCTGCAGCCAATAACAGAGCTCTGGATCAATCCAGATCAATCCAGAGCTCTATTATCAGCTGCAGAGGCCATCAGAAGAGCCTTGCTGGCTGCAGAAGAAATGGGCCAGCAAGGCAGGAGTCAGGGTGTGTGAGGCCTGGCTGCAACAGTCCAAAGGTAAGTAGTAGGGCAGCTCCACCCCCCTATCCCCACCCTACCTTAATTTTTACCTGTGCACCCTGAAGTGGGCAGGGCCTTAATTAGGGGTTATTTGTGGGGGATAGGGCTTATATAGGGTGCACCTGTAAAAATCACGCTAGGACTTATTATATATATACATGTATGTATGTATGTATGTATGTATGTATGTATGTATATACATATGTATGTACAGTGGAACCTCAGGTCGCGACCATAATCCATTCCAGGACTATGGTCACAACCTGATTTGGTTGTGACCGGAAGCACGACTGTCTGCACATGCATGGACCAAAAAAACCAAAAAAATGGTGCCAAAGGGGAAATTGCTGTGGTGATTTTGGGGTTTGCTTGGATGCCACCTGAAGATCTGTTCACAACCAGAAGCAAAACTGTTCTGAAAATTCAGGTTATTGCTGATTTGGTCGCAAACAGAAGCACTTGCGACCCGAGGTTCCACTGTGTGTGTGTGTGTGTGTGTGTGTGTGTGTATGTGTGTGTATGTGTGTGTATGTGTGTGTATGTGTGTGTGTGTGTATATATATATATATATGTAGGTCTTGGTGTATTCGGGTCTTGTCCCATGTAAGGTTGAGAATACCTTGGCAGCGTTTGACGAATTCATCCGTCATCTTCAGGCTGGTGTCTTCAGCTTCGTTCTCCTGGGAGAAGTGTGTGATTGTAGCTGTTTTCCCCTTTTAAACTTAGAGTTGGCTGTGTTGTTACTTCTGATTGGTTTTGGAGTTGATGTATGCAGATTGGATGGCTTTTTCCAATCTGCATACATCAACTCCACAAACCAATCAAGAAGTAACAACACAGCCAACTCTAGAGTTTAAAAGGAAAACAGCTACAATCACACACTCTCCAGGAGAACGAAGCTAAGACACCAGCCTGAAGATGACGGATGAATTCTTAAACGCTGCAAGGTATTCTCAACTTACATGGGACAAGACCAACTGACTACATATGAAAATCTACGAAAACAAATATATGTGTGATGTGTCTTGTGTGTGTCGTGTAAGATAGAGAATATCTTGGCAACGTGTGTGTACACCAAGACCTACATATATATGTGTGTGTGTGTGTGTGTGTGTGTGTGTGTGTAGTGTGAGGCTGTTGTTATCATTCTCCACCTTATAGTTGAATGGAAACTCATGAAATGAAGGATAAAATTAAATTCTGAAGTTGTAGAGATTTGCAGGTGCTCAGCCAATTATATATTTGGTTTTAGGAACTTCTTTAATTAGTTCACTACAAACTAGTCTGGGATTCCATGTGCTTCTTCTACAGTATTGTAAAAAAAACATAAGAGAGGCAGCTGCACATCACATAATTAATATAACATATGGCTTTGTTTCTTTGGTTGGCCCATAACACTTCAGATTCAAAAGCAGGGCTATGAGATCCGGGCTGTAAAAAAATCAGATTGTCACTGATTTTGACACAGAAAGCTCTTTGCTGCCATCTATTGTTCATCCATATTTTTACAAATCATATCTGGTAGCCCACTCAGGAGAGACTCTCATGTTTAAATATTCCTACATATGAAGTCAAAAAGAATACACCTATATAAAATTAGCAAATCAAACACATTTTGACTCCATATCTTTTCCATAAGAGGCAGGAAATTAACAACTGGAGAATGGATCATGGAGCAATTGCAAAGATAAAGGACTGATCATCCACAAATTTTTTTTTAAATTACATTTATATGCCGCCCTTCTCCGAAGACTCAGGGTGGCTTACAATTTCTGGGATACAACCCAGTGTGCTCAGCAATAGCCTTCATTCCATTGTATATGCCTGCTTATTACTAAGCGGCATTTTTACAAGGTCAGCTAATTGCCCCCAACAATCTTGGGTCCTCAATTTACCTACCCTGAGAGGATGGAAGGCTGAGTCAACCTTGAGCCTGGTGGGATTCGAGCCTACAATAATTGTAGGCAGCTGGATCTTAAGAGCAGGCATTTAACAGCCTGAGCTACCAAGGCATCTTTACCCATCAATGTCTGCTTAAATATGCACATCAAAGAGTATCACTCAGTTTAAAACTTCTGTACCACTTAGTATCCTGTACAAACCTGAAGATATGTACTGGAACTGTTCAGAAATAACCACAAATAAATAATGGTCCACTGGAAGGTGTGTGAAACAACCATATTAGATGGTATTTGAGCAGTAGTATTTATAACTTATCCTATTTCCAGAGATCACAGTTATGCTGACTGTTACTTCGGTGTCATAAAGGCCTTAGGACAGGAGGGAGGAACTATGACCGTTGGATTGCATAGAGGTACTCAGGACTCCAACGTTCTGATTCAGCTTTTTATTTCTCAGTAGGAATGAACAGAACTGAACTTGCAGAAGAAACCGCGGCAGCCTTTATAGCTGGCTGCTCGTGGCTGTGTCCAGTGACAGCTTATCGAATTTCCCGCCACCCTGGACCCACCAATCACAAGTAAGTATGCTAATACATAACAATGGCCCTTTTATGATCTGTGAACTTCAACTTCCAGAATTCCTGACCCAGTATGGCCTTAGGAATTCTGGGATTAGGAATTCAGCATGGCTCAGGAATTCTGGGAGTTAAAGTTCACAGATTATAAAAGGGCCATAGTTCCCCACCCCTGCCTTAGGGGATCATCTGACATACTATCAGTTCCCTGCATTTATTACTTTTGCTATCTAATAGATACAAACCTAGGTGACGCTAAATTAGTAGCCCTACTTACCTGTGTATTAGTTGTACTGTTAGAAACCCATTCCTAAGATTGTTACTCTATGGTTATTATATTCATCTCTCCAATTGTCCCTCTCACAGCTGCCTTTGCTAATATCAGTTAACTGCATTTCAATGAAGGCCATGCAAAGCTTTGCTGAGAATTACTAAAGGTCATGTAATTCAGAGAAAATGATCAAATAATACATGAACTGGCCTAGGAACTGTGGCAGAGCAATGGTTAGAATGTAGTATTGCAAGCTAACTCACTGCCGCCTGCCAGAAGTTTGATCCTTATTGGCTCAAGGTTGACTCAGCCTTCCATCCTTCCGAGATTGATAACATTGGGAACCCGATGGTTGGGGGCAATATGCTGATTCTATAAACTGCTTAGAGAGGGATGTAAAGTACTATAAAGTGGTATATAACTCTAAGTGCTATTGCTATTGCTAAAGTCAGGAAATGACTCTGGTCATAATGATATCAGAACAGAGAAAGAGAACGGATGGATGGGTGGATGGACAACAGCAATTCATGGAAGTGAATAAAGTACAAGGAGAAAGATGAAAGAGGTCAAGTCCAGTTTGGATCCAAACTGAGTCCAGTTTCATTTATCAAGGGCAGCTTTGGTCAAAAATGGCAATTCCACTAGTGGATCATGGAATACTTCCATCATTCTTTCATAACTCACACTACTGGCAAAAAAAAAGTATGTATCTGTTTTTAAAGAAGGTATTGCTGAAATTCTTTTGGCCTATGCAGGTCTGGCTAACACTGAGCAACTTTGTCCTTGAAAACAGCTAATGAGTCTTATAACATAAAATCCTAGAGCGAGAAGCAATCTTCACTTGTCTAAGCAAATGAATTTCTCACCAGACTCCATATCACTGCTACTGTTGAAAACCTGACAGTCTTAGCAAAATAACCCATTGGTTGTTAATTAATTATGCTCCTAATGAGTCTCTATGAATACAACTGGGAAGGTATGATCTTACAGCTAGTGCTTCAAAACCTATAGGTAGAAAGCCATTTCTAAGTTGGGGGCATTGATACTATTTTTAAAAAATCTGCAATTGGGCAAAAGGTTTCTTAGACTAACCAATATTAGCATCTTGCCACCACTGCTACCAAAAGACAAAAGGATGGACATTGTTGAGATCTCCAGAACATTTTGTGGGCCAAGTGATGCAACAGGTAAGAGAAACAGAGGAAGATTTAGAAAAATCCCCCCAAATGAGTCAGTTGTTTTAGGCCTTGAGGTTTGCAAATTAGAATCAGCTACAATAAGGAAATTTGCAGATGGAATGTGACTACAGGTAGGGCTCTACTTAGTGACCGTTTGAAGTTACAAAGGCATTGAAAAAAAGTGACTTTTGACCTTTTTTTCACACTTATAACCATTACAGCATTCCCATGGTCATGTTGTTACATTTTGGATGCTTGGCAATTGTCTCCTATTTAAGACAGTTGCAATGTCTCTGGTCAATGTGATCATCTTTTGCCACCTTCTGAGAAGCAAGTCAATGGGGAAACCAGATTCACTTAATAACAGTGTTATTAACTTAACATCTGCAGTGATTCACGTAACAACTATGGCAAGAAAGGTCATAAAATAGGGAAAGCTCACTTACCAACTGTCTCGCTTAGCAACCAAAATTTTGGACTAAATTATGGACATTCCGTAGCTCTTGCAAGGCAGGTATCAGCTTATACCTAATATAAGGTAAGTGTCAGGGTTCCGATGGATGCCCTAATTACGAGTTGACAGTCAGGAGGAGCCACGATGGCGATGTGGTTAGAATACAGCCCTGCAGGCTGACTCTGCTCACTGCCAGGGGTTTGATTCTCACCAGGCTCAAGGTTGACTCAGCCTTCCATCCTTCTGAAGTGGGTAAAATGAGGACCCAGATTGTTACGGGCAACATGCTGACTCTGTAAATCATTCAGAGAGGGCTGTAAAGCACTGTAAAACGGCATATAAGTCTAAGTGCTATTGTTAAGTGCTGTATTTAGAGCAGTAAATACTGAGTGACTCTGCCTGCTCTTGTGAAAACAGGAGTCTTAGAGGCAGTCCTGCCCTGAGTGAAGCCCCCGGGCTCTTGGCCAAGCCCAAAGCAGACAAATCCCTCTAAGCAATAACGCTTGCATGTTTCCTATGATTCATCCTCCACCCGAAAACACAAGCCTGCCTTTTAATAAAGCCCCAATAACAATCCCCGCTTCAAAGGACAAGGGCTAATCACTTCCTGCTTAGCATTCTAGCCACATTAGCGGAGAGGATAAATCATGGAAAGCAGCAAGATACGGTGCAACTAATTTTCATGTTAAAAAAAAAAACAGAGGGTGATTACCTTTAAAAAGGAGGGAGAGAGAAAAAAAATCACACGGCTTTTTTGCCTCCCCTTAAAACCATTAAACTCCCAAACACTCTTGTCTATCAATGTATGAATTATTAATTTTTTTAAAGGGAAAAAAAACTAGAAAGGAAACTGCTTCTCCAAAGGGAGAAAAAAAAGAAAGAAAGCTCATCTGCTAAGCCACCACAGAGTGAAGTGCCTCATACTGATTCCTGATTTACATAGTCCCAGTTGGAAGCTAATGAAGACTGCTGAGGCACCTTTCAACGTGCAGCTAAACCTTCATGTATTTAAAAGCCGGGAAGGCGCGCTTGTTGCTGGCAAATTATTCATCTCAGATCTGAAGTTTCTGACACTGCCTGCATCAGATAAACTGTCACCCAAATTGCAAACTAATTAGTGATTCAAACATTTTCGAGCTGATTGATGACAGAATAATTTACGCTTGTTTCTCAGTTTCCAGCTGGCAGAGGCTGCTGACTGGAGCCCTAATTAGCGTGAGTACATCAGTCATTTTCTTGCAAGGCAGCACATACAATTAAAAGGCCGTTTAAATGGAATATCACATTAAAAAGGCTGGTAGATGCAAATGTGAGGAAACAGCACTTTAGGAAGAAATGACAACAGAACCCCATAAACCAAAACAGAATAGAACAGCGCTTTTTTTAAAAAAAGAAAAAAACCAGAAGGAACTTTTATTTTGCATGGATTATTTAACTAAACAAAACAAGCCAGGAGGCAAATTGTATGTGCTAAATATTTCTTAACGGGAGAAGCTGTTCCTCATATGAAGATTCTGAGCAAATAACTGTGTTTTTTTTAAAAGATATTGTCCCAGTGGCTTCTAGAATAAAGGGCAAGTTTGCAAGAGGATGCCCTTCTGCAAACACTTTCCAATTTGTTTGAGTTAGCTTCTTTGTCTTCCCTTTCTATATTTAAATTCCCATCCCATCAGACTATTTACTTGATGCTTTTAGATTAATAAATCCAATATGTACTTAGCTTATTGAAACTGAACTAGCGTTGGAATCCCAAATAACGTGCCCAGGGACTCTGTTTCACCCACACTGGCTCTCCTTGGCATCCACCCTACTTCCTCACCCACCTACTTTGTAACACAGACACACACACACACCAGATATACTGTAAAGCAGGGGTCTCCAACCTTACCAACTTTAAGACTTGTGGACTTCAACTCCCAGAATTCCTCAGCTTTGCTAGCTGAGGAATTCTGGGAGTAAGTCTAAAAGTTGAATGCTCTAAAGCATGGGTATTCAACCTTTTTGGCTTGCCTGGGTTGCATTAGTGAAGAGTAATTCTCTTGGGCCATATATAATATAGTTATTGTATATTCCTTCCTTCCTTCCTTCCTTCCTTCCTTCCTTCCTTCCTCCTCCCTCCCTCCCTCCCTCCCTCCCTCCCTCCTTCCTTCCTTCCTTCCTTCCTTCCTTCCTTCCTTTGCTTACCTATTTACTTATTTAGTAATTATTTTATGATCTTGTGAGGCCACCTTACCAGGAACAAATGAAGCCCTTGGACATATCTACCACAAAGCAAACTATTGGTTTCCAGCATCACATTTATTTTGAAGAATATCCCAATGATTGGTGGTTGCAATCAAGCATTTTGTTTGGAAATATGTTCATTTGTCTGAAAAGACAGCAGAAATTCAAGCCGGAATAATAGGGAATGACTTGTAGGAGAATATATCCCCTACTGCATCTATTTTGTAAATAGGCAGGTCCCTACTCCCAGGAACTATTTTGAAAGACTGAAACTAAATACTCTGGGCAAGGGGGATTGTTTTCCTGAATATTTAACAAACTAGTGTTGCTTCTCTCAACTTGATGTTCTCCAAGTTCTCCTACAATTCCCATCAGTCTAACTCAGTGGTGGGATTCAAATTTTTTTTACTAGTGGTTCTGTGGGTGTGGCTTGGTGGGTGTGGGAAGGGAAAGATACTGTAAAATCTCCATTCCCTCCCCACTCCCGGGGGAAAGTTATTGCAAAATCCCATTCCCACTTCACCCCACTAATCTGCTTTCCAGGTCTGTTCTCCTGTGCAGGGCAACAAAAGAAGACCAAGCCGATCAGCTGGGACTTGGGAGGCAGAGAATAGATGGAGGAAGGGCCAGTCAAAGATGGTATTTGCCAGTTCTCTGAAGTACTCAAAATTTCCACTACTGGTTCTCCAGAACTGGTCAGAACCTGCTGAATACCACCTTTGTGCTAGACTTAGAAGCTGGTGTACCAATTGTAACCATATTTGGAGTGGAATACGCTGGTGATCTGGATTCATGTCCTTATCATCAACAGAAGATATTACTGTACGTGCTCTTCACAGGGCTGTCTTTGAAGACTGCTCAGAAACTAAAACTGGTATAGGATACAATAGTCTGCATGATGATAGATATAGCCACAATAGCAATCTGTTTCTACTGGCTCCCAATAGACTTCCAGGTGGAATTCAAAGTGTTAGATTTGCATGAAGAGTCAGATGCGGAGTGCTTCAGTGAAGAGTTTATTAGTGACTACAGCTCATAACAGACCCGATTTGGCTGGGCTGCAGCTGCTACTTACAGCCAGCAGCCGCAGTTGACAGCCAATCAGAGTGCAGGATTTTCCCGCACTTTTTAAACCAATCATTTCTGACATTTTACAAGAACAGTTCAAACTTAACCAATGACATTCAAACCTGCATACATAACACAAAGTACAGAGAGTTCTTGACTTACAACCTTTTTTTCAATGACTGTTCGCAGGTACAATGGCACTGAAATAACTGTTTTTCACACTTACGACCCTGTTGTCACGTGATCAAAATTTGGACATTTTGCAACTGGGAGGTATTTATGACGGTTGCAGTATCCCTGGATCATGCAAAAATCACCTTTTGTGGCCTTCTGACAAGCCAAATCAATGGGGAAGCCAGATTCACTTAACAACCATATTGCTGATTTAACAACTGCAGTGATTCACTTCACAAGTGCACCAAGCAAGGTTGTGAATGGGGCAAAAGTCGCTTAACAATGTCTCACTTAGCAACAGAAACATTGGGCTCAATTATGGTCATAAGTCAAGGACTATCTGCACTGGTTTTAACTTTACAAGCTTCGCTTTAAAGCTTTTCCTTTGATCCTTCCTCAGAATCATTAGATTTTTAAGAAAACCCCATAATCTTGGATGAGAGGAAGGGAAAGTCAAAGAGCATTTCCAGAGTAGCCACCAACCTGTGGAACAGTTTTCCATTCCCCCTAAAGTTCATTTTTAGAAATGCTATGAAGAAGAAAAAAAATACGCATTCCCTAAAACATTACAAACCCAATTGCTTTTTATGAATAATTGGGCTGGGGCCATGGTTCTAACAGCTGCATATTTATCATTGTTTTATTGCTTTTGTTCATTTTATGTGACAATATTTGTAAAGTGCTAAGTGCTGATGGATGTATCAATTTAATAAACAGATATCTGGAAATGCAGTTAATTTTTTTGGCAACGCTGGAAAGGAAAAGCATTGGAGTGGACAATTTATTGTAAGGCAGGGAATTTGGGGAGGAAGGGGAAGGGATCAAAGTATTATTTTTTTTGGTATTTGCAATTCTGGCTCATTAATTCTCATAATCATAAAAAGCTTTCCCCCTTCCTATAGTTTGACTTTCCCTACATACCCCTCCCTCTTCTTAATCTATGGATCCAACAGACAAAAAAGAGGCAAAATGATAATGATGCTGCATGATGTGAGTAGGAGGTGCTGGAGAAGGTGCCCAAGTGAATATTTTGCATGCAGTGAAAAGTTAGAGACCAATTCACCATTAAAATTCACAAGGGAGCAATTATTCTGTTCATCTAAAGCAGGGATTTCCAGTCTTGGCAACTTTAAGACTTGTGGACTTCAATTCCCAGAATTCCGCAGCCAGCTATGCTGGCTGGGGAGTTCTGTGAATTGAAGTCCACAAGACTCAGAGTTGCCAGCTTTGGAGACCCCTGATCTAAAGCTATGCCGATGAGCTCTTTTGAGGAGAGTTATCCATGGTTCCACAAAATTGTGGCCTTGCAGATGTGAACTGCCACAAAGCTGAAAACAAGTGGGTGAAATCGCTTTCTGCTACCCTGATTGCCTAGGATGCTTGGGTTTTGTTTTGTTTTGTTTTCTAATGATCATCAGGTTATTGTCACTCTTATTTTGTTTCCTCAAAGCCTCCATAGAAAGGCATGTGGAGGTCAAAACCCTTTTTTGAACATGAAGATGTCTGGGATTGTTTTGCAATCCACCAGTTTCCCACCAATGCATATTAAGTAGGACAAACACAAAACGGGTTGTGCAGATGCAACCACACTCAGTGGATGCTGATGATCATGTAAACTTGATTTAGACTTGTCTGCAAATTCATCTAGGCATCGACACACATCCAGGGGTGGACTGCTGGGGGTTCGCAGCAATTTGGGAGATCCCCTAGCTAAGATTCTGTGCAGTTCGGAGAACCCCCAAATCCCACTCCTGGCTGGCCTCGTCCACCCCACCCTGCCCAGCCCACATGGCCCACTTTGGATGCAGGTAAGTGCAGAGCTCACACAGACCTTGGTGAGGGTGAAAAATGGGCTTTCTGGAAGTTCCAGAAGGCCAGAAATAGGCCTATTTCTGGATTCAGAGAGCCTCCAGAGCCCAGAGTGGCTGTTTTTGTCCTCCTGGAGGCTCAATGAAAGTCTACAGAGCCCGGGAAGGGTAAAACCACCCCGCCACCGTGGTGCAGGAGGCTGACTAGGCCACACCTACCATGGCTACACCCACCCAACAACTGGGCAGAGAACCCTTTGCTAAAATTTTGAAGCCCACCCCTGCACACATCTATGTTGCAAAGGGGTTGATGGGTAAGCATCGATGCTGCAGATGGTTGCAGATGGGCCAATGTGCACAGCTTCTAAAACTCAAGTACGCATTATGTGGAGATATGCATTCTGCACATTGATTGGTTGATCTGACTTCCTGTTGGGAAGCTTTTGTTTGTTTGTTTGTTTGTTTAAGTGCCTCCTAGCCAGAATGTTAACATTCGCAAAAGTATGAATGCAACAGCTATGCAAAAGAATGACAGACACACAGGTCCCTTGATGTGCAGTGACGCAGAAGTCAAATCATGACTTCAGAATGAATGGAGAAAGCATCCTTTGTGAGCTGAAAGAAGAAACGGAGATCAAAAGAGAAATGACTTCCATAAACATAAGCCTTCTCCAGTTCTGTGTTGTGTATCTGTTACTGAATCAAATCACTCATGGCTACCATGTGACTTGAGCTGGTATTTCCATTGTTATCTTTGGGGGATAAGCAGGTTGCAAAACATTTCTTATGGGGGGGTGGAGGATCTTTATTTAACAAGGCCCACGTTTTATTACTGAAGCATTTATGTCTCTTTAGCACACAGGTATGTGCCTCTAGTGGCTAATTAAGTTGTGCCACTTCAGTAAAAAAGAATGATGATAGCTCTAGTCTCATATTTGTATTTACACTTGAAGTCTACAAAAAAGAATATGCAGTCTTTTCCCATTACCTTTCTTCAGGTCCTTCCTGGCAATACGTAGTAAAGGAAAAGACAAAAGAAACACTTTCCAGACTGAATAGCCTAGGTGTTAAAAACTACGACATCAGGCCCTTGTTGTAATGTACATGGAATATTTGATTATGTGAGTTCCTCTTACTCCTCCATGACCTCTATATGGAAGAGGTTTTCATGAATATAAACTGCCTGGAGGTTCAAACCTTGTTTGCTAAGGCACTTTTGAGATTATCTACAGAACATGACATGAGCTCTTGACTCTTACAACACTCTAGTTTGGAACAAAGAGAAACCATGATGCTAAACACAAAGAGAATGCATAGAGGAAGATGTGCTAAAGCACTTCAATTTGCTTGGAAGAGTGGTGAAGGCTGAAAGCTCATGCTATTCACACTCTCGCAAAATGACATATGAGCCTCTGAGACACAAAGTAGGTTAGGTGGGAACTGTCTTTGCAAAGAATTTGTTTAATAATTTATACCAGCAAATATACACAGACACATACAACACCAGCATTCATTTCCCGACTCTAATCTTTGGGTTGCAAAAACCTAAGTGACAGGTTTATATAACTTCCTATTAGGAGGAGCTGTGCTACTTGCAAAGAAGTTTGCCAAACTAGGAAGATAAGTAAAAGATACACCCTCCCTGCCCCGACCATTATTGCAAGCAAAGGAAACTGTGATGATTTTAAACCCAAGCAACTGTTTGACTATTACTATGTGCTTCTTGTAAGAGAAAACTTTCGGCTATTTCCCACAATCTAGAGGTGGTATTCAGCAGGTTCTGACCAGTTCTAGAGAACCGGTAGCGGAAATTTTGAGTAGTTCAGAGAACCAGTAAATACCACCTTTTACTAGCCCCACCCCCATCTATTCTCTGCCTCTCAAGTCCCAGCTGAGTGGCTGGGTCTTCTTTTGTTGCCCTGCACAGGAGAACGGAGCTGGAAAGCAGGTTAGTGGGGTAGGGAGGGAATGGGATTTTGCAGTAACCTTCCCCCAGGAGTGGGGAGGGAATGGAAATTTTACAGTATCCTTCCCCTGCCACACCCACCAAGCCATGCCATGCCCACCAAGCCACACCCACAGAAACAGTAGTAAAATTTTTTGAATCCCACCACTGCCACAATCCTGTTCCAATTCGGATGACTGAAACTAGTTCGAGGACTTGCATGTGTGAATGGGTTGTCACAGAATAACACAGAATTCTTTCTCACTTCCTTTAAAATTCAGTATGAAGTGATTAGCTTATACACTCAGCTTCCAGCCACAAAGTGCAAACTAGAAGAAAGGAGAGATTGGACTGCCATTTGTCAGAAATGGTGTAGGGTCTCCCGCTTGGGTATGGGTTGGACTAGATGACCTATAAGGTCCCTTCCACTCTGATTATCTGTTATCTGTTAGTTAAGAGGGAGTGAAACAGAACTCAGCACAACTCAGGCTTTATTAATTAAATATAATGTGACAGGTAAGTCCAATGGCTTTTAACATTAAGAAAGGGCCAGTGTTTAGCCCTGAGAACTTAAAGAAAATATTGGAAATACTCTAGTTCAGGGGGTATCAAACTCATGGCAGCATCACATGACGTGTTGGGACTTTTTTCCCCTTTGCTAAACCAGGCGGGGGCAGGGCCTGCAGGCTGCAAGTTTGACACCCCTGCTCTAGTTGAAAACACAGTGGGCGCTAAGAATGATTACAGACCAAGAGCCTTTTCTGGACCAAGGGGAGTATTTGACTTTGGAGTGAAAGCCATGCTCCAGAAAATAAGGATTATAAGCAGGCATAAACTACATCTGAGTTCATGTGATTTCCATTTAAGGAAAATGAATTCTAGTTCAGTTATTATGCATCTTAGTATGTATGAATTGTACCATCGTATAGTCATGTATTAAACATAACAATTTGATAACCATTTTTTTCAGCCTTCCCAGGGCCTGCACTAAAGTCTTCTGAGGTCCATGTACAATGTGCAGCCTCTCATTATATACCTGAGCATAAGACAATATTAAGCCAGTGGACCAATTTTCTGATTTAGAGATGGTCTGAAAAGCTAATAAAATCAAGTGATGTAGATATGTTTCCTTTGTTATCCTTAGAATCTCAGTAGTGAATCAGTTAACATGGCAGCATTAGGCCAAAGTGGAACAACTACAATAACAACAACAATGATGATGATGTCTGGATTAAAAAAAAAGTCTAGATAGTGGATGTGGCAGTACCTGGACACAGCAGAACAGCAACAGCAATAGTACTTAGACTTATATACCGCTTCACAGTGCTTTGCAGCCCTCTCAAAGCAGTTTACAGAGTCAGTATATACGCCCCAACAATCTGGGTCCTCGTTTTACTGACCTCAGAAGGTTGAGTCAACCTTGAGCCACTCAGAATCAAACTCCTGGAGTGAGCAGTGAGTTAGGCTGCAATACTACATTCTAACCACTGTGCCATCATGGCTCAGAATAGAAGAGAAAGAACTGGAGAAGATCACAAAATACAAAGACCTGCAAATAGAAATAGAATGACTGTGACAAAAGAAGCAAAGGTAGTACCAATAGTAATGGGCACCTTGGGTGCAATCCCAAAACAATTGAAGCATTACATTTGACAAATTCACCATTAGTCCATTGCAAAGTCTGCACTACTATTACTATTAACCTTCTCATCACTCCTTATTACCCATTCCCACCCTCTTGTGACTGTATGACTGTAACTTTGTTGCTTGTATCCTTATGATCTATACTGACTGTTTCCTAGTATGATTTGATTGCTTATTGTACCCTATGACTATTATTAATCCGTACCAATCGGGCTTCCGGCCCGGGTACAGCACGGAGACAGAATTGGTCGCACTGATGGATGATCTCTCTAGGGCTCGGGACAGGGGTTTTTCCTCTGTCCTAGTCCTGTTAGATCTCTCAGCGGCTTTCGATACCATCGACCATGGCATCCTGTTGCAGTGTCTCGGGGGGGTGGGAGTGGGAGGCACTGTTTTACGGTGGTTCTCCTCCTACCTCTCGGGACGTTCGCAAACAGTGTTGGCAGGGGGGGCGGAGGTCGACTCCAAGGTATCTCACTTGTGGGGTGTCCCAAGGTTCGGTCCTCTTGCCCCTTCTGTTCAACATTTATATGAAGCCACTGGGTGAGATCATCCGTGGCTTTGGGGTGAGTTATCATCAGTATGCTGATGATATGCAGTTATACATCTCCACCCCAGGCCACATCAGTGATGCTCTCTCCGTGATGTCCTGTTGTCTGGAGGCAGTGCAGATCTGGATGGACAGGAACATGCTTCGACTCAATCCAGCCAAGACAGAGTGGCTGTGCATACCGACATCACGGTCCAGTTTGGATGTTCCATCTTTGGTCATGGGGGAGGAGGTGTTGCCCCCTGTGCACAGGGCATGGAACCTGGGGGTCCTCCTGGACTCATGGCTCAAATTGGAGGAGCAGGTGGGGCCGTGGCCAGGGGGGCCTTTGCCCAGATCCGGCTGCTTCACCAGTTACGCCCATTCCTGGACCGGGATGCCCTGCGCACGGTCACTCAGGCTCTCGTTATCTCCCGACTTGACTAGTGTAATGCTCTCTACCTAGGACTGCCCTTGGGTACCACTAGGAGGCTTCAGCTGGTGCAGAATGCGGCCGCGCAGGTAGTGATGGGAGCTTCCCGATACTCCCATGTTACACCCCTCCTGCGCGAC
Source organism: Naja naja (assembly GCA_009733165.1). Classification (NCBI taxonomy): domain Eukaryota; kingdom Metazoa; phylum Chordata; class Lepidosauria; order Squamata; family Elapidae; genus Naja; species Naja naja. The sequence continues at coordinate 237,804,683 of CM019149.1, read as the reverse complement.
CTGCATTGGCTTCCGGTTGCCCTCCGGGTGAGATTCAAGGTGCTGGTACTAACATTCAAAGTCCAGCATGGCATGGGTCCAGGTTATTTACGAGAACGGCTCCTCCCAACATCAAACACCAACTGCCCTGTACGGGCACACAGGCGGGGTCTCCTTGGGGTGCCGTCTGCGACTCAATGTCGCTTGGTGGTGACCCGGGGGAGGGCCTACTCTGTGGCGGCTCCCACTCTGTGGAATCTCCTTCCTCTGGAGCTCCGCCTGACCCCCGATCTTCGCACCTTCCGCCACGATTTGAAGACTTGGATCTTTTTACAATCTGGGCTGTGCTGATTCCCTGGGGTTGGTTCTATCTTAACCATGGGTTTTAATTTTTAATTCGGCTTTAACTTGTTTAATATATTTTTAACTAATTTATTTATTGTTGTATTTTTAGCTGTGAGCCGCCCCGAGTCCTTTTTGGAGAGGGGGCGGCATATAAGTTGAATAAATTAATTAATTAATTAATTAAGTGTTGTACCTGATGATTCTTGACTCTTGATGAATGTATCTTTTCTTTTATGTATACAGAGAGCGTTTGCACCAAGACAAATTCCTTGTGTGTCCAATCACACTTGGCCAATAAAAAGAATTCTATTCTATTCTATTCAAAAGGCAGCTTTATTTAAAACATTTTATATCCTGAGACCAATACCAATAACACCATCAAACATCAACATCTACCTATCCCAGGTCCTTGGCAGGACTCGATAGGTAAATAAAATACCAAATCTATTCTGAGCATCTGGCTGACTATACAATGATCAACAACAACAACAACAACAACAACAACACAATATCTGCCTATCCCAGGTTGTTGGGAAGGACTTGATAAGAGGATAAAACTCCTGAATCCAGTCTAAACATCAGGCTGACTGTGTGACAAATCGTGACAATAACAAGAAAAAACATGACTATTACATCTAAATACATTTAAATATCTTAACATGTAATAGATAGATAGATAGATAGATAGATAGATAGATAGATAGATGATAGATGATGATAGATAGAGATATAGATATAGATAGATACATAGATAGATAGATATAGATATATTGATATATACACACATACACACAAAAAACATTTTAGAATTTTTAGAACCTTTTTGTATTTATTCTCAAATAACAAACTTCAAAAACAAATTCTTCAGCACAAGCCATTTAAGAAGAGATTCAACATATTGCACCTGACGATTGTATGATATGCTTTGGCAAACATGGATTTTAAATCTATGCTTCCTTCATCAACATTGGCCAGGAAATTTGCAGACAGATTTGATGGCAAAATTCAGTAGGAATAGATTCCTGCTGATATTTGATTATTTCAACAATTTTTGGTGAGAGGTGGAACAGCAGCCCTGCCCCACTTTATCTGCCTTTGCTGGTGGACCCAGATATTCTGGATTTCTTTCGGATCCATCTAATAATTCAATGAGAACTACAGTCAAATAATTATAGTATATGAACCAGATTTTTAAAAAGCTCTGAAAACACCAACAACTTAGGTTTTAGCATTAAAGCTTCTGAACTAAGTTCAGCGATGATATTCTTCCTAAATTTAGTGGGAAGGCAAAGCAAAGGTTCAGCAAAAACATCTTTATGACATAATGATGTGATGTGATCACTTTTATCCTGTTTTAATCATACCTCCATAAAATTCTACTACCACTTTTACGCATACTTGCCTTCCTGCCAGAGGTCAGAACTGTTGCATTCCCTGAGGAAACATGTCTTTTAAGAAAAGCCTACCACACTTCACAATCACAAGCTGAACTGACTCTCCTCAGTTAATTTGCCTGCCTTGATTGCAAAAGAATCTCCATTTAATTAGGTCAATTGTATCTACCCTCCTGCTACCAGCCCCTGTGTTTCAGTTGAAATTTATTAATTCTACCACTTGGGAACCAAGTTGGCTAAAGTGACGGTAGGCTGTACTTGTAAACATTTTGTGTTGGTGTCAGGAAATTCACAGTAGGAATGTTATTACTTTCTGTAGCATTACAATGTCACATGCAGCAGGTGTATTTTCCTTATCATCTTAATAAATGTTGCACAATATAAGGCAGCTGCATCATGAGCTGGAATGAGTCAACCACTTTCTTTAGTGGGCCTGCAAAAGCCCAAGCAATCACTAGATGGAGACAAAGAAAGAAAAGTTTCTTATTTTTCTGCAGCCCTCTAGTGGCACTTGGATTTTTGCAGCCCACAGAGGGTAGTCCAACCTCCAGCCAGATTCTGAGGGACAGCAGTGACAGCCTTCAGATTTGTGGCAGCATTAGGAAAGCTGACCGTACTGGGTTTCACTGTGGCGGCCCACAACTGAGGGGCCCAAGTGCTGTTGCCCTGGGTTCCCACCCTCAGCTTAATCTCCTTTCAGGCATCAGATTTACAGTATAGATGGAAGAACACAGAAGAAATGCAGAGTGGGGTCAAATGCATCATCAGCTTGGGGTCACTATGTCCCTGTATGAGACCTAAGTTCAACTCCACTTGAAGTCCATTGACTCTTAACTGGTGCCAATTTGCCTTGATAGTTAGTAGTTCAGATTTTCCTAATAGATAGCATGGATTAAAGTTGCAGTTCTTTGGAACTCTGTCCTGGCTCTGACTTCCTGCATCTGACATTAACCAGGTCTTCAAGGCCTTATAAGAGGCCAACAGGTTCAGGATCATCCTATTTTCTGAAGAGACAATATTCCAGAGGGCAGGGGCTAGGAGAGAAAAGGCACTTCCCCTAATCTCTACCAGTCTTTGGCTGACAGGACTTGTAACATGCCCAACCTGCTGGACAGGTAGAAATGACTGGGAAAGGATTTTTGTGTGGGGAGGCACTTTTAGAGCTTATTATTTTTATCTAGGGCAGTGATGGCTGATCTTTTCAGTACTGAGTGCCCAAATCAGAACGCACATACATGCGCATGCATGTGCTTGTGCCAAAGCACCAGAAACCTGAAGACCAGCTGGCTGATGCATGCATGCCTGTTTTTAGGCCATTTTGGGGTTGTTTTCAGGTAGTTTCAGGCCAAAAAACAGCTCAGGCTGTTAATTGCCTGCACTTAAGTTCCAGCTGCCTACAACTGCTGTAGGCTCGAATCCCACCAGGCTCAAGGTTGACTCAGCCTTCCATCCTCTCGGGGTAGGTAAACTGAGGACCCAAGATTGTTGGGGGCAATTAGCTGACCTTGTAAAAATGCCGCTTAGTAATAAGCAGGCATATACAATGGAATGAAGGCTATTGCTGAGCGCACTGGGTTGCATCCCAAAAATTGTAAGCCGCCCTGAGTCTCCGGAGAAGGGTGGCATATAAATGTAATTAAAAAAAACAGCCTGAAAACAGCCCAAAAAACAGCCAGAAAATGGCCTGGTTTTGGGGCATCTTTTAGGCCATTTTCGGGCACTCCGGTACCCATGAAGACCAGCTGGCACCAGAAACCAGAACAGCAGCTGGTGATGGCATGCGTGCTCACAGAGAGGACTCTGCGTGTCACTTCTGGCACACGTGCCATAGGTGTGCCATCATGAATCTAGGGTTTTAGTTTGATTGGATATGCTTTGCCTTTGCCTAATGGACTACTACTAATCCTTCTCTAGGTTTCCACTATCTTAAAAGTTTAGACTTGGCCACAAAACAGCCCTTACTATTCTTTTTTCTTCCTTACAATTTATTTATTAGATTTCTGCCCCATCTTTCAAACGTGAGCTCAAGACTGTGTTCCTAGCTCTGCTTACTCCCATTTTTACACACAACAACTGCTGTGAGGTAAAATAGGCTCAGAATCAATGACCCAAAGTTCACCCACTGAGCTTGTACCAGGATTTTTTGGTTTCTGTAAAGGAATCAAGTACCATTTATTGCTCATAAAGGTTTCATCAAAAATAATCAAGGTAAAGAACTGTCTAACCCACAAGAAGTCAAGAATAGATGGCAAGGATAAATAGAGGAGCTGTAGTCAGCAGCAAAGAGGCCTAGCTTCCCTGGGATGATAAAACAAAAATGAAATAGAAATAGAACCAGCCATTTTTTCAGGAAGACATTTTGTGGGCAATAAACGAACTGCTAACAAGCCCCCAGTTGTTGATACCAGCCATACAAAACTGCTAAGGCTTATACCACTCTCATCAGGGGTGAAATTCAAAATTTTTCCCTACTGACTCTGTGGGCGTGGCTTGTGGGACTCAGTCTCTAAAAGGAAGAAGGCAGGCAGGCGATGGCAGGGCCAACCAATTCAAATCGTCCCTACCACCTCTCCCGAGGTGGTGCAAGGTGGTTGAATTTCACCCCTGACTCACATCCATCGGAGTGGTATGCCTCAAAATTTGGGAATTGAACACATGGCCACAAAATTAGGAAGGATCGGTGTTCATTCCATAGCCAAAATAGTAGCCATGTGCTAGCAAGATTCTTCTTAAGATCAGAGGTCTGTTGCCTACCACGGAAAGCAAATTACCAGATGTTGAAGCTGGCTTCAGAAGAGGTTGTGGCACTTGTGACCAGATTGCAAATTATGCTCCATGGAAAGATTTCATAAATATCAAAAGAATATTTACTTCTTCTTTATTGACTACAAGAAAAACTTTATTAAGTCAATCATGACAAGGTGTGGAGAAGGTCTCCCTAGAAGACCTTGGAGTGTCTGGTCAGATTGGTTCAGTCATTGTACACAAATCAGAAAGCCACTGTTTGAACACTATATGGGGTCATTGATTGGTCCAAGATAGCGAAAGCAGTGGAGCAAGACTGCATTCTTTCACTTTTCTTATTCAACCTGTATGCCAAAATGATTACGAGGAAGCTGGAACTTGATGGATCAAAAATCAGTGCAAAGACTGGAGGAAGGATCATCAAAAGTCTTCAATATTCTAACAACCCAACTCTCCACCCAGAAACCAAAAAAGGCATGGAACATCTCATCAAAAGAATTTAAAAGAGAAAGTGAAAAAAATGGCCTTTTCCTGAACATCAAAAGCTCATGCCCACCGTGAAGAATGGAAATGTCATAATAACAATTGACAGTGAAAAGACTGAATGCGTGCAAGAATTCATCTTCCTGGGATCACAGATTGATCAAAGCAGTGAATGTAGACTAGAAGTGTTGAATAACACTGGTCACAGCAACGACGAGTATGAATTAAATATGAAAAAGCAAGACTGCCAACTAAACGCAGATGGGTCCACATTATTCTGTTTCACATAACTACCTAGAGTTGTAAAAGTTGGATCATGAAAAAACTAGACAGGAAGAAAATGAATTTGTTTGAACTGTGGTTTTGGAGAAGCTCCTGCACATTTCTTGGACAGCAAGTACTGAAGTGTACAAAACCAGATATATCACTGGAAGTCAAAATTTAAAAAAATGATTTACTTATTTTAGTCACATCATTACAATAAAAATCACTGGAGAAGGCAGTTCTACCTGGAATGGTCAATGATAAAAGGATATGAGGCCACCAGAAAACATGGTGGCTGGAGACCATCAATGCCAACACCCAGCTGGTAGCATAAAACAATTGAAAGAAGCCATAAAAGATTGGAAAATGTGGAGAGAGCTGGTCCATAGAATCACCAAGAATCAGACATGATTGAATGGGTAGCCTCAAATTTTGGGAAGTCATAAACTGTAAAAATGTTGCCTAAAAAGATGGCTGAAAGAGCTACTTGGGTCAAGCATCAGGGAAATCAGAAAATCCAGGTAGTTCAAATGAGTGTAAAAATTTATTGCAAGCTTAAGCTGTCCACAAGTATCTGAACTACTAGCAGTCAAAGCAAATTGGCAGTAGATAAGAATGAAAGGAATTCAAGGTGGGCTGTGTTAAGTTTGCATGAAGAGTCAGACGCGAAGAGCTTCAGTGAAGAGTTTATTAAGTGACTACAGCTCGAATGGACCCGACTTGGCTGGGCTACGGCTGCTTCTTATAGCCAGCAGCCGTAGTTGCCAGCCAATCAGACTGCAGGGTTTTTCCGCACTTTTTAAACCAATCTTATTTGACATTTTACAAGAACAATTCAAACTAAACCAATGACATTCAAAGCTACATACATAACAGGCAGGACTTGGATCTCTTAAGGGACTCATCATGACTGATGATATGCTTGACCCCTCCCTTGGGCTCAGCCTGGTCATCTCCTACAACTTGTGTTGCTTAACTGCTAAGATTAATCCACTTTTTTTAACTTCATACCAGAAAAGTGATGAAATTTAAAGATAAACTCAAGTTGACTACATGACTGATCTACTTCACACTGGGATTTGTTTGCTTTTATTCTATGAGACATAAAAAATTACTTATGCTGCTTCCTTTGTCCCAAGTGGATGATCAACACATTTGGTAGCTTCTTACATTTCCACAAAAAGTAACAGTTCAGTAAAAACAGGAACACTGAATTCCCAACGGTAGTTGAAATATCTAAGGTGTAATGTAAATACAACAGGTGTTGGGAAGCTTGCTTTACAATAGAATAGTTTGTGCAACTCAGTTTCTCTGGTGGGAAATCTACAAAAGTTTAATTGCTCAAAATTGGAGCAACTTGAGTATATTTGGAATAAGAAAACAAAACACAAACCTAATTTGTCCAACAATGCACCAACCTGTTCCACCTTCTCAAAATTTGAAGCTTTTATCTGATGGCAAAAAAGGGTGTTCTGCAAATCCCTCAGGGCCAATACTAGAAAAGAACTACAGTAGCAGTCACTGTCTAGGGACCTCTTCATTTGAAGTACAACAATAAAAAAATGGCTATGGCAACAAATATTATCTGGGAAGAAACAACTGAATTGCACTCAGAGAAAGCACATTTATTTCAGTTCAGTTTTAAAGACAGAAGTGTTTTCTCTTACAGGAATTTAAAGAAGAGGAAGGAAGGAAGAAGGAAGAGAAGGAGGGAGGGAAGGAGGGAGGGAGGGAAGGAAGGAAGGAATCTACCTTTCTAAATATGAACTTTTTATGGCTAAGAGGCAGGAAAAATAGTTCCTCTTGAGCTAAAAGATGTCATCTAAATATCCGTAATATAATTGTTGAAGTGTATAACAAAGTCCAATTTCAAACCGATCAGATATATATTATTTTAGAGAGAGTAACTTTAAAATGTTGAAAAACGACACCTTGCATTTTAACTATATCCATCCTTCACGTTTTGGTGAACACCATCAATGTACTTTTTCATGCTAACCAATGAAGAAAATCTGTCTTGGTTTGTGAGGTTCTGAGTGGCAGTTAGAAAGTTATTAAGGCTTTTCTGCCTCATTAAAGCCAATCATGCTGGTGAACCGCTGGTGAAGCACAAGCTGTGTTGCAATGTTTTCAAGGGGAGCCACCTAGTGGACTCAGTGTACAATTACTTTTTCTTCAGTTAGGGGATGTGACCTCTCAAGGCCAAAGTACTTAAGAATATTAGGAGGAACAGTTGCCCTTTTCCATATTAATAATCCACAAATAGCAGGAAGGGATTTGATAAACATGGCAATTGGGGAGGAGAAATTTAAAACTTGGTTCTTGGTTGCTCTGCTCTTTCTATTCAACCCCATTGTGAGACTCTTAAACCTGGGAGTGGGATTTACTTTGGTACCAAGGGAGATTTCAAAACTCTGCCCCAGATTGTGTACATGCCAAGCTTTTTGCCAGCTGCCTAAACTGGAAAGGGATCGTTTTCCAAACATGATTATCACAGAATCCACTTTAGGAAGATGAATCTGACTAGAAGGCAGTTCTCTTCACTGATAAAGAGAAGCTTGTAAGAGAGCAGTTTATACAAAGGTCTCTGGAATGTTTATCAATCTTAGGATCCTTGTCTTTACTCTAGAAGGCTACCAGATCTGGGCTGCAGACATCCAGAGATATTCAGGACTGCACCTGCACTGTTTCTATCATTCCCAGGTTTTCTTCGGATCAACCCAATCCATCCCTCTTTGAGAATTGAGTTGGCATATTTCTGGCTTTGCACCCATTTATTTGGGTGAACAAAGTGAAACTTTGTTTTATAATGTTGGGGCTTGCAGGCAGCCTGCTTTTCAACTGGCATTTATTTTTTCATCACCATTCTTCCCAGGCTCTGCCGCATCTTAACTATGCCAGGGATGGAATAATAATGAGAGACGGGTTGATTTTTCACTCTATCTCAAGCTGGTCCCAGTGTAATACTCAAAGCTCTTTAGTACATTTGGCTGGCAATCCTATCAGTGAAGCTGATTTTAAGCTTCCTGCCCAGTTGAATTTCCATGCTTAAATATGTATTGGAGATCAACAAATCCAATTTTAATGCTTCTAGTCAGTTTCACAATCCCTTTTAAAAGCTGCTGGCTTGATTTTCCCTGCTTAAAGTAGCAACATGTGCTGAATTTTTGCCTCATCCTGGCTCAAGTGAATCATTAGTCTCCCCACCTCCCTTCGCCAACACATAGTCTCTCCAGGCCAACCATGGTTTGAGTGACCGTGAAAAGCATCTGGTTGCAAAAATGCCACAAAGGGCTGCGCAGCAAGCAACTAGCAGAGACTTTTTAAGAGAAACAGACAGATTGGTACCTTCCTGCCAGGGAAGATTCAGCTTCTAACAATTGTTCATTTTCCCCCTGAATAGCTAGACAAATGCCTACAAGATGTACTGTTGGAAGGAGGGGGAAAGAGAGAGAAAAAATAGTGTTTGCTTTTTTTCTTTCTTTCATGTGGAATGGATTTTTGTTATGGCAGGAGGTAGGTTTATTCAGCAACAGGGCACTCTTTACATCCTAGTTTTTTCCGAATCTTTGGTCAATATTCTGACAATGGAGAGCAATAGGAAATAACTAGGCGACTCATTGGGGTCATCCTTTCAGAGATATTTCCTTACCTAAACAGAGAAATAGAATGTCCACAGGCAGACTGCTGTTGTTTTGCTTTTAACATTAAAGAAGAAAACATCATTTTATTAAAGAAGAAAGATGCATAGCAAGACAGATTTACTCTTCATTTAGTGACTGTTCAAAGTTACAACGGCACTGAAAAAACTGACTTGTGAGCATTGTTCACATCTATGACCACTGCAGCATCCTAATGGTCGCTTGATCAAAATTCACACACTTGGCAACTGACTCAGACTTATGACGGTTGCGGTATCTTGGGATCATGTGATCACCTTTTGCAACCTTCTGACAATGTCAACGGGGAAGCCGGAACAACTGTGCTACCAACTTAACAGCTGCACTGATTCACTTAACAACTGTGGCAAGGAAGGTCATAAAATGGGGCAAACCCCACTTAACAACAGCCTCACTTAGCAACATTTTGGGATCAATTGCAGTTGTAAGCTGAGGACTATCCTGCAGATGCTATTTGCTTAAGAAAAGATGTTTTTGATGACAACATTTGTGGTTGACCTGCCATTCTTTAAGAAATACTCTTAATATTTTCACTTCCTTTTCACTGGCTTAAAGCTGACCATGCTGGAATACTGGCTTTTCCACATAAATCAACACATTCTCCATGGTTTGTATAGTGAGAACAACGTGTGATGGTATTGGGAACTGTGTCCGCTGAACAGGGTCATCTTCTGATTAAGAATGTAATTCTTAGAAGCATGGCAATGTCATTTCTGAACACACCAATGTTGATCTTTGCTGCAATAAGAGTCTTGTGGAGATCTGACATCAGGGGTCTTCAAACGTGACAGCTTTAAGACTTGTGGACTTCAACGTCCAGAATTCCTCCTCCAGTCACGTTAGCTCAGGAATGTCTTACATGATCATCCGTGTTCCATTGCAAAACTTTGGAAGATACAAATTCCTCAATAGAATGATGAGAGATGCTGTTTTCAATTCCAGTTTACATAGTGGCAAACCAGAGAGTTCAACTGACTCAAGGAATTCTGTTGGAAAAATGAGTTGGGTGAGCTCCTTCACTGACAGCATTAAAGGAACATTTTTTTTTCAATACTTTCTATGGAAGTGGCTAGTGTATATGGAATTGATTTTTCTCCTCATTTAGAATAGAATAGAATAACAGAGTTGGAAGGGACCTTGGAGGTCTTCTAGTCCAACCCCCTGCCCAGGCAGAAAACCCTACACCACTTCAGACAAATGGTTATCCGACATCTTTTTAAAAACTTCCAGTGTTGGAGCATTCACAACTTCTGGAGGCAAGTTGTTCCACTGATTAATTGTTCTAACTGTCAGGAAATTTCTCCTTAGTTTTAAATTGCTTCTCTCCTTGATTAGTTTTCATCCATTGCTTCTTGTCCTGCCCTCAGGTGCTTTGGGGAATAGCTTGACTCCCTCTTCTTTGTGGCAGCCCCTGAGATATGTTGGAACACTGCTATCAAGTCTCCCCTTCTTTTCATTAAATTAGACTTTTCTTCTTTTCATTAGACTAGACATATCCAGTTCCTGCAACTGCCCTTCATATGTTTTTGCTTCCAGTCCCCTAATCAGCTCTTTTCTGCACTCTTTCTAGAGTCTCAACATCTTTTTTACATCATGCCAACCGTTTAAAACTGGATGCAGTATTCCAAGTGTGGCCTTACCAAGGCGTTATAAAGTGGTATCAACACTTCACATGATCTTGATTCTATCCCTCTGTTTATGCAGCCTAGAACTGTGTTGGCTTTTTTTGGCGGCTGCCACACACTGCTGGCTCATATTTAAATGGTTGTCCATTTCATTGAGAGGAACCAAGCTGAAGTTCTTTGAGAAGAATTCTATAGGATTGTCAAATATTGTTTGAATGAAATCTTCCATAGTTCTTCCTGTCAGAGGTCCAGGGAATAGAGATGCATGGCAGTGTGAAGGCAGACTTTGGACAGAGAATCAAAATCAGCAAAAATATCACATTGTGCAACTTGTACATTTTGCCTTGCTCTTTCTTTTGGGAGGTCTTGTTGAAGGCAGGTACTGTCGTATTGAGGAACTCTTGCAGTAATCAGGGTTTGCCACATACACTTCAGCTGATCTTCCTTCTCCTCCTGCATCTCTTCTTGTCTCCTAATTCTGTACCTTTTCTTATGATTCTGGAGATGTCCAATCTTTTCATCCTCCATTTCTTCATCTCTCCACCTCCTTGCCACACCCCTGTGTTTTGGTGTCATCTCATGACATCCTCTTTCTCTTCCCACATGACATAATTATGCTGACAATATTTTATTTTAAGTTGATTATTTCACACACGCACACACACACACACACACACACACACTGTTTTACATTGTCATTCTCACCCCAGAACAGTTTAGAATCCTTGCCAGTTTCTCCATTGAATTTTAGGAAACTGTCAGTTTACAGTTTACAAATAGGATCACATGACGCCCTGGAGGTTAGGGCAGGATCAGTCTATCTGATTTTCAGCAGCTGAAGGAGGGGATGTTCTACTCAGTTTCAGAGTAGGAAGCAGTTGAAAAATGCAACAGGATGGGCAAGGATTAAGACAGAGTGGCTAATATATTTGGCTGACACCACAGAGATCCAGTATCTACTCCATTTGCAGCCACAGCAGCTTACTCTGTGTCTCTCAATCCAACCTATCTCATGGGGTTGTTGTGAAGGAGGATCCTAGGAAGATGGAGTACTATATATGTGCCTTGAGTTCCTGAACAGAGATGGAATATAGATACATATGGATGTTTGTGTGCCAGAGAAGGGGCACATAAAGCAACAAAATATCCAAACCTGTCTTCATGCACCTTGAAAGCTGTTTCTTTTAGAGCCACATGATGAGTTGATTTCTTGCTGCTGGATGGAGGAGTGAGCAAGGGATTGTGAGACTGGCTGGGAAACAGTCATGGAAGGTTGAAAATGATTGTGTAACCACAGCAGCAGCCCAGCACAGCCAGTTGCATTGATGCAGCCACAACTGTCTAGAATTTCATTCCCTTGGGAGTCATGAGTCCCATCTTTTGGATGCATTCTTAGGTTAGTCCATTGAGGTTCTTTGGTTCAAAAATTGTTGCCCTATGGGGACTGTTTTGCCCGGGTTAAGGTCATGACAAAAGAATTTAGTAGTATTGATTGTAACTACTACATCCAGAAGATGTTTAAGGTTGTGGGATTCATTTTATCTGGTGGATAGCAAAAGAAGTGCTATTTTTTCCTATATATTTACATACCATAATCATGAAATGTAGTCAGAATTTCCCAGTCTGATTTTATATAGGAGTTGGAGAGCTTTTCTGCCTTTTAGTTTTCATCTGCTAGACTCCATGTTTCCATATGTGAACTGGTGGGAAATGAAGCTGACTTTAAAAGAATTTGGACAAAGGAAGGTGCATGATGGTGGAACCCTTTTGAATTTCAACTCTATTTTGACCATATGATGGCTCAATTTTTCTTGTTGGACAGTGTTTGTCCCAATTGGTAAATTCCCTGCTTCTTTTTGACCCTGCCCCCTGCCCAAATGCCAGAAAAACAAGTCCCATTTCCAAAAAAAAACATTGAATTTATTTGTCTTCATCCATTGTTTTGTAGACCTGTAGATTTGTATATCTGGGATCACTGTTTTGCTACATAACCCATATGTTTTACTTTCAGCTAATTGACAGCAAACTGCAGCTTACTTGGATGCAAAGCAGAATTCAGGCTTCCTTTGGTGACGGCAAATGGTCCAGGTCCTGAGGCAGCAAATCATCCCCAAATTATGATCCTATCATGTTAGGGCTTGACAGTGTGAGGCTCTTAATATAAAATGGAGTGTTCGGTTTCCACCAGAAATAGCCAAGCCAAGCACTGCAGAAAGTTCCACTTTTGATTCATCTGTCCATAGATCATTCTCCCAGACAACTAGAGGTACTCCGTTATTTTTCCCTCTCAAACTTGAGATGAGATCAGTGTTCTTGCTGTGAAAAATAGTTCTCACACAAAAGAAAACAACCTGATATCAGATTGGTCCATTACCAAAAACAGCAGACAGAGGTAAACTGAGCTTCCTGCCCCAAAGAGACAGAATCCAGAAATAATATTGTTCTATCAAGTGGAATTTTCACATCCTGTCACTCACAAAATCTGTCTTCAGCTGTTAAGTTAGTTATATCCAAAAGTGATTAAGAAATGAGGTTCTTGAAAACTTTGTGTCCATATAGACTGCATTATGGTTATGAGTTTTAGTGAATTCCCTCAACTCCCAGCCACTCAACTCATTAGTCAACCACAAAAACCTCAGTTCTTGCTGTCTACTCACAAGGAACAGCTTTCTGGGTGCAAGTGGGCAATCCCACAATTTCTTCATCTGGAAAGACTGTGCCAGCCAGAACCATGCAATGCTATTCCTGCTCATTCAAGAAAAATTGGTTCTCCATTAATCCAAATTAGATGCCAGCTTGCTTAGTGTTTTTCACTTGAGCATGTTAGCAGTCAGGAAGAAGCTCCTGACCCTCTTTCGGTGAGCAAAATGAATGCTACATGTTGTATTACAAGCCAAAATATTATTTTAAAAAATATTATATTCAATTTTTATCCATTTGTGGGGGTGGGAATGAAAAAGGACTACCCAATTGGCCATCCTCAAATAATCTATCAAAATATTGAAGGTCTACATCAGAATTTTGGATTTCCTAAAATGACATAATATTGTAAGCTGGGTCTATGACAATTCGCCATGGCCAACTCACCAAGGCCAACTCCCTGCAGCCAACTTGCCACGGCCATCTTGCCACAGAACAATTTGCTGCGGGACAAGAGTTACACCAATATCAAAGAAATGGTGGAATAGAATCATTAAAGAAAGAATGCAAAAGAAGGGACAGAATGAAACATGAATGGCAAAAATTAAAACAATTTTTATTTATTGTAAATAATTAAATAGAATTGTTAAATTGTCCTGCAGTGGGTTATCCCATGGTGAACTGGCCATGTTGAGTTGTCCCACAGCAAGTTGGCCATGGTGAGTTGGCCACAGCAAGTTGGCCATGGAGAGTTGTCCCATTCCCTTGTAAGCTGCCCAGATTTGCTTCACAGAGAAATGGGTGGCATATAAGATAGAGACAGACAGACAGACAGACAGACAGACAGACAGACAGACAGACATAGACTTGTTGTACTATGATGAAACTGTAGTTCTGGCTTTGCGAAGGCTCTGTAACCCCTTCAAACCCTCCCCACTATCTGATGCTCAGCAGTGTCTGTATAAACATAACACATACTAAACAATCTATGACCTGTTGGGTCATCCTTTTTTCCATACATAATATAGGCTGGCACCATTTTCCCCCCAATCAGAATACTCAGCTAAGGCCTAGTGAAGCCTCTTCCTCCATCTCCTCCTGCTCCTTCTTGGCTGACCCATGTAACAACTCACTATGCTGGGGAGAAGGGAAACAAAGGGAACTGGAGACTACAAGGAAAGTTGTACTCACACTACCCATCCAGTATGTCCACCACTGCTTCTCCCCACTTCCCTGCTCCAGTCAGCCTGACCTCACCAGCAGGCATCTGAGTCAATCTCTTGTCCTTCCTCACCAGCCATCACCATTAAGAGATTCCAGATTTTGCCCTTGGTTCCAAAACAGCCAATCACCATTTGCCCCTTCTTTTGTTCTTTCCATTTGTATTATTGAATTCAAATAATTTCAATTTGCATTACTGAATACACTGTAAACAAAATGTCAATAAAAATTAATTTTAAAAACTGCTCACTTCCTCGGTGGTATTAATTCTAGGACTGAAAAATAGACATCATATCCTTCAGAGTGATGTCCAGGATTTACATAGAAAGAAAAATAAACCAATTACTTACTCACCAGGGGCTCTCTAAAAGGGGGGAGGGGGTTTATTCACTATTTCACAGTCTGCCTGGTGGTAAGTATTGCATAATATAGCCTCGGTTTCCCTCTGTTGCTCATCAGCGTTTTCAGAATTGCAACACCATTTGTGATAGCCAAACAAGATCGGCCCAAAGAAATAATTTTCTCCATCAAAATTCTGACAAGAGATTTTCTGGCACTTTATCAACAGCATGCCTGCTTTTTACAGTGGCTGTACCTGTACCTTAGTAGACTCTTAGATACGTGACCTTACATTGCTCGGGGTACCAGAAGAATCATCAACAAGATAAAAAGATTTGAAGAATCTTTAAGCTCCTCTTTGGTATTTGAATTAGCCATATCCAAATTACAGGCAGTCCTTGACCTATGATCACATTTGAGCCCCAAGTCCAACTGCTAAGCAAGCTAGTTAAGTGAGTTTTGCCACAGATTATGGCCTTTTTGTCCCAGATGTTAAGTGAATCACTGCAGTTGTAAAGTTAGTAACAAGGTTGTTAAGTGAATCCGGCTCCCCCATTGACTTTGCTTGTCAGAAGGTCACAAAAGGTGAACGCATGACTCTGGGACACTGCAACCATCATAAATACATGCCAGATGCCAAACATCCAAATTTTGATTACATGACCATGGGGAAGAGTATGAAAGCAGAGGTGGCTGTCAGCCAGTTCTGACAGATACTAGAGAATTTCTAGTGGAAATTTTGAGTAGTTCAGAGAATCAGCAAATGCCACCTCTGACTGGTCCCACCACTCTCTGCCTCCCGAGTCCCAGCTGATTGGCTGGGTCCTCTTTTGTTGCCCTGCACAGGAGAATGGAGCTGGAAAGCAGGTTAGTGGGGTGGGGAGGGAATGGGATTTTGCAGGATCCTTCCCCTGCCACACCCACCAAGCCACACCCACAAAGCCATGCCCACAAAGCCACACCATACCCACCAAGCCATGCCCACAGAACCACTAGTAAAAAGTTTTGAATCCCACCACTGTATGAAAGTGTGAAAAATGATCATAAGTCACTGTTTTCAGTGGTGTTATAACTTTGAATAGTCACTAAACAAATGATTACCTGTATAAGATTTAATTTTTTCAAAAGTTAAAATCAAAGTCAGACATGTCAAGACATTTAACTGGTACCCCTTTACTAAGTGACAGATGTTGACTTTTGCAGATTGTACTCTGTGCATGATAAGAAGATTTACTCTGAGCTTACTCAGATGCCTAATAAACCTCCTCTGGCAAGCCAGGTGACCACTTATGGCTGTTCAGGTTGCACAAGGGGACCACATCTGGCAGGAGGGGAGTTGGCACAGCAGAATTTTCCTTTCTGAACACAGGAAGAAAAAGTGAGCAATCCATAGATGGAAGGGAGGATATTTGGACAGCTCAGCATGGAGAACTTGCCCCCAAGAGTGCTTGATTGACAAGTCTTGCAGTAGACCAATGGTATGCATATAACCCTTCCCCATTTTCTTCATTCTTGAGGCATCTTTTTTCTAATGCACATCAAGGCACCATATGGACTAGTGGTGCTCCTATGCACAAAATACTTGCTGAAGACATCCCTGGACGCATAATGACAATAGCAATACCACTTAGATTTTATATACTGCTCCATAGTGATTTATAGTCCTCTTTAAACAGTTTAAAGAGTCGGCATATTGCCCCCAACAATTTGGGATCCTCATTTTACCGACCTCGGAAGGATGGAAGGCTGAATTTGAACTTGAGCCACTCAGAATCGAACTACTGGCAGTCGGCAGAATTAGCCTGCAATACTGCATTCCAACCACTCAGCCACCATGGCTCTTGATCATCTCCTCTTGAAGAATATTCTTTGCACATGTCTCCAGTCATTGTGAAGGTGAGGTGTGTATCGGCACAGCTACAAACCTGTACTTAAATCTTTTGCGCATGGGAATTTAATTATATATTTTTTTGCTCAGTTTTTATTTTCCTTCAAAAAGGCTCAAAATAGGGTTTTCTCTCTAAGTGCTGCATCTAGAAAGTCTGCACAAGGTCATCATCTTCTGCTGAGCTTGCTTTTTAACAGCTGATGCTCATAGAGTGACATAAAAGCTTCTGATGGTGACATACGTCAATGGCAAGATCTCTCCCAACTTTGATTTACTTCTGCAATCTTATGTCCTTCACATGTACACTTTTCTGTGTTCTTTGGCTCATATATAGCACTACTACATTCTCTTTTTTCCCTCTTATAATTGCTGTGCAAATCATATAAAGAGATCTGTTGAATTAAGTCAAAGAACTATTTAGTTCAACATTTCCTTTCCTGTGCTAGCCAAGCATAGGACCTAATTAGCTAAAAAAAACTATGGGTCTTCTTATAATTTCTGTCTGGCTGTTATAATCGAGCAGATAGACGGACAAGTTCTAGGTCCCTTACCATTGTCATTCAATAGGACTTAGGAGGCATGCCTTATCTGTCAAAGCACCTGTCTTTTTGACTACCACTTCCCCCTCTCTGGCCTCCATCTTGACTGGTTTAAAAGAACCTTGAAAACTTGAGTTCCCACCAGGACTTCAGATGAGCAAGAAGCAGATTTTCTCTCTGTCTCTGTCTGTCTGTCTGTCTGTCTGTCTGTCTGTCTGTCTGTCTGTCTGTCTCTTTCTCCCTCTCCTCCTGCCCTCCCTCTCTCTGTTTAGAATGGGTGTTTTTTCTGGTTGTTTGGAGTCTTCCATTTGTATTTTATCTGTAGTTTATGAATGTTTTTATTGTACCCTCCCCAATATCACTATAAAGTTCACTATAAAGTTCACTATAAAGTTCAATATCACTATAAAGTTAATGTGTTATGTTATTATACATGTAGCAAAATAAATAATAAAGCATTTAATATAAGATAAGGCAGCCAGGAAGCAATGGCCTTTCCCACAGTTATTGCCCACCTCACAGATTCTTTTAAGAGAAATCCTCCCTCCGAATTGCAAGTTTACATGACCCTCACAGCACTTACACCTTTACGGACACTGGAGTCCCTCTTGTCTAAAGGCTTATTTGTGCCCAGTTAGGTCAAATTCTATTCTTTTGCTCTTCTTTCCATTGCATATTTCCCAATATAAATGCTTGACTTAACATGTTACAGTTTATTTTTCTGCTCAGGCTAAAATGTCAATATACTATTTTAGTCAATGACCAGGTAATGCCTGTACATACAGAAAATGGAATAAAATAACAAGGCTGCGCAGTGACCCAGAGACAGGAGATTCTGCATGCCCTGGAACAAGCATGTCTCACAGATTGGCACCCCCATAAATCAAACGTAACTTTTCCTGGGACCACATGGCTGCTTCTCCATGAACCTAGCCAAAGAGTCACTTCTTTGGCTAGGTTCATGGAGCTTCTGACAGGTGCAACGTGAGCAACCTGTGGGCTCTGAATCACCTTTTCCCTTTGAATCAATGCATCACCCTATAAATAAACATCAAATATCCCCAAACCTAAAAATCACAAAGCAAATGTATCTCATCTTGACAGGTAGAAGGAAGTAAGGAAGCTGTCTCCTGACAATCAAGGACAGCAATATGTTGTCATTCTCTAACCCAGCGTTTCTCAACCACAACAATGGTAAGATGTGTGGGACTTCAAGTTCCAGAATTCCCCAGCCAACGTGAGTGTGAAAAAACCAAACATCTTAAAGTTGCTGAGATTCAGGAACACTGCTTCAACCACACAAATCCCTACTCGAAATTTGGTGTACCACAGTGAGTGGTATGCTACCGGTTAAGCCAAACTGGTACTAAAACCAGTACAAGAGCCTTGGTGGTGCAGGCTGTTAAATGCCTAGCACTTAATTCCAGCTGCCTACAATTATTGCAGGCTCGAATCCCACCAGGCTCAAGGTTGACTCAGCCTTCCATCCTCTCGGGGTAGGTAAACTGAGGACCCAAGATTGTTGCGGGCAATAAGCTGACTTTGTAAAAATGCCGCTTAGTAATAAGCAGGCGTATACAATGGAATGAAGGCTATTGCTGAGCGCACTGGGTTGTGCTCCAAAAATTGTAAGCCGCCCTGAGTCTTCGGAGAAGGGCGGCATATAAATATGAACAATAATTTTTAAAAAAACCTCCGGCAATCAGCTGAGAGGAGAGAAAAAAGCCTCCAGCTGAGAGGAGAAAGAAGAGAAAAGTGCAGGATTCCCACCTGCCCCTGCGCTTTTCCCTTCTTTATCCTCTCAGATGATTGGCGCTGCAGGCCTCAGCTGGTGTGTGGAAAGCTGCGCATACGCGTTAGGGGCACGTGCACGCGATCACCGAACTGGTAGTGGAACAGGTAGGACCCCACTGCTGGTGTACCACTAAGTCTTTCTGCCACAGATATGTACATAGCTCATACCTTTCTGAACAACTCCAAACACAAGCCATAAATTTATAGTTCAGTAAGATGACAGGCATTTCACTGAGAGATGATAATCCATCTGTCAGAAGAAACACGTCTTGTTTTCATATGCAGAAACTACATAATGGGAGTCAGGATTGAATTTTTCGATGTTATATAGGAAGTGGATGTGTGTAAAGCTCCACGTATCCAGTCTATTGTTTTAATTTAAAAAAAAAGCTTTTCTATTTCCAATTAGCATGACCTTTCAATTGTGTTTTTGCCCAGCTCATCCTTGTGTTGCCAACCTCTGTGATTGTTTTGTTTTGAAGTAAGAGGTTTTCTCAGTTCTTCGGTACCAAACACTTTCCTTGCTGCTGGTTCGCTAAGCAAACAGAAACAAAAAAAAATGCATCATAATTAAAACAAGATGATAGTATGTATTACCTTTGCAGCTCAATTGGCTCCAATGCTTGGCATCATTTAATTTTCCTATTAGCAGACATCTCATTTTCAGTTTTTTGTTTGTTTAAATTATTAACATCCGCTCTTAACTAGGCGTATTTAGACTCATAATGAAGTGCAGAGCTAACGGATTACTAGCAAGCACCTTACATGGGAATGAGAAAAACTTCTTAATCAGAATCTGCAGTGAATTGGGCATAGGTTTTATACACACATGCACACACACACACATACACACTAATATTCATATGTATATATGAATAATGTGGCAATTTAAGTAGCAACTAATTAGCTTTTCCCCCACTAAGAAAATGTAAAAAATAAAATAAGTACCAAAACAAGAATCATTCATGGATCCTGGGATAGGATCCCAGGATAGGGAATTCACAGTAAAGCTAGGCAACCACCGAGCCACACATCTTTAAAAATTGTTGTTGTTACTGGGATTTATATGCTGCCCTATCTCCCAAAGGACTCAGGGCAGCTCACAACAGTAAAAACATACAGTACAAAAATTAAAAAGGTATTAAATGAACATCCCAATAATTCTAATTAAAACCGACAACAAGCCAATAAAAAACCAGTAAAAAAAAAAACCATCAGTCCAGGTCAGCCAGTTGAAAGAGCCATGTCTTCAGGTCGCGATGGAAGGATCAAAGGTCGGGAGCCATCCGGAGCTCCAGGGGCAGCTGATTCCAAAGGGCGGGCGCACCCACAGAGAAGGCCCTCCCCCTGGGGGTCACCAGCTGACATTGTCTGGCCAATGGAACCCTGAGGAGGCCCTGTCTGTGGGAGTGCATGGGGCAATGGGAAGTTGTTGCTGGCAGTAGATGTTACCGCAAATATCCCAGCCCTAAGCCATGTAAGGCTTTATAGGCGATTACCAACTACATTGATGATTTATTTCTATATTTAATTATCCACAAACAATGAAATTAAACAAAGACAATTCAGGCTGCAGCATTTTAGATTATCACCACAAGTTCTTGATGCTATACTGCCAACCTCTTTATGAAGATTCTTTTTAAAAAAACTTGAAAAATGAAGAATAAGTAGAGCATGCATTGGATTCACTTAAATCCCATATGCAATCCAATCAGGTTGCTTCAGACAAATCGTACCTGCTATCCAAACCCTCCTAGTTTCATTTTAGTGATCCCAAGTATCTCAGTAACAGAGAAATCATGTACGTTAAGTACATTTTACCATTTTCTTGGAACCGTAAAAACTTAAATTTAGAAGTAGAATAAAAACTCTCCCAATCAATGAATCAATATGTGAATAAGATCAAGGGCATCAGATTACAGATTAACAGAGTTGGATGGGACCTTGTAAGCCATCTAACCCAACCATCTGCCCAAGCAGAGACCCTTCACCATTTCTGAGAGATGGCAGTCTGGTGTCTTCTTGAAAGCTTCCAGTGATGAAGCTCCCACAACTTCTGAAGGCAAGCTGTTCCATTGGCTGATTGCTCTCAATAGGATTGCCGTGGTTGAAAAGGTTACATGTATAAAATTTGTACTTCCTAATGACTGACTTTCATGACTAGGTGGATTCCAGTACAGGATGGACCACAAGCGATTTCTTGAGAGAAAGAATGCACAACAACATCATCTGCTATTAGCCTCTCCCACTTGGAAGACAACTACTACTCATCCTGCTATAAGTACATCATAGGGATGTTTTTGATCAACACCAGTATCAACACCAGTACAAGCTCTAGTAGTTCGTCTGCACTTCATTTCATTGTAGGCAAATATCTCCACTCAAATTGGTAACTATGTACCGTAGCGGAAATGCCTCCTCTCCTTGGATCACTGGTTGCTATCTTCCATGGCCATTTTATCATGGCTTGCTAGGGCACAACTTCCATAAGACCCCTTGACACACAGACAGACAGACTAATGCATACATTAGTATTGGGTAGGGTGAACTGAACACATCTCCATGATAGTGAAGCTGACAACTTCAGCAAGACCAAAAAACCAGTGAGTAGATTGGTTCCTTAGAACTGCTCTGGATAAGATGAGAACGGGAGATCACCCACATGTTTTCTGGACAGCTACTCCTTATGAAGTGACCACAGGAGAGCAGTTTTCTGTAGATTTGAGTGCCAGGAGATGGAGGGATTAAACCTCTTGTTTACAACTACAGCACAGCCTCTAAAAAGACACTAACTTTACCTGATAATGATTTTCAGAAATTGCTTATTAACTCTCTTAAAGCTGTTAGAGATCTTTGAAATGACACATTGGAAAAGTGTCATTAGACACTTTTAGATGAGTTTTATTTTTAACTTTGAACAAAAGACCTTCTGCCAGTCATGCCTTCGCAACCCTAGGAAGGAGGCAATGGCAAACCATTTCCAAAATGTTGCCAAGAAAACTATAAGGATATATCAAGGAAGTCACCAGGAGTCAAAAGCAATTCAAAGGCTGGGGGAAGAGGATGGAAGATCAATCAATGATCTTCTGATTTATTTATATTTCTCTACTTGAGAGTAGAAATTGTAAAAAAGTATAAATAATTATTTTTTTTTCACATGAATAATCTACAAATACTGTAACTCTAACTTCTAATTTGTGGTTAGGTCATAACATTATAAATTTTAAAGTCAATAGAACCAATCTATAAAGTTAAAAACTTTCTTTTTTTATATTACTATAATCAATTTAGTTAATTGTTTTATAAACACTATAACCATTTTGTCTTTTTAACCTATCCTGGTACCTGAAATAATGTATGCTTTTCTGTTCTTTGAACCCTTTGTTTTAAATCTGTGTTCAAACATTTTCTACATTATCATCTTCATCTTTTTTTAATCATATGACCACAAGCCTCTATTTAAAAAATCTTAAATTTCTCCACACTGTTTGCATTTCATTCACAGATTTATTTGTTCCTTTCCTAGTTTCTACCTCAAGCCAATCATGACACCAGCATTTATAGTATTAAAGAAACTGTTTGTGTAATAGAATCAAGATAATTGGAGTTAAGGGATAAATAAATAAAGGATAAATAAGAGGAGAGTAAAAAAACTAAAAACCAACTGCACGATATAGAAAAATATAATAATTTGCCAACAATGGCAAAGTTTAAGAAAGTAAACGTACCTATGATTAACGCTGTAAGAATTAAATGAAAAAAAATCTGAAAAATAGACTACACTAAGTCAATAGCAACAATTTATAGTCAATAAATAGTCCTCAGAGAGGGGCAGCATACAAGTCCAATTATAAATAAATAAAATAAATAAATAATTAATGTCACACACTTAAGAAAACTGTTGGATTTATTGTTTTTAAATGCTTTTAATCTCAGGAGAATAGGATATTCTTTTAAATTTTGGAAATCTATTATTTACATTTCCCTACAAATGGCAGCACCACTACTGGTACTCCTCAACTTTTAGTGACCACAACTGAGGTCAAAATTTTTGTTGCTAAGCAAGACTTATGTTAAGTGAGGTTCCCCCCATTTTATGACCTTTCTTGCCCCAATTGTTAAGTGAATCATGGCAGTTGTTAACTTAGCTACAGGTTTGTTTAAGTGAATCTGGTTTCTGACTTTGCTTGTCAGAAGGTCACAGAAGGTGATCACATGACCCTGGACATGGCAACCATCGTAAATGTGAGTCAGTGATCAACTGTCTGAACTTTGATTAGGTGACCATGGAGATGCTGCAATGACTGTAAGGGCGAAAAATGGTCTTAAGTCACTTTTTTTCAGTGATGTTGTAGTTTTGAACAGTCACTAAATGAACTGTTGTAACTTGAAGACTACCTACTTATATATGATATGAGCCTCACACTCAGGGTTCCTATTTCTTTCGGCTCATCATGCCACAGGTTTCATTTCACAGGTCGAGCGTCTTTTGACTTCAGTTGTATCTTTGCCCAGAGTCCAGGCACTAGTCTTTTATTACCTGATAGAATAGAATAGAATAGAATAGAATAGAATAGAATAGAATAGAATAGAATAGAATAGAATAGAATTCTTTATTGGCCAAGTGTGATTGGACACACAAGGAATTGGTCTTGGTGCAAATGCTCTCAGTGTACATAAAAGAAAAGATACATTCATCAAGAATCAAGAATCATAAGGTGCAACACTTAATGATAGTCATAAGGTACAATAAGCAATCAAATCATACTAGGAAACAGTCAATATAGATTGTAAGGATACAAGCGACAAAGTTACACTCATACAGTCACAGGTGGGAGGGGATGGGTGATAGGGAGTGATGAGAAGATTAATAGCAATAGTAGTGCAGACTTTGTAAATAGATGGACAGTGTTAAGGGAATTATTTGTTTAGCAGAATGATGGCATTTGGGGAAAAACTGTTCTTGTGTCTAGTTCTTTTGGTGTGCAGTGCTCTATAGCGTCGTTTTGAGGGTAGGAGTTGAAACAGTTTATGTCCGGGATGTGTGGGGGTCTGTAAATATTTTCACAGCCCTCTTTTTGACTCGTGCAGTATACAAGTCCTTGATTGAAGGCAGGTTAGTAGTAATTGTTTTTTCTGCAGTCCTAATTATCCTCTGAAGTCTGTGTCTGTCCTGTTGGGTTGCAGAACCAAACCAGGCAGTTATAGAGGTGCAGATGACAGACTCAATAATTCCTCTGTAGAACTGGATCAGCATCTCCTTGGGCAGTTTGAGCTTTCTGAGTTGGCGCAGAAAGAACATTCTTTGTTGTGCTTTTTTGATGATCTTTTTGATGTTAGGTGTCCATTTTAGGTCATGTGATTATTACCTGATGAAAGAGGTGTGGGGAAAACGTCATAGAAGATGACAGTTCCATCAAGTTCTTTCTCCCATAAACCCCTTTTATCTTCAAGCTGTTTTATTTACTACGATGCTGAAATACACCTTCCAATTTCTTAAAAGGTTTTTGACCCATGAAAAAAGCTTCTTTTTTCCCCCTGTATCCTTCTCATACCACTGAACACCTTTCTTTGAATTCTTGGCTATGTTTCTGCTTTATCCCTGAAAAAAACAACAACATTGGTCACTGTGGTTGTGTCTATTAGGTAGACCCCAGATAGACATGCATGACAATCTTGGGGGAAAAAAAACTATTGGAGAAATCACTTACTTCATCCCACAGATTTTGAAATGCTCCTTGCAGTCATATATTTTACCTCAAATCTATTGAGTCTATACAATTTTTTAAAAAAAATCTTAGTAAAAGAAAGACACTGAGAAAGAGGCAGAGAGGAAAGAAAAAGAGAGGAAAGAGAGATGACAAAGATAGCAAAATTCACATTTGAATGGAGGCCAATACAATCTAAATATAATTACAGAAATGAGCAATTAACAATTCTTAAGACTGTTACATTGGTTTACTAATTGGCAGGTCAGTACAAATAAAGCATGAATTCCTTTAACTGACATCTTGAAGTGACATTAGTAATGCACACTATGTGTGTACATTAATTATTACAAATATATCTTTGATTTCAGCTGTCAGAGATTTAAAAAAATGGAGTATTGGAAAGTGGCATAAGAAACACATCATTTCACTCCAAGGATGAATGGAAATATTTGGCTCCAAGGAGGACTTTTTAAAATTATCCTTTCTTCTTTCTGAATTTCTACAGAGATGCTTGTATTTAAATGCCAAAGCAGGGCGGGGAAGGAGAATATTAATTTTAAATCATCCAGAGAAGCCCATTTGTACTGGCAAAGCATAAACCAAGCAAGAGAGAAGACCAGCTTTCTTATCCTCACAGCCACTAGCAGCCAGTATGATCTAGCTTTTTCATCCAAAATTTCATCTGCGGCAGCTAAATGAGTATGATGAAGCTTTGCAACTCAGCACATTTCTTTCATTGACACCGATGAAAAGTCATTTCATAGTTGTGTAGGGTGCATTGACAGCAGAACTTGTATGAAAACCTCTGAAGAACAGGAAGGGTATTGGCATCGTGAGGCTGTCTTTAGGTTTATATTGCAGCTTGGTTTCAGCCAGTGGCAGGATTCAAATAATTCAACAACTGGTTCGCCCAGGGTCAGGTTGGCTGTTGTGGGAGGCGTGCCCATCCCCATCCTCCAACTACGCTGCACATGCGGGACAAGCCTCCCATGACAGCCAACCTAACTGTGGCCAGTTGTTAAATTACACCCCCACCTCCCACTATCAAAGTGGATCCTGGGTGCTGCACTGCAATGGAGAAATGGGCAATGGAGCAACTGGCACAAGGGAAGGAGGAGGAGCAGGGAGAAGAAAGAGAGAAAGCGGCCTTCTCCTTCCCTCGTACCGGCCGCTCCGTTGCCTATTTCTCCATTGCAGCACAGCACCCAGGATCCACTTTGATAGCGGGAGGGGGAGGGGGAGTAATTTAACAACCGGTACGACCAAATTGGTGAGAACTGGTTGAATTCCACTACTGGTTTCAGCCCTGAAAAACCCATAATGTAATGCAAGGATGGGCAATTAATTTTCCCAAGGAGACACATGAGAAACTGGGATTGTTGTGGAGGGTTGAATCAATAGCTCCTGGCTGTGCTCCATCTTCCCACCTGCAAGGCTGTGCTTCAACTAAGGTGATGCGTGACTGAGCCCAGGTCCACTCAGGTGATGATTGCCATCATTACCTTCTCAGGCTGCTCCAAGTGAGGGCCTCCTGAAGAAGTACATGGTTATTGTGCAGAACTGAACCTGCAGATTTTTCCACCAATAATCTACTTTAAGAGAATTATTTTTAAAAATTTTTTTAGTCTATTCAAAAAAGATTAAAATGCAAAACGTCAAATATTAAAAACAAATACAAAAGAAAAAAACACAACAAAAAAGACATTAACAAAAAAAAGTGTCTGAAAAAATCTAACTAAAATTAGGATTAATATTTGGGATGGCTTGGGATTGAAGCCATGGTAAATTTTCTATGAGTTGACAACAACACAGTATGTTAACAGAGGGTTTAGAGATTACATCAGCATACAAATTTAATTTAAAAATAAATTAATCAAATTGCTCTTGCACACGCCTTATTTTCAAAGATAACAAATGAACACCCTTTGTGTGACTACCCAAAAGGCTTTAGATTACAGGAAATAAATTCAGATGTAATCTTTGAGGAGCTCAGTTCTTTGCAAGTTCCACTGGGAGAGATGAAAAATGGGAGCCAGTGACACTCAGCATTTGAGAAAAATGACATATTATTAACACAATGAGGGAAGAAAGCCTTTGGCTACAGCTCTGCTTGTCATTCTGACTTGAAATAACATAATGAACCCACTGAGCACTTCCCTTATCAAGATGCTGAGTGACATCTGCTGAACACAATTTCCAGAATCAAAATCTGCAACTGTCTTTGGCTACAATAGGGCAATTATACTTCTATCCCCTGGCTTTCCATCTAGCATTCTTCCATATTGTTTGCTATGGCAGCAAACAGTGACAACGTCAAGCTGTGATCAGGCAAAGCAAGAAGATAAACCTCAGGCACTTTTTTGATCCTTTTTTTAAAAATAACATGCAATTAATAAGAGACTTGTTTCTAAAAAATATCAGGGCTCTGATAGAAGAGAATATCTGTAGCTCAGGATTGAAGTATGGAGTCTTTGGTGCTCCCTGAGCTTGGTTGTTTGCACTTCATTACCCAAGTAGGAAACATCTTCAGTGCTTGTGAGTGTGAGGTTTGCTCCATAGCTTGCTCTGCCAATGTTGGGAGAAATGTGATTTTTCTCTTGGTAGTTCCTTGCTTAGGATAGTTCTCCTTAGTAGCTCCTGGATTATAATATTTTTCCTTGGTAGTTCCTAATTAAGGAATTGCAAAGGAGAAAACCATACCCCACACCGACACTGGCAGGCCAAGCTAATACACACACACACACACACACACACACTTTAATTGGTTAATGAAATGTCTGCAAGTAAACAACTGAACTCAGAGATTACCAAGGCCTTCACAAATATCAGGGCCTCACAAATTCTCTAAATGTTCATTGCTGTCGAATGAATTGCTCACCTATCTCACTGAGCTGATAATTCAAGTCTCTGTCCACTGATCATTGGTGAGGTTCACCTAGAATTCATCTTCTTGCTCTTGTGGTCTTTTCAGTGGACACCTAAATAAACATCCGAACTCAAATACATATATCCACCTAGACCCTTTATTGTTAATTTTGTCATCCCAGTCACTACTTAAAGCTGACGTTCAAAGGTCTGTGAATATTTGCAGGTCGGATTCTTCAAACATTCGCTGTGCAAAACTGTGACAGCTGGTAGAAGGCCTACATGCTCTCTTCTTGTTTGGTTTTCTGATAGAACCTGTCAAGTACTGCTTGACTGTAACTGAATTTGTCACTCTCTCAGCGAGGTTATATCTCTTTGTACAATAAAACAAAAACAATACAAAAAAGAAAATGACACACATTCCTGGGCTTGATTATAAGGCAGCTATGAATGTGAACAACAGGATTTATCCAATTGCTACATGACCATACAAAATACAGCATGGAGCTCACTTTATGATTATTTTCACTTTTCTAAAGCATCCAAAGCTCAGCTGCACACAGAAAACCTTATTCCTATGTTCAGAAGGTAGAGGCATGTTCCTAAACCTACCTGGAAAAATAATGATTTGCTTCTTCTCATTGACAGCAGGTAATTTGGTCTCACTTACACAATGCAACCATGTTATCTTGGCTGTAATTATTTTTATAAGAAGCAATTAACATAAGCAGTAAGTCCAGTATGATTCTAAGTTCACTAAATCTTGGTTAATTCTTGCATAATGGGATATGTATATACATATGGGATTGTTTGGAAAATTATTGCATTACAATGAGAGTACTTTTCAGCATTTATTTCTGCAAAATAAAAAAATAATACAGGGCTATCTGAGTAAAACTCTAACAGGGATTCTAAATCTTGTATAAATTTTAGTTATATACTCAATAGAAGTAAATGCTAAAATGATGTAAAAAGTAATATAAGAGCAAATATGTGATTAGAGAATATGCGAGAATGTTACATGTTATGGAATACGAAGTTTAAAAGCAAGTTAATATTTGATTCAGGCTCAACACAATTGCTAAATGGAAAATAAACCAAGCAAATGCTAATTTTCATACTGTTATTTCCTACTTCCTCATTAAACTGCTCCACAAAAACTCAAAATTTAAAACTATTATCCAACTTTATTTTATTTTAGGTTCTGCATTCTGTAGAAAAATGCATAATTTGCGACCTGTTCCAAATAGAACAGTTGATAACTTTGCTGACTCCTGATTCACCCTATACAATTTTCATTCCAGATAATTTTTTTTCAAAGGTGGAACAGCTTTTATGTCTTGGAAAACTGAAAAGGGAGAAAAAGGGCAAACTGAAAAGAAATAGAAACTATGTATAGTAATTAGATACAGTGTAAAACAAATAAATTAGGTGTGACTTTTCTACTGATCAAAAGGTATTAGAACAGTTGAAATTTTAGAAGAACCTTTTCCAATAATTACCACACATCCAGGCAGCCCAAGATAATAAAGCAACAATCTAAGATCATGGTGTTATTCAATCAGTCAGGAATAACAATAACCCAATGCACTACAAAAAATGTTGTTTATTATTCTGTGAGCCATAGAAGCTGTGTTTTTCAAGCTGGAGAGACTTCAGAGAACAATAAGAGAAATGAACATATAAAAGAGAGAGATAGAGAAAGAGATTGCTATACAGCCAGAATATCACTGTAGCATTGCTGAAGACTGTGTCAAAAGCCAAAAGTAATTCTCTTACTGCCAACCTGCAGAATTCCAATTACAGGATCAGATTTAAATACAGTCTGTTGGGTCTATTGCCAAGAATGTATCTACCACATTGGAGAAGTCAATGATGACGTTAATGCTATTGTAATACGTGCCGTAATCACTGCTTCCCCCTCTGCCTTACATGGTATGCAAAGAAACGGATCTATTCAAATTAGGAAACAATTTTCGTCTGTGTGGAGAAAGGAGAAGAGTTTCATTTCCTCTAACTGAGATGTAAAAGCAAAGCAGGTCAGTTTTCACAAGGTCTGTCCTGCATTTTATTTCTGGACTTTCAAGGCTCCAGCAAGTGATATTGCACAGTCCGATGATGATAAGAGCTGGCTGCGCCACAACAGCATTTTCATGACCTAGAAATTACCTTGGGTTTTAAGAGCTGGAATTGCCTCCTTTGGAAGGGATTCAGAAGAGGATGTCTGCCTACAAGAGACACCCAGGCATATTTTTTTATCAACTCTTTAGGCTTCTGGTGTCTCGTGGTATCATATGTGAACAATCAAATCAGTTCTGATTTGAACGCTGTCACTTGGATTAGGGCTTATCTATCGCATGGTAGCACTGAGTTAGCAGTCCGCGGAGATGAATAGAAGTTCTGATTGCTGAACTGACAGCCTTGAAGATGAGTAGTGTTATTTTATCACATCCTTCTTTGCAGCATGTGCCACTGGGTTTCGGCTGTCATCTTTTTGAAAATTATCCAGCTTCAGAGTTAAGCCACAGTGCTTGGATCCAAGGCACACAGCCCAGGAGTCTCTCTCTGGTGCAATCAGTACATTTTCTTCTTCTTCTTTAAAAAAAATGTGGTTAGCTGCAGATTAATTGAACTTCAGGAAAGCGATCCTCTTTTCTTGGTACATAATGCAAAGCTATTAACCTGGTGCGCTAAAACTGGGACTTCATTTCTTTAACTCAACCCCATTCACCTGTTTGGCAAGCTTGACACTGGCATTTTGAGAGACCCATAGAGAACATTTGATGACGATTTAAATTTGCCTCATTAGCAGAATAATCCTTGGTACAAGGAAGTAGCTACTATGTTGTTTGGGAGGGTGGGGTAAGAGAGAAATGAATTCCGCGTGAAAGGTGCTTATAAAATGATAGGTCTGTGGCAAAATCTTTTTGCTCTTGTGTGTTCTTTTCATAACAACTTTCACTCTTCTCCTGGCTCTGTTTTAATTTTCTGGATAATAGACACCTCACCTGATCTAGCAATACCAATAGTACAGACTTATACACCGCTTTATATTGCTTTACAGCCCTCTCTAAGTGGTTTACAGAGTCAGCATATTGCCCCCAACAATTTAGGTCCTCATTTTACGCACCTCAGAAGGATGGAAGGCTGAGTCAACCTTGAGCCTGGTGGGATTCGATCTGTCAAATTGCAGGCAGCTGGCTGCCAGCAGAAGTAGTTTGCAGTACTGCACTCTAACCACTGCGCCACTGAGGCTCATGTAGGATGCAGTATGGATTTGTAGGAGCTGCTTGCGATCTCAAGGCATCATGACAACAGACAGAAAGGTCTTGTTCCTTGTGGCATGTTTCCAGAAGAGGGAATTGCTGGTCACCTATCTCCTCTATCTGAGTACCACCAGAACTGGTCAAATCTTTGTGCATTTTGTTTGGAGCTCTCAGGAGCTGTAGTTCAAAAGGTATCTCTAAGGATATATAGGTTGCCTAACCATGAATCTGAAATTTAGAATTGGAAATGGCTAAGTTACTGTTCGGTATTTATTTATCTGCCTGCCTGCCTCTGGTTGGTCATAGGGATTATCTGTCAGGGGCAAGCAATCAGAACCACTGGTGGATAGGCCAATTTTATTGTTGATAACTTATATTACAAGAATCTTGCCAGATTGTCTGCCTTCCCTTGGGAATGGCAGATATAGACTGAAGGCTTTGATGTCAGATGCTTCCTCTCCTGAATGGACTCTAAGATGGAATGTTTCTTCATTCCCCTGGCTTGGACCCTCTCCTCTGTACCTGGTGGTTCCACCATACTTTCTGACTTGGGCAGATTTCTGAAAAACAGGCAGGTTTGGATCCGGCTCATACTGAATGAGGGGCCCTTGGAGTGTAGGCTAGATTGGGAAGCTGAAAAAACTTCCAGATAGAAGCCTTGATAAACCACTTATATCTCACTACCAAGGACTACCTTGGTAATCATTACTACCAAGATGATTCCATGTACTCATGGGAATGAACTCTATTAGACTTATACCTGCCACCACCGCCACTCAAACCAGTTGTCTCCTTGACATTCCCTTTTGCCACATTCCATTCTGGCAAAGATAACAGTTATAATTTGCAATGGAAAGTAGAGGAGAAAAATGTGACTATAGACCTCAGCATCCTATTCCTGAGTTTGGAAATGGAGGCACCATTCATTCCTCTTCAACAGAAATATTCCAGATTGTGGCACTGTGAGATTTCCATTCCACTCCAGACCATTTAAGTTCTGGAAAACAATAGGTTATTGAAAGTGAGAATGGTAAAGGTATTGTGCAAGGTTGTCCTATAATTTGGAGATGCCTTTTAATGCAATGATGATAGACTATTTGTTTCATCACTCTAACTGTTCTGAACATATTTATTTATTATTTATTTATTAATTCGACTTGTATGCCACCCCCTCTCTGAAAGGACTCGGGGCGGCTCACAGCTAAAAATACAACAATAAATAAGTTACCTAAAAACATATTAAACAATTACAAGCAAAATTAAAGTTAAAAACCCCACAATTAAAACAATCAAACCCCCAGAGGGTCAGCACAGCCCGGACTGTACAAATAGCCAGGTCTTCAAATTGTGGCGGAAGGTGCGGAGATCGGGGGCCAGCCGGAGCTCCGGCGGAAGAAGATTCCATAAATTGGGAGCCGCCACAGAGTAGGCCCTCCCCCAGGTCATTGCCAAGCGACATTGAGTCGCGGACAGCACCCCGAGGAGACCCCGTCTGTGGGCCCATACAGGGCGGTTGGTATTTGATGCTAGGAGGTGTCGTTCTCATAAATATCCTGGACCCATGCCGTGTAGGACTTTGAATGTTAACACCAAAACCTTGAATCTCACCCGGAGGGCAACCGGAAGCCAATGCAGGCCGCGCAGGAGGGGTGTAATATGGGGGTATCGGGAAGCTCCCATCACTACACACGTGGCCACATTCTGCACCAGTTGAAGCCTCAACTTATGACCACAATTGTGCCCAACATTTCTGTTGCTAAGCTAGACAATAGTTAAGTGAGTCTTTTCCCATTCACAACCTTTCTTGCTACTGTTGTTAAGTAAATTACTACAATTGTTAAGTTAGTAACATGGTTGTTAACGAATCTGGCTCCTCCATTGACTTAGCTGGTCAGAAGGTTGCAAAAGGGGATCACATAATTCTGGGACACTGCAATTGTGTGTTCTTTCTTCTAATGCCGTTTTTACTGTTGATACAATATGGTATGTGCCAGGGGTGGGATTCACAATTTTTAACAACTGGTTCTGTGGGCGGGGCTTAGGTGGTAGGCATGGCTTAGTGGGCATGTGACTGGGTGGACATGGCTTGGTGGTCATGTTATTGGCTGGGCATGGCCAACTCAATATCACTCACATCGAGGCACGCATCTCCTCACTCGGCATCTCATGACTGTGGGGATGCTGCAACAGTCGTAAATGAAAAATGGTCATAAGCCATTTTTTTCAGTGCCATTGTAACTTTAAACGGTCACTCCACACAAGCAAAGTACTAGCAAAGGAGGGGAAAAAAGCTCCAGAGACATTCCTAAGACAGGAAGTCTAGTCCTGCCAAGAATGTAATAAGGGTTAACGGAGAGGCAGTTTCTGTAAGCAACACCAGAATGTTTCCTTCCTGCCTTCCTTACAAGATTAGGCCAGTATTTTTTTCTAATAATCGGTTCTCCGAACTGCTTAGAATGTTAACAACTGGTTCTAGAGAATAGGTGCGAACTGGTAGAATCCCACCCCTGGTATGTGCTTCACTGATTACTTAGATCTTGACATGGTTGAGGATTAGGTTGAGGAAGGTTGATTCATCCTTCATCCTTCTGAGGTCAGTAAAATGAGGACACAGATTGTTGAGGGAAATACACTGACTCTGTAAACCTCTTAGAAAGGGCTGTAAAGCACTGTGAAGCAGTATATAAGTCTAAATGCTATTGCTATTTGCTAGCGACAAGCAATTACTGTATTGGTCAGTTTTGGCTAGAGTGGGCACATTCATTTTTTTTTCTGAGTCCTGGGTACTGGCCTCAATATCTAGTTAGGCTTGGAATGTACAAAAGACAAGACATAAGGCATCTTCACAATATATAACTCTTGTCCAGCATTTTCCATAGCATGTCTCAGGCCTTACATAAATTCCTTTTAGATGAACTCTAGATCTTCTAAAGCAGGGCTTCACTTATTTTTTTCCAACATGGGTTTAATCTATCTTGAAAGGACTCTCTTGCAATCTTGCGCTTCTAACTTCTCCCATCCATGTGTGGAAATTCTGTCGCCATTGGCTGAATTACAGATTACATGCTGCTGCTGCTGACAAGGGGTTTGACGTGGCTATGTTGTTTACAGGTTTTGCTACTTTAATTATTTCTGAGCGCTGTTTTCCACGTGAGTGCTACCACTGTCACCTTGATCAACTGATGTTCATAGGACCAGTACCAGGCAGTTGCAGTTGCCATGACTGTTTCTGCAAAGCACCATGGTTACTTAGGTCATCCTTTCAATTTAGCACTAAACCCATGTTCAAAAATAGCCTGACTGACAGATCACAGTGCAGAAAAAGGGATATATAAGGCAGGAACATTGAAAGTACTTTCTCCTATGGACTTGCCACTTGCCACTTATAAGCTGGGTAACTAGATAGCTGACTAGCCATCTGTCTGTCCTCTGTCCCATCCCAGATTAGAGGAAGTGACTGGTAGTTGTTTTTCATTTCACCAAGTGGTTGTTTTTCACTTCACCAAGTAATGGGTAGGGAGTTACTAATCCCTTTCCTTACATTGGTTCACAAGAAATAAATTAAGGGCAGCACCATTTGCTGGCCTCATTATTATGATCGAATAGGGATTAAATTAAGACTGTGTTGATGCAGTGGTTAGAAGCCAATATTGCAGGTTGACTCTGCTCACTGCCAGAAGTTCAATCCTGACCAGCTTAAGGTTGACTCAGCCTTCCATCCTTCTGAGGCTGATAAAATGAGGACGCAGCTTGTTGAGGGGAATATGATGACTCTGTAAACTGCTTATAGACTGCTGTAAAGCATTATTAAGCAGTATCTATGTCTAAGTGCTATTGCTATTAGCATGAGATTTACACACTTTATATCAATGTAGTTTTTCTGGCTCAAGGACTGGTGGCTAACATTTTCACCCAGCCTTCTGAAACAATCCACTATCTTACTGACATAACCACTCCACCAAACAGCTTTTGTTTTGTCATATATTTCCCATACACTGAGGGAGCCTCTTTGAAAGGCATAAATGATATCAAACTTTCTTGCTATATAGGTGAGGAGTGTACCACAGTCTCCCTGCTAAGATAGAGAAGCTTTTTGGGGATTTTTTGTAAGTTTTTTTGCTGCAGGACCTGTTTGTTTATTTTAAAAAATACTCCTAAGATCTGATCAAGAGGTGTGCTGTCCAGACAGTATATGGTTAATTAGGAATTCGGAGCTGTCCCCTTAAGGGAATGCCTCATGGGGAATGTAGTTAATGCCTCATGGGAAATGTAGTTCATGTCATGTGGTCACATCTGTAATCCTGATTGGTCACTGAATTGACCCTTGGTTGGGTTTGGGGAGTTTCCTTTATTCTTGCTTGGACCCCAGCATCGTGCTGGTGTCTTTCCCTTTGCTCCATCATTATGGCATGAAGGTAACTATATTTTCACACTATGAAGACAACTATGCAAAGATTGGACATTAGATGAATCTCAATATAACTATGAGTTATACCTTGAGGTTGCCTATTACAATCCAATAAAGAAACTTTGTATGGAAGCCTTTGTAGAGTTTATTTGTCTTTGTATTCAGCCAGGAAGTTAAAGACAGAACAAGAGGCAAAATAATGATCCATCATGAGTACAAGTGTCTGGGTAATGTGTGTGTGTGTGTGTGTGTGTTTGCTGGGGGCACTTCTGCCTTTTTACTATATCAGTGTTTATTAACCTTAGCAAATTTAAATTTCTTAACTTTGGCAAATTCCAGAATTCCTCAGCCAACATGCTGGCTGGGGAATTCGGGGACTTGAAATCCACAAAGCTGAAAGTTGCCAAGGTTGAGAAATACTTCACCATAATTTATCAGATTGTTATTAATTCCCTTGGTCAAAGTAGAATTAGTTATGAGTTCCCTCAGTTTCTCATAAAACCTCATAATGTTTGTGAAACTCTGTCCTAACTTCTCCAGTTTCATGCTTGTATGTAATAAAAGGGAATATGAACATGGAGTTCCATCACAGGCATCTAGAGAATTTTCAGGTAAGCAGCCTTGTGTTGCAAGCTCCATTCCTTTTTATGCATGCCTCATCATAGTGCATGTTCCAAAAAGGTGTGGCTTGTGTCAAAAGTACATGGCATTGTTTTCTGAGACTGATCTATTTGACTTCACATGCTGTGACCTTCATTCTCTGTAAATTTCTGTGTAAAGATATTTTGTGAACAATATTTTGGGTTAACTATTGGTGTTCTAGTTGCATTCCCCCCACCCCCACCCCTGTGTGTGTGCGTGTGTTTGTCTGTTTGAAGAAAGTTCTTGAAAACAAAGTCACAGGAGATGGTAGCTATTAACAAACGAACAAAACCTTTATAGCAATGTTTTTTTAAACTTGGGAACATTAAAATGTCTGAACTTCAACTCTACACATACATGTTGGCTGGGGAATCTTTACTGAGAGTTAAAGTCCACGTATCTTAAAGTTGTTAGATTTATTTTGCTACTGCCCAAGAAAGAAGCCTGAATCACACAGTCCTAATCCTAATATATGGAGGCTGACCCAAGGATTTTCTTTTTACATTGGTCTATGGAGATTCTCAAAAATCCAGGACATGGTTGTCCCAAAGATACTTTTTCAAAAGGCAGCTGGACTTTGTTTTTCCTTGAAGACGTTTTGCTTCTCATTCATGAAGCTTCTTCAAGTTCAAGTTTACTTTATTGATTAGCCTTTGGGCCATATCAAAGAAGAAGTTTCTGCAGCTCTCCCATATGAACTTCCATAAGTCTTGAGATCTTCAACAGAGTTTATGAATCAGGATGAAACCAAGCACAGATTCTGTTTCAAAAGGCATTCTTATGTTCCTATCCCTTTAAGGTGCAAGTTGAAATAGATTTTGCTTACCTGTGTTTGGAGATAGAATGAAAAATCTTCCAGGATTTATTTTTACATTACTTATTTGACATTTTCCTTTTGTCAATTCCATTTTACTGTTTCAATATAGTTGTTGGCGACTCAGTAATCAACAAGTAAGTAATAATGTGAGCAACTATAAACCTGCCTGGGGCTCATTATCTAAATTTCAGTGCAGTCCTGAAGTCGTTCAGATTTTTCATGCAAATGTCACTGATTATACAAAACTAATGTGTAAAGTCGATAATAATTGGCCAGCATAGCTTCTGGGGTCAATGGGGCATGTATTCTATCTCAATTCTGTATTGTACATTAAATATATGTTTGTAATCTTATGCTAAAGGATGCACCAATTCATACATAATTATGAAGTGCATGGAGTTTTGTTTGCTCAAAAAAACACCACCAGTGTATCCCAAAATTAAGGTCAACACAGTTTAGAGGTTGGGGAAGATTTCCCCCCCCCTCTCCACCCCTTTTGCCAGTCAACCATAGAGCTTCATATCAAATTTGCACAGTCTACTGAAAAATTCAGCCATGCCGTTACTTCCACCTCACAAGATATAAATGCCCAGGGGCTAATGACTCCATCTGTCTTGATTTCCTCTTTTGTAGATAGCAATTAAATTTCCCTCATAGGAAAAGAGGTTATTTCAGTCTCCCCTCCCCACCCCATTATTTGAAATAGGTCTCACAGATGCATCTGTGACAGTGGATCAAATGTCATGATATTTCCCACTCAAAAAGGGCAGAGCGGCCCAGGATCTCAGAATGGTACTGAAATGCAAGGAAATCTTTTTGGTAGGGAGGGATACAAAACCAATTAATCTTTTGTTTGACAAGTTGTATTTTAAAATTAAAAGTCATAGATCATAAACACTTCTGGGGAAAAATAAAATTATATGGCAAAAACAATGGTGCATTCTTCTTCTTTGGTCTTTTCCATAGGGCTGTGTTGAAATGCTAGCCATCATCCTGTGAGCCAGCAGAAAACTATACCATAAGAATGATATACTGGTAACAACCTTTTGGGACAATAGATTAATGCTCTTCCAGCACTAATCCTTTTGGACACAATTTTAGGGCTTTCTAAGAAGCTGAGCAGAGTTTAGAAACTTTTCTAGAAGAATGCAAAACCTGCCATGTTCAAAAGCAGCTGAACAGCACCCTACTGTGTCAGGGAATTGTGCAGCTGGTGTTCAAATGAAATCAGAGACACTGACACAAACTTGTAGTTTCATATAAATAAATATATTTAACATCTATATTTACAGAAGACAAGATAGTCAGGAACACACTAACATCCTGAGGTAAATCACAGAGCATAGAGAACACACAGAAGAAAAAAGCCAGTGGGGGGGGACTCCCCTTTTACATACACAGTGTCAGGGAGTAAAAACTGCTTGCAAACATCCCTGCTAATTAAAGGTGGACTGTGCCTTTCCTTGCTGTCAACTTTGATTAAATAAAACCCAGAAAGTAATCTAAGAAACATATTTTTATTTACAAAAATAATAAAATCTAAAGGACTACATACCTTGATGGGGATGATGGGGACTGATGGGGACTGAGGGAGGGTATTATATATATATATATATATATATATATATATATATATATATATATATATATATATATAAATTACATTTATATGCCGCCCTTCTCCGGAGACTCAGGGCGGCTTACAATTTTTGGGATACAACCCAGTGTGCTCAGCAATAGCCTTCATTCCATTGTATATGCCTGCTTATTACTAAGCGGCATTTTTACAAGGTCAGCTAATTGCCCCCAACAATCTTGGGACCTCAATTTACCTACCCCGAGAGGATGGAAGGCTGAGTCAACCTTGAGCCTGGTGGGATTCGAGCCTACAGCAGTTGTAGGCAGCTGGAACTTAAGTGCAGGCAATTAACAGCCTGAGCCACCAATATTTTTAAAATATTCTAATTGACAAATGAAACCTTGGTTTTTAATGTCCTTTAACATTTATGTAATTGTATTGGGACTGTTTTAATTGTAAGCCACCCTGAGTCCCTCAGGAGATAGGGCGCATATAAGCCAAATAAATAAATAAATAAATAAATAAATAAATAAATAAATAAATAAATAAATACCGGCAGCTTAATCTCAAACCAAAGGCATATATAGGAATAAGTACAAAGGAAGTTACAGGAAGTGAAGAAAAAACTCTTTGAAGCATGCACAGTAAATCAGAAATCACAAGACATCCTTATCTCATTACTATGGAGACAAGATAACAAGTCTAGCTTTGAATAA
This sequence comes from Naja naja, assembly GCA_009733165.1. Taxonomy (NCBI): domain Eukaryota; kingdom Metazoa; phylum Chordata; class Lepidosauria; order Squamata; family Elapidae; genus Naja; species Naja naja. The sequence goes on along the minus strand of CM019149.1, from coordinate 237,765,743 downwards.
CTGCCTGCAAATCTTAGTTTAGGAGATTAGCAGACAAATCACAAAAAAATGTAGTGACACAAAGAAACCATCATAGCTTAGATTCCCTCATGCAGGTGCCAGCACCCACCTACCAATCAAGTACAACTGTGTGTTCTGGCCCATTATAGACTCTATCTATCTATCTATCTATCTATCTATCTATCTATCTATCTATCTATCTATCTATCTATCTATCTATCTATCTAGCTAGCTAGCTAGCTAGCTAGCTAGCTAGCTATCTAGCTATCTAGCTATCAAGCTAGCTATCTAGCTATCTAGCTATCTAGCTATCTAGCTATCTAGCTAGCTATCTAGCTATCTAGCTATAGACCAGTTGGATGACCTTGGGCTGGTCTCTCTCTTTCTCTCTTTCCCTCTGAAAAGGAAGCAATGGCAAATCACCTCTGATATCTTGCCAACAAAACTGCAGGGACTTGATCAGACAGTCACCAGGAGGTAAATCTGATTTAAAAGCACCAAAAATCCAAAAAGTGATAAGAAATACTTTCAGTCTTGCAAGATTGACATTAGCCCATTGATGTAGCCTACACAAGAAGCAAAAATATGAGTCTATCAAACCATTACACAAGACTCCAGACTTTTCTGCTCCTAAAACCAGAGTGGCCTTGAAGAATAATGCTCAGGGCCCACAGTGGATGGGGCAATTTAAAGTGTCCAATGGGACATGGGATAATTCCAGTCCCTAGAAGTCACTCTGTCACAGAATGAACTAGTTTGTGCCTGTGGCAAAATTTGGAAGACTAATCACAAATGAAGTATGCATTTGGTGTGGGTTAAGAAGCAGAGATCATGAAGACATGGCACAAAACTATTGTGGAAGTATGTTCCTGCTACTAAGTATTTAGGTGAGGAAAGGTTGAAATCTGTTGTGGTGTAAATTGGAATTATGTCAGGGATAAGGCAATACAGCAAAGAATATTTACCAATGAAAAAATCCCTCATTTGCAGATAATGAAAATGTACCTGAATTGGGAGCTCAAACTGATCATTGATATCTACAGTCTATCTACTGTATATGATATAGGTGCAATCTACTCTATGAAGTAAGTCCCACTGAATGCAATACTCTTCTGAATATGTTCTTCTGAATATTTTTTAAATGATAAATTAATATTCACAGGGAGTTTAAATGGCATACAAAACAATCCCTATATCATTTTTCCATATCACAATTACCCTGTGAGGGTTGCTGGTTTGTAAGAGTGTTGTCCAATGAAATTCCTCAACTGATGTTTCAGCCTAGCATCTGTACTACAATATTCTTGCAGGAGGCCCATAAGCATCACTCAGCTCTAAAACTGATTGTATGGGAGATTTCATATAGTCAGTTACACCCGCCCACCAAATGTGTTGGGAAGGTAATAGTAGGAGATTAAGAAAACAACAGGATCCACAGGGATTTCAGAACTGTAATGTATCTCAGTCAGCAACTGTTCATAACCCCTAAATTTACAGAAGATAATTGAGTTCTTAAAAAGGAAAATACCTTACAAAACAAAAATAAAAAATAGGTAATAGATTTCTGAATAACTAATTTAGGACATTGGGCTGATGAATGGTAGACTATTTTCAATATTATTTTGTATCAATTGTGCTTAAAATTATGATTTGGTAAATTCTATCTTGAGGATTGTGTGGTTATAACAAACATGAAAGCCCTGTGTGTATTTATACTACATATATATATGCCTAAGCTATAAATTCTAGAAAATATTGCAGCAGAAACTAGGTTGACCTTTAACTATAGGATTGCAAGTAGTAATCCTATAATAACTATTCTTTTATTTTTGCTCTCCTTTTCCACCCAGGCAGAAAAAGGGAAATTATGGCCTTTAGCAATCTTTTAAATTGAAGGGATAAGGATGCTGAACATTCATTCCCTGTTAGATATAACCACATTGTATTATTTATACCTTGCTATCATCTGTTACAAACCAGATGATCCTAGGGTGGATATATTTTGAAATAAAATATTGGACATTTGTTCAATGTACAACATGTATAAAAAAGGATAATAAGGCTAAAATACTGAAGATTTCCCCACCCTGATAATGTCCAGATATATTACTTAACTAGTTGTCAGGCACAAATGACCATGTTCACATGTGAAGGTTCAATTAAACTGATTTATTGCTAAAATGCCTATGCATATGAGTCTTCTCAACTAATGGTTAATGCCTGCTTGGAATTAGATAAGTGTTCATAGAATTCAAAGGGGGATGGACTTAATCCACTTGTGATTATGTAAGGATTCTAGACTGATACCTCTTTTAACTCCATCCCCCTCAAGTTCTGCCACTCTTCCTACATCAATATGGCATTTGGTTATGGGAGTCATACTCTCACAATATCTGGAGATAAATTCAGATTAGAGATGGCTGTACTAGAAATTCCCATTAAACACAGGCACATGTACAAGCAGGTCAGCATGTTTGTGAAGAAGCCATACATAGAGATTCCTGCTAAGTTTTATATGTGCAACAAAAAGCTATGGAGGATTTTCACACTGCAGATTCCTTGTTCTGTTTTTCATCTGTTAAGACACTTCTGGGTTTATATGTCATTGCTAAACCAAAATTATATAAACAGATCCTATGATGGTTGACTAATTCAATTATGATTAAATGAATCATGGCTTACTTCAGGCATATACATGTTGAGCCAAAGATCATCCTGTTTGAGTGTTTCACTGAGTTTGTGCTCCCAAAAAGAAAGGTGGATCCCAGTCAAAAATGTTATTTCATTTCATTTGCTTTTAAATGTAATTAAATAGAATTAATGCAATTACTCCACAATCTTTTATTTAGTCACTTTTCTGTCACATCTTAAAAATGATAAGAAGCTAATATAGCAGCTTATGGCTTAAAATTGGTGAATCCAGCCAAGTGTGATAATTCAACAAACTATTATTAGCCCAGTGTGTGAATTCATCCTTATTATGGCACTGGTATTTGGACAAAAACTCACTTGTTCAATTTGTTACTGCCTTTGAGTTTCTCTGTTTCTAGGTTTCTACCAAGAAAAGCTTCAAAGCTTGCAAGGAAGCACAAGTTTGCTTTTCTTCTGTTTGGGTATGGAACAGTGGTGGGATTCAAATTTGTTTACTACCGGTTCTGTGGGTGTGGCTTGGTGGGTGTGGCAGGGGAAGGATACTGTAAAGTCTCCAGTCAGAGGTGGTATTTTCTGGTTCTCAGAACTACTCAAAATTTCCGCTACCGGTTCTCCAGAACTGGTCAAAACCTGCTGAATACCACTTCTGGTATGGAAGTACATCTGAATGCTCTACTGGGCAATTTATAAGGGGTGCAATATCCCATCAGTTGAAGCTTAGCAAGAGCTGGCTTATTTCTGGGTTTGCAGCTGTTGAATAGGAGGAGCAGAGGTGGTAACACTTTCCTTGTGTTTTCTCCTCCTCTTTCTCTTATAGCATGTAAAGAGGTGATTAACCAGATGTTGTCTTCCCTGTAAGCAGTTGGATTAACCATTAAGCAAACTAAGAAGTGCTTAGGTTCGTCTAGCTATCATGCCCTTAACTTTTTCACTGCTGTACTTGATATTAGTTTTCAGCATTTATTGAGTCTTAATGTCAGTTAAGCAATGGAAGGATTGAGGGACATCATTGTTGAGCTATTCTTAAGACATCAATTGGTCTTACTCCATCCCTGGCTGTAAGGATATTCAGCTTTTGGATGGTACTCCTAGGGTTCCCCCCCACCCATATAGGTACTCCTCGAGTTACAACCACAATTAAGCCCAAAATTTATATTGCTAAGTGAAACATTTGTTAAGTGAGTATTGCCCCATTTTACAATGTTTCTTGCCACAGTTGTTAAGTGAATCACTATAGCTGTTAAATTAGTCAAACTATTGCTAAGTGAATCTCATTGAAATTGCTTATCAGAAGCTCGCAAAAGGTGATCACCTGTCCCTGGGACACTGCAACCATCCTAAATATGAGCCACTTGCGTAACATCCAAATTTTGATCATGTGACCGCAGGGATGCTAAAACAGTTGTACGTGTGAAAAGCGGTTGTATGTCACTGCCATTTTATTGCCATTGTAACTTTGAACAGTCACTAAATGACCTGTTGTAAGTCAAGGTCTACCTGTAATGAGAACTAGGGCCATCAAGAACTAAGCCATATGTAGACTTCAAGTATTCCACCTTTTGCTTGCAAGACCCCCAACAATATGCACTTAAATTCATACCCTTTTAAGCTCAGTTCATTACCTTTCATCTTGATTTCACAGGGCCTGGAGAGGTATTTCCAGTCACCTGTAGAGCAGCCAGTCCAAGCACTTGCCTTATGCACTTGCTCAAGATTTCATGCTAGCCAACAAAGGGACATGCGACTTGGTATGCAGGGGGTGAGAACGACAGAGTCCATTTGCATTTTTTTTTGGTGCATGTGTAACAAAAAAGGCTGATAGGTAGAGAGGGATACGGTTCCCTTGTAATGATTAACATAGCAAAGCATCACGCGCAATAGCATCAGGCCAACAATCCTATTATCACCCTGCCAGAAATTATGAGGGGGGGGGCCCTCTCCTTTTTGATGCTAACTTCTTATTGTGCTCAGGCTGATGAGAGAGACAGTCCTCTGGCTGCTTCTGTCTCACTCCTTCACCTCCTCCAAGAGGCAGCACCGCTCTAACCTTGTTCTTTATGCAGGGGCAAGATTAACTCACACATATAAAATAAAACGATTGAGCTATTTTAATACTTTTCCTGTCATGCATTCAGGACCCTCTAAAGTTGTCACCAGCTACTGTTTCATTTAATTTCCTGGCCTTCGGGGTAATGTAAGAAAATTGAAGAGATTAGGAGCTCTCTTTCCTGTTCAATGCATTTGTGTTGCAGTAAATTGGTACCAACCTTCAATCTCATGGTCAGGGCTCTCCAGGGTCCTTCCACTGATATGACAACCCAGTCAGCTTGATAAATGATCCCCAGCCCCTGCAGTGGAGGGGGGGGGGGAAATGCTTGACTCCCTGAATTCACAATTGTCTCTCCCGGCCTAATAGGGAAGGAATGCCACACTGTCTTCCGACACTCAGTGACTGTTGTATTATGCAGAACTCGATTGCACTAATTTAAATATATAATTGTCCTAATTGATTAATTTATGTACCGTGACAAACATCAAACATGATCCGGGGTGAATGGGAGGGAAGGAGAAGAACCTGACCATCTGGAGAACTACCATTTAAATCTGCTGGTTTGGCTCCTCTTCCCTCTTTTGGCCATTTAATGAGAGCTGCAGAAACATCAAAGGATGATCTAATGCAGGGATGCGTAAATTGAGACACGGGATTATATGGAATCATTAAAAAGACTCAGATCTGTCTGCCAGGGTTCCTCCAAAGAGTACCACAAATCTTTAATTTTGTCTTAAAGAAGGGGAAAATATGAAATATATGGTGACTGACCACATTTGCTGCATTTAATTAACTTGATTTAAATTAAATCAACCATGGCTCTTGTTCTGCATATACTATTTTGCTTCAAGATGCCTAAATTTGTAAAAGAAAAATTTCCAGTTTTCCACTCACAGGAAAAGTTTGGATTCACCCTTTGAATTTTTATATCCTTGATTTAGTGCACCTTGGACATTAAAGGGCTTAGACTAGAATCTAGCAAACTAGAATCAAAACACTGTTATAATTTAAATTATGGAACTGTTTGTACAAGGAAGTGTCTGAAGATGTTTATGACATTGGGTAAAGATATGCCTTTCTTTTCTTGGGTCTGTAACCGTTTTTGAGATGGTGAAAAGTATGGTGCCATTTTGCAACACAGTCTGATTTCTGTGAAAGAGAGTTTGACTTATTATTATATCAATGTATACAGTCATCATCTCACAATGACAACTCTGATGGTGAATTTAGGATTAAAAACAAGCAAATGCTGCAACATTTGGACAGGATGGAAATGGATTAACGAAAGAAGCTATGTATGATGCAACATTGATCCCTCTGAAAAATAACAGGGGCCTGAGGACATTTATAGTACATACTTGAAATCTTTGATGAATGTGCATTAACTGTTTAGAAGCAACATTTGATGAGCAATCAAATCTGCTACCTTCCCTTTTCCTCAGGAATGAGGCATCAGAGGTTGTGGAAAATGGGTACCTCTCCATTTTTGGAAATAGCACAACAAGAAGAGCATACACAGGCAAAGATCAGGGTGAACATAACTAAAGTGGACATTAGCTGATTCCCCTTCATCAGGCTGAGTAATAGGAATATTTGCTTTAACTGTGGTGGCATAGAGATTAGAATGCAGTACTACAGGCAAACTCTGCCCACAGCCTAGAGTTCAGTCCTGATGGGCCTCAAGGTTGACTCCATCCTTCCAAGGTTGGTAAAATAAGGACCATGATTGTAGGAGGAATATGAAAACAATGCTTCTATATTGTAAAACGCCACAGAGTGCTGCAAACCAATATGTAAGCCTAAGTGCTATTGCTATTGCTGTATTTTGGATAGATTGCACCAGTAATCTCTCTCTCACCATATATCAGGTGTTAGGAATCAGGATTAAAAAAATATGTTCCGGTTCAGAAGATTTATAACTGAAGCCTATATACAAGAATCTAATCAACTAACTGTCAGCAGTACATTGATACTAGATATGAGTCAATGAAATTCAAGGGGGAAGGGGCTGGACTTGGAGCATTTGTGGACATGTAATGCTTCTAAGCTGAGTTTTCTCTTGACTCAGTCTTCAGGCTCTACACCACATGAACTATAAACACCAAAATAAATCCTGATGGGACTATACATTTCTCAATTATTTCAGGAACGGAACTAGTTTTTATATTGATCATTTTGCCATACCAAAGGCAAGCTCAGAGAATCCTCTTATTGTGATTTTTACTTAATATTGGACAACCATTCCTCGTTAAAGTTAATAATGATTTCACGCAGCAGCAGGAAAGCAAACGGATTATGTCCTTAACCTTCCCTCGTCTGTTAAGTAGGCAACCCATGCCTTCCAATAATTAATTTCCATATAAGATTAATAGAATGTCTGGAGACAGCTGGAGGAAGAGAATTGCTTGAAATAATTATGGCATTGATTCCTGGGGAAAGGGATGTCTCTCTAGTGTCTTTTAAGAGAAATTCGAAACTTAGTAATCTTTCAATGCAAAGGCAAAAGAAAAAATACACAGTTTGGGTTGGTCAAAAATGCACAAGAGCAGATATTTCAGGGACAGCATCTAGTGAAATTGCATTTCTTATTTTTAAATTCATCTCCTTGTGTTTCTGACATGGCACAGGGCTCCGAGTGCAAGACACAACCCCAAACTTAACTCATCCCACTGGCAAATCCAGTGGGGTGAGTTAAGGATGAATCAAGCAATCTAATTCTGCATTTAAAAAAAAAAGATGTTAAAAGCAAGTAATTCAAGGCACTATGTGTTTGTCACTTGCCTGAATTAGAATTGCAAGTTGATTTCTAGGTGATTATGCAAGGTTCCCTGAACAATTTTTAAAGGAACGTAAGAAAAGAGGAGAAGACTAGGGAACAATTAATTGGAATGCAATTAGAAGTTATTTCTCTAAACCAAGGCAAAAGACTGTCCTGGTGAATTTAAATGATAAAAATACACCAATGAGATGCACTGCTGGCAGAGAATCGTTTATTAGAATTTGCCTTTTGTGGGCTGATTTTCAGGCAATTACACTTTCTCTCTGAAATTACAACAAAGAGATGCTGTGGTAGGTATCTTCACCTTTTCCATTGTGATGGAATGTAGTGGGCTGGATTCCCAGGAGGGAAAAGGTACATTCCAGAGGAGCAAGAGACAGCTCAGTTCAGAGATTTGGTGTGAAAGAAAGAGGGTGAAGACAGCCCCTCCCTAATAGTTCCCAGAATATATGCTTCATATAGGTAGTAGTCTGCTTTAGTTTGGCAAAATTCTGTCTATCGGTGTGGAACAATAATGAAATCTGCTTGGAAGAATCATTACATGTCTTTTTTTTTCCTGAGCCTGATATCCACTTTATTATTTTCAGACACATTTCTCAGTAGCTGATTTTGTCATCCCCAGTTTTCTCCTCTTCTTCTGTCCTTCTTTTTCTGTCATCACCCTTTGCTTTCATGAGAAATTATACAATACAGATGATGTAATGGCTCATAAATTTCATGCAAAAGCTGAAGGTTGTTTCTCAGTTCTTTCCTTCCAGCCTCTCTCTTTAGGTCACCAATAGGACATTAGGCTGCATCTGAGTGATATCTCTCCTTAAGACAATTGTATATTTAATTTATATGCATATTTCAAATGGCCCCACCTGAAGACAATCATTTTAAAGAAAATCAAGACAAACACACACACATATATTCCTAGTTTCCTCAGTGAATAGTGTAAGAGAAAATAAATACCTGGGTAGAAAAGTAAGAAGTGGAAGAATGGAACAGTAATGGCAGCCAGGACATCATGGAGATCACAGAAGATAGAAGTTGAAAAGGGGAAAATGGAAGAAGTTATTAAGATAATGGGATGTGGAGAAAGGCAATAAAGAGTATTTGGACTGGGAGTGACTTATAAGAAGATGGATGAAAGGGAGAAGAAAGGATGTTAGGCTGTGGGGAGAATTAAGCTATCATGGAAAAGATTTACGTTGCCAGTAGATGCTATCTATAAAGGCTGCCCCATAGAGGATAAAGAGAACTACATTGTGTCAAAGATCCTGCTGGGTAGGGAGAATGGGAAACCATGACTGAGAAAGTAGAGGAAAAGCAGACAGATGAATATTGCTCCTTCTGAGTGAGACCAAGTGAAAGCTATAGCAGTTCAATCCCATGGGGATAAGAGAATATGGAAGCAAGAGAGGCAAGAGGCAACTAGACAGGACCAATCCCAAGCATGAGATGGGGTTTAACAAGAGAAAGAAAGACTATGGAGGTAGAGATAGGGAAAGGCTAGCCAAGTTTCCAAACTGCTGGAGTAGCCACATTACTCAGTGTCTGGTTCTGAAGTCATCATAAAAGACATATAGATGGAGGTTGGAAGTAACCAAGAATGAGATGGAGCAAGACTGTCAGAGAGCTGAAGAATGGGAAATGGATTGTAATAAAGAAAGGCAGAAGGAGCGGAAGGACAGATTGGTTCCACTTTTTGGCTCTACAATAGGGGTGTCCATTGTTGGCAACTTTAAGACTAGCATGGCTGGCTGAGGAATTCTGGGAGTTAAAGAACACAGCTCTTAAATGTGATAAACCTGCATACCCTTTGCTTTAGACCATGCAGGAGTGCTAAACTGGCAGCCCACAGGCTGATGCGCCATGCGCAGGCCACACCCACCCCAGCTCCGCGAAGGGAAAAATGTGATATGTCACATGACGGCAACATGAGTTTGACACCCGTGCTTTAGAGCATCCTCTAAAAGACAGCTCAGATACTTAGTCCTCAAAAATTAATGATGTTGAGACCCAGGATTTGATTGTCAAAGTGACACTACCTCACCATGAAATGGTTACTTCCTTTCAGTCCCCCCCTTTTATCCTTCAGGGAACTGGAAAAAACAGTTCTTTCCCATAAAACAATCACATACCAAGACATTAATGGGGGAGGGGTTGGCATATTTTTGCATATCAATTGTTAGACTTTTAATTTTACATTTGGCAATATGGTGTATATATTGACTCAGGTGTGAGGAGTAGACAGCATACAAACTTCTGTTCTATAATAACATAAAAATAGAATGGGTGGGAAAGGTAAGGAAAGAAATAAGTTACAAAACAAAATGTGATAGATCCAGACTTTAGTTGTATTACATTTTAGAAGATCAAAAGTCAGAACGCATAGCTCAGCATGTTTATATGCAAAGGCTTATTATTCTAAACACGATAAAAAGGCAACTGATTGACTCAGTGGACCTTGCAAGCATAGAAATGTTTGCTGTGCTATAAGTTTCATTTATTTATTTGTTAAATTTATTTGCCACCTATCTCACCGTGGGATGTTCCAGGTAACTTACAATAATAAAAAGGCAGAAAAATGAAACAGAACAGAAGTAAAATAATAGAACAATAAAAACAATGACGGAAGAACACAGGGAAAATAATATAATATGATAAGCAAAAAAATAGATGGGATGGAAAGCAAACAGTGCAGGGGGCTGATTGAAGTTTGCCATCATTCTAACAGCCACCTCCAGTATGGAATTCATGCCTCCAGTAGTCTGGTGTGTGTGTGTGTGTGTGTGTTTGTATTGTTTGTCTTTTATTCAACTACAACTGGCATGGCCAACCCTTTTTGACCTAAAGATCATATCTTGTTATTTTTTCCTTTCCTGGGTACTACAGGTGCCAGGTGCAAAAAACCAAAAGCCAGGATAGAGTTCAAAAAGCACTATAATTTATTCCCTGCTACTTAGACGAAAGAGACACAGTGGCTCAGTGGTTAAGATGCTGAGCTTGTCGATCAGAAAGGTCGGCAGTTCGAATCCCTAGCACTGTGTAACGGAGTGAGCTCCCATTACTTGTCCCAGCTTTTGCCAACCTAGCAGTTCAAAAGCATGTAAAAATGCAAGTAGAAAAATAGGGATCATGTTTGGTGGTAAGATACCAGGATTCCATGCGCCTTCGGCATTTAGTCATGCCGGCAACATGATCATGGAGACGTCTTTGGACAGTGCTGGCTCTTCAGCTTTGTAACGGAGATGAGCACTGCCCCCTAGAGCCGGAAATGACTAGCATGTATGTGTGAGGGGAACCTTTACCTTTACCTAGACAAAAGAATCTGGTTTACTAAGAGTAAGGACAAATTAACACCAGATAAGTATCAGAGTTCTTCAAAGGGGGCTGGTGGGCTGGACTTAGATCACTTTTGGGGCATAGGAACTCCAGACTGATGACGTGTTTGACCTCCCCCACTCGGGCTCCACCTGGTCAACTCCTACAACAAGGGTAGAACAGGAAAATGATTTCACAAGAGTAAGTTGGGTTGAATTACTTATTTTTTTATTTGCATTTTTGGAAGGCACAAACACCCTAAAAGTAGAAACACCGTCCCTAATTGGGATGGGTGTTCAGAGATAAATCAGATGTTTTATGTCTTTGCAAGGCTTATGATCAGCAAGTTTGGTTTTGTTTATTCCAAAGAGGTTCTAAAAACTAGAATTTGTGTGCTGGGGGGAGTGGGGTTGACCATCCCTGAATTGGGACTAAACAAACTTGAAATCACTGAAATTCTGCCTAATCTACCTCATTGGGTTGTTGCAAAGAACTACATATGCTGTTCTGAGGTCCTTGGAGAAAAGGAAGGCTGGATAAAAATGAAATAAAATTAGAACTCAGACATGAAAAAAGACAGCTGCACAAATAATTGAAATCAATTCTACTCCCAAAATACAACCTGCCATTCTTTCACACATAGACATTCCAGCTGTTAAGCCAGATACGAAATTTAACACCAATACAAAAATGATCACCTACACTTCTACATCCCGAATTGTTCTTTTGTTTTGCTTGCCAGGTTGCTAAACAAAACAAGGAAACCATATATTACGCTAATTACACATTCCTTATTGGTCAGGAAGCAAATAAGTCATTTGGAGACAAATCTCAACAGTTATTCATGAGGCTGTTTGAGATGACAAAGACGGATAAATTGAGCAATCTCTCATTATATTTATTACACAGTCTTTGTGCTAATGAACAACAAGAGGCTTTGCATAAACAATGGCTCAAGTAGGGAAGGATGAACCACACTGTAATTATCGGGCCAATGAATCACATTTGTTTTCATCTCTGCCTATTTGTCCATTTCAAGAAGACCCTGGACAGGTCATCAGGGGCACTAAGAGCTCTAATACTTTTTTTGTAATGGCTCCATAGAACAGCCCTGGATTGTAACCGTAACAATTGCTTTTGCCAAAGACTGCTATGATGTAGGAGGAGATGCATTCATCATGTTTCTGCTTTGTTGGGTCAGAGCAAAAACCCTGTCCTGATGGAAGGGGGAAAAGGGAGGACAAGGAAGCTAGTCCTCAACTTATAACTATTTGTTTAGTGACAGGGGTGGGATTCAAATTTTTTAACAACCGGTTCTGTGGGCGTGGCTGAATTGGTGGGCGTGGCTTGGTGGTCATGTGACTGGGTGGACGTGGCTTGGTGGTCATGTTATTGGCTGGGCATGGCCAACTCAATATCACTCACATCGAGGCACGCATCTCCTCGCCTGGCCTCTCATGACTGTGGGGATGCTGCAACAGTCGTAAGTGTGAAAAATGGTCACTTTTTTCTGTGCCATTGTAACTTTGAATGGTCACTCCACACAAGCAAAGTACCAGCAAAGGAAGGAAAAAAAAACTCCACAGAAGTTCCTGAGACAGGAAGTCTAGTCCTGCCAAGAATGTAATAAGGGTTAATGGAGAGGCAGTTTCTGTAAGCAACACCAGAATGTTTCCTTCCTGTTTTCCTTACAGGTTTAAGCCAGTAATTTCTTCTAACAACCGGTTCTCTGAACTGCTTAGAATGTTAACGAATGGTTCTAGGGAATAGGTGCAAACTGGTAGAATCCCACCCCTGTTTAGTAACCATTCAAAGTTACAACAGACACTGAAACTTGTGACTGGTTTGCACACTTATGACCATTGCATGGTCATGTGATCAAAATTCAAATTCTTTGAGAGAGCTATATGCAACAAAATTTCATTTGAATGCAAGCCAATTAGTGTACATTCAAAGCGACAATAAAGTTATTCTAAGTCTAAGTCTAAAAGGCATGTATTTATGATAGTTGCAGTCTCCTGGGGTCATGGTATAACCTTTTTCGACCTTCTCAGCTGGCTTTCAACAGGCAAAGCTACATTCTCTTAAAGACTTCATGATTCACTTAACAACTGCAGTGATTCACTTAAAGTTGTAAAATTGGGCAAAGCTCACTTAGCAACTGCCCTGCAACTCATTTAACAACTGCCCTGCTTAGCAATGGAAATTTTGGGTTCAATTGTGGTCATAAGTCAAAGGTCTACCTACTTATCCAATCTTCATATTTTTTTCTTAGGAATGTAATTTGGCTTGGCTCCCAATGGTGGAGAGTTCCTGGAGACTGAGCTTTCCCCCCAATGTATTCCACTTTTCTTGCCTATCAGTGAAGATACTGATCAAGTAGGATAGAAAAGAGGAACAATCTACTTTTCCAAACAAGAAATGTACTAAGCAATGAATGAATGGGGATAGAAAGTGCCTGGGACAGATCTATTGTTCTGGCAGACATGAAAAATTTACAAATTTTGAAATCCATGGGGCTACATCACTTCAGAAACTTAAACTATAACAGCTGTTTTATTCTGGTTTCTGTGGGCCAAATAATGAAGGGGCTCACTGTTCTGTTCAAGAACTCCAGTCCTTAAAGCATTCCAATATTCTCCTTCAACAATATATGGTCTTCCTACTATAAGATTATCTAAGGTTGCAGCCTGACTTTGGAATTCCCACAAGAAAGCTGGGCTGTTCTAAATCTTTATCTCTTTTTCTTCATTTGCACTACCAGTAGCAATATTTTCTCTGCATCATGAGATTGTTCTGCCCTAAACTGAGCAAATCAAATTAGCAGATGACAATAATTCCTTGTATCTTTAATTTATTTGAGAAGGCATGCTCATTTTCATAATTGCCTTTCTGGGTTCACTTTCAGTTAGAATACAGGAAAAGAAGAGGAAACAGAACAAAAAAAACCCAGAACGCTGAGCAGTTTTGATGAGGGTAATAATAACATTTGCATGAGATTAGCCACATGGATATTGTTTTTGACTTTTGAGTGTCAAAAGGTTATGTTAAAAATCTCATGGGTAGTGGTTCAGCTAGCTCAAGGGACCCAAAACTTTACACGTTGGAGAAAACATTCTTGGGATTGAGCTATTGGACCAAGACTACTGAAAACAAGGACTAGAATAAATTAAGACTCTAAGTCACTTTTTCTGGAATAAAAGGTACTGAATAAGGTGAAGATCTGGAAAGATAATGGGACCCTTGCAATCAGTCCTTGGTTGAAGAATCACTGGATTTATCAAAGGTCAATCTACATTTGAAATTAGCTTTTAAAGAAGAGATGCAGGAAAGAATAAGCCATTTTCCTTTGAGGGCTGTATCTCTACCATAGACTTAGAATAACTTTATTGTCACTTTGCATGTACACTAATCAGCATGTGTTAAAATGAAATTTTGTTGCATACAGCTCTCAAGAGTGTCACCACCCCCAATATACATTACATAAACATAACTAAGTAACTAAGTAACTAAGTAAATAAATAAATAAATAAATAAATAAATAAATAAATATGCATATACCCACATATATTATATGACACGGAGAAACAATACAGTCTAATTCAGATGTATACATGTACGTGGCAAGAAAAATGAATCTTGTGAGTTTACCAGACGAGTGGCATAGGGAATAAAGCTGTTACAGAATCTGGTAGTCCTGCTAGAAATATTTCAAAATCTCCTCCCAGAGGAGAGCAACAGAAACAGACTTTAAAGTGGGTGTGTGCAGTCTCTAACAATGCTTTCAGCTCTAAGTACATAGCGCTTATAAGCAGTATCCTGAATAACAGGAAGTAAGCTTCCTATCATCTTCTCAGCTGTCATTATCACTCTCTTTATGGACTTTCTATCTATCTATACTTCTAGAGAATGGACCAGAACAGACAACCAGGCTGAAATTGAGAAAGACTAAATGGGATTTTATTCAGATTTGCACTTCAATGTAATTAAGTATGAATTAATTCATTAATTGTACCTACATATAAGTTATTTTTTCTGAAACATAGCCAAGAGTTTAGGAAAAAACATACCATGCCAAGGCTTTTGATTGAATAACCATGGTTTAGCTAGGCGCCAAAGGTGGTTTTGTTTCTGTTCCAGTCTGATTCTGTTTTAAATGACTTGAGAGCCAACATTCCGATTTATTTTGTTCTTCTTTCTTCACTCTATGTTTGCAAATATTAATAGAATAGTACTAAACCACTGGGGAGAAGAAAATGAATTTATTCAAAAAGCACCTTTTCTTCCCATTCTGTTGAATAGAAAATGAAGAGTGGGAGCATAAGGGTCTGCAGATCCATGGTTTTCTCTGACTTCCTTCAGACAAATCTCATGTTGGGTTCATTCTCTGTAGAATCCTGAAAAAATATCTAGAGTACTACATCATCAGGGAGTCTTTTACACATATTCCTGTATCTCTGTAAGATCATTCCTTCATATTCTAGGAAGCATAATATTTCTTGCTGGTATTACTAAAATCTTACTTAATACATCACTGATGTTGCTCTCCCATTTCCAGATTGTATCATTATCCAGAGTAGAACAGAAAGTAATAACAAATGTACCATCCATTCTAAATTCTGGACTTTATTTTTTTACAAGAATGTTTTGACGGATGTACACTTTAAATTAATGTTTTAAAGTATATTTTATTTCAGTTATTTAGTACTTGTATTTGTTCTTTTGCTGTGTCCCATTATGCTTTCCTTTCAGTTTGAAAGCAGAGGCTTCCAGATTACTTCAATTTCTTCTTTCATATGAAAAAGATGGATCATCTTGAGGAAAGCCTTATAGCATTAAGACAAGGCTCATTCTGCTTTTAGCTAGCAGAATGGGAGAATATCCAAGTTAAGGAGAAAGTAATTGGCCAAATATAATGTACTTTACTCTTTGATCCACAAGGACCAAAAAGCAGGCACTCCAGAATTCAAGAGCATATATGCATGTGAATTTGTATGCAAGCTATATGGTTATGTTTGAGCTGGGGGAAAATTAACAGAATCAAAATGTTAAATGCAAACTGGTAGGAATTTACATGATAAAGCAGTGATATTTGAAATTGGCTGCAAAGGTTTGTAAGTAGAAGATCAAGAAAAATAGGAAGCCATTTGATAATAGATCAACTAGATAGAGATCCAAGATGAGATAAGAAACAGCTAGTAAACAGAGCTAGAATTAGACCCATCGGTGCAGAGGGGAGATATCCCAAGGAATAAAGAAGAAGAAATAAAGTCAGAAGACTTAGGAAGGTATGAAAATGGACTAAAGGTCCACGTATGGAAGGGAGAAGGGAATCCAGCAGAAGGAATTCAGCCAGAATTAACAGCAATGGTTAGGAGAAAGATGGAATAGAAGGCAGGAAGCTGAAGAGAGAAAGTCTAAAGTGATATGAACCAAACTGGAAGTCCATCTTTCTTTTAGTATCAAGGGATTTGTGAATAAGGAAAGGGAGAAAGAAAAATGCATCAGATTTTTCCATTGCAAGGCCCCTTTTCTGCATCAAACTGGGAGGTGGGACAATCTCGAAGCAACCTTAGTTGTCAATATTTTGGCCAATGGAAGAAGACAGAATGGCTCACCAGTATTTAATAGTGCCCAGTAGATCACTTGAAGGATTGTGAGCCAAAAGGAGAAGGGATGGGATCAGAATGATCTGGAGGAGGGGGAATCATGCAAAGAGGGTAGAATTGAAAAGTAAGAAAAACTGCTAGACTTTTGCAGCATTGTTGCTATGCAGAAAATAGGAGGAGGATATGGGTGTTGGATATGCTCATTGCCTTGAATTATTTGTAAAAATAAAGGTGGGCTATAAATAAAATAAACAAATTAAATAAATAGATATCAAATGGTGATTTTTTATGAAGTTAAGGTATTAATACCTTCTTAATGCTATACTAGCCTCTATCCAACTGCCTAGTATCTTTCCAGGCTCTAAAATAGAATTCATCATTTTGTAACAGTTGTAATAATTCCTCTTCAGAATATTTATAATAGTAAGAGGTTGATAAATCTTCTAGACCAGGCACTTTCCCTATTTTTACCTTCTTTATGTCTTCAGAAACTTCCCTTATTGTTATAGGTCCATTCATGAACTGTTTCTTATTTTTCTGTAATTTCTGGTGTTATTTTTTAAAGTGTTTCAGCCTTACCCAGGGAAGTATCTTCTGTTTTATATAATTTAGAATAATATTGATGACAATTTTTTTCTTGAATTGTCTATTATTATGGTGTTTCATGTTGTAATTTTATCATTTCCCTCCTTTTTTCCCCTTTATTTTATGGCAGCCATTTTTCTGACTTGTTTGTAAATTCAAAATTCTTATATTTTTGCATGGTTTATTTTTAATTCTGTTTCTCTTAACTTGTAATAAAGAAAACTGTAACAATAGGTTACAGTTAGATTTCAGTATTGTTTCAATATGTCTAAGATGGCATGAACCTAATTACAAGATGGCTTCTTTATATGTCCCAAAAGACTCAGGAAAATCCAAGTTTGCTGTAATAGTAAAATTGTTCATGTTGTTTATAAATGGCACATGAAAAGCAGGGATAAAAGAGAATAATATTAATTTTACCAAATTTAGGTTGGCCATCATGAATTCAAGGATCATCAGAGAGAGAGAGAGAGAGAGAGAGAGAGAGAGAGAGAGAGAGAAGGAATACACCCAGGAATACACCCAGGAAAAAGGAAATCCCACTGTGGAATGCAAATACTTCAGCATGTTCACACTCTGTGAATATAGATGAAAGACCAGTCAGAGAAAGATTGGATTGAATTCCTGAAATAGCCACTTCAGTTTAACCTTCTTCTGATAGAGAAAAGGGGCAGGGATTCAAAGTTCTTGCCTTGGCAGTAGAGGCCATCTGTCACTGATTGTGACTGTGGTCTGTTTACTATTCTGTAGGGGCGGTTTGCTCAAGCCCCCATTCTCCCCCATGTCTCTTTCCCACTTACCCATGATCAGTCAAGGGGAGAGTGGAAAGAAAGCCTTTGAATTTTGAGCACAGAGTATTAAAAGAAAGAAGACGGGAGAAAAATGCTGCAGAGGTTCAGAATGGGGGCCTTTAAAATACAGAGGCCTGCCTTTTTTTTGCTATTGAAAAGCAAGCCTTTCAGAAGAGGAAAGCAAAGAAGGGCCATCCCTTTCAGTACGACTTCCCCCTCCTTTTCAATGCTGGTGATGGAGGAAATGTATTAACCTAAGAATATTTGTTATCAGGAATGGTGAATAAAAGAACAACCTTGAGCCAGTGAGAGGGAGCAAGAGGGCATCTGTGATTTCCTCAACAAAAGCCATACAAGTAGCAGTTGTACTGAGTCAAAGGGAGGATTCTTGCAGCAGGCAGGTGGCTGAACTAACTGGAGTAAATCATCTACTCCTTATCATAAGTGAACACAATGTCCTTCATCCATGGAGGTCCTAGATCATTTGGCAGAGCTCCATGAAGGAGGGCAGCTATTATAATTTATGGGTTTGAATTTTCACCCACAAGTTTGTGCTTTTGACAAGACAGGAACACTGTGTTCAATCAGTACATGGGATGTGTGTTTTTCCTCTAATGACTCTTTCCCTCAGGAGCTATGTAGTCCTTGAGACAGGAGATGTTCTTCAAAGGACTTCAGTCTTGGGTAGTCAAAAACCAGACAAAACAATGTAGATTTGCACCAAGTGTCTTGCACCACAAAAACAGTAAGCACATAGTAGCATGCATGTAAGTTTCAGGCTATCAAAGATTAAAAACCTGACCATGGTAGCCATTGTTGAGCAAGCTCTTATTTGAACTGGTTTTGTGAAAAGGTTCTCTTCCCAGACCCAGGTTTTTGTTTATCAGATTGAATTAAGCTGAGTCTATTTACATCAATAATCTCCAGCCTTGAGTCAACATCTTCCCCACAGTTAGAATGGTCATTGGTTAGCTAGGCTAAGGATAAACTTAGTCAAGACAACTGAAGGGCACCCAGTTCAAAAGGCTGATTTTTATCAATGGGCAATAAACTTGAGAGGTTTTCCTCCTGTTCTTGAGAGAAGGTAAAAATCCATCCTCTAAAATTACATCTGTTCCAGCATACTTGCTTCATCTCACCCGCAGATTTATACAAATTCAATTACTTTAAATTGATATGATTAGTCAGCTAGTTAACAGCTATACTTTGTGGTTTATTCAGATTCATTGTAGCAAGGTTTTATTTTCAGTGGTGCATTTGGTTCAGATAACTGTTAGTCTTTAAGAAAATGGTGTGCAATTTTTTTTTCTGGGCAGCATCTGTACTTTGGCTTGGAATGGTGTATCATGATTACATTCCCAAAAACAATGGTTGATGCCAAGACAAAAACCATGATTTCCATTTTATTTGCATTTACATGCAGTTAAAACTAAACATAATTTACATCTTCCCTTTCTTACTCAAGAGCATTATATAAATGCCTTGATTGATCAAAACCATTGGGGAAATACTTATGAGCCTCTCTGGTGATCATTATAGCATAGAGAAGCTTGTGGCTTAGAATTTAAGAGGAGTAAATCATAAGGAACATGAATGAACAAATAAAATGAATGAAAGAAGAATAGATATGTTGTATGCTCTGTAACCCCAAGGAAAAGAGATAGTTGTGTTTGAAAGCAATAGTAGAATGAATGATTGAAAATTAAACATTAGAAAATGGATGAAATGTATGTGTTTTGGTAAACAGTGTTTTTTTATTTAGAAAAAAATTACAGCATGCAGATGTCTATAAAACAGTCATTGGTAAGATGGTCTATTGCAAATAGTCAATGTTTGTTCAAAGAAGCAAAATAGTTAAATGTAACCTGAGAATTGGGTATGTTAAAAGAAACATAAAAGGAAAGGAAATGGAAGGAGCATGGGTTATTTAAGAAGTGGATATGGTAAAACAAGAAAAAGATAGAATTAATGGTGACTGAATATAAACTGAATAAAAATATTAATGATCAGGTGAATAGATGTGGAGAGAATGCATGAAGAATAAACTGAAAAATCATAGTGATGGAAGAATAACTAGGTCAAGAGGAAGTGGTAGCGTGAGGAGTTATGACTGGTTCAAATAGATGAGATCGTGAAGAAGAGAGAGATGAGAAGTTGAAAGAATAAAAGTCATTCTCACGAAGCAGTAATTGAACATAGTAGAAACAAAGATGGTTTCAAGGGATACTGAAGTATGGAAAAGCATAAGTGTTATTAGTGAAAATTAGATTTAGTGAACTTTCCTTTTCTTTATCTTTCTTGGGCAATTTCTTCTACCTTGCTACATAATGCAGCTTGACTCAAAAGGAGATAATGTGATGGGTCTGCATGCAGGTAAGTATATATCTAGATATAATTAGATGATGGCGCTCAAGTCATATAGTTAATAATTTCTCCATTTCCCAACACATAAAAAGTAGCAATGTCTTAACAACAGATCTGTAATAATTTGACATGACTTGCAGTGCCGACTGTGAATACCTCATTAAGAGGTAACCCCAAAGTATCCTTTTAGACAGTGATTTATCTCAAGATGCTTCTGGGATTTCCCACAATTATATGTTCATAATAATGCCTTCTGCCAAACATCATGTGAATTTGCTGTGTTCTCAGCTTTCTATGCTTTTGGTGGGAGGCCATTCGTTCCCCTGCCCATTTTTTTTTCTTTCCTAAAAGACTCCAATGCAAGCAGGCATGATTCTTAGGTCCATAGCAAATGTTTCACAAGAATGGGTCACTGCAGGCCATCCATATATTGTTTCCTTCTTCCTGTCAAGATGAATCTTGAAGAACTGTTTGAACATTGGTGCAGCAGCTTGTTTGATAGCTTCCCTTGACAGAGCTTTAGTAGAGTTATAACTAGAGGCCACCCATCTTGTTTCTCTTGAATAAAGGTTTGAGCTTCAGCAAATTCATTCAGCATTATAATTTGCCCTCTTTTTCTTTGAAGAGCAGTGAAGAAGGGAACTAATGCTCCTTCGCTTATTCTATGGGAGTTTTTAATGCCCTTTCTTATAGGCACAAAAGAAGCACACATTTGTCTCAATGGTAGCCTATCTTTGAACTGTGAACCACTCTTGCTATCTATAGAAGTTCAGAAAATAATATCAAAGTGACTGTTGAAGTAAATCACCCTTCTGGGTAATGAAACAAAACACCATCAGTCTTTGAATATCTTTAACTGGTTTATATTCATGAAGACTGGTTAAGAGTAAGAGATAACGTTCATTAGATGGAGGGAAGCTTAGTTAAATGAAGGTCTAGTTAAAATCCTCTCAGTTGAAGAGCCTTCTTTGAAAGAATAGAAATACAATGTTTAATCATTCATGGAATTTTAGTATAATTTTAGAAAATAATAATAAAGGTACACTAAATTTGGAGAAAACTGCCTAATCCAAAATTAACTTTGCTCTCCAGGGTTTCACACAGAAGTAGAAAGATGTGTATTTTGCTTTATTACAGATAATAGAGTTCTTTCTGAAGTTTCTTACCTGTTCAGCCTGAAGTGGACCCCTCTGACTTGAGTATGAAACTGTAGGAGAAGAAAAGTTTTGTCATCCATACACCTGAAGAAAAGGCTTTCTAATTTTGCTTTGAATGTTATTTTAGGCTGCAGTTGTGTCCTGAATTAATTTTGAAAAAGACATGGCCAAGTGAACATGCGTTGCTAGGTGAAATTTCCAATTCTGTGAGGGTTTGAGTTTGCCTGTGTGTCTGGTGCTGTTTGGAAGAACTCTTCATTAAATTTTATCTTGAATCTTTAGGTGAATGTAATAACGCTACAGAATATATTAATTCCACAGTGCCTAGAATTAAAATTAATTGCAACTCTGGACCTTCATCTCACTGGACTATCTCATACAAAGTTATATTAACTTCAGGTCTTTATGTGTTATGGTTTCTTACCATAACTGTACAGCACAAAATGGGTCAAACCTTGCTTCAGAAGTAACCAGATGCTGCTTTCTCTTTGTGCCTCATTTCAGTTTTCTGTTATTACCAAATAATAATTGATGGCTTCTTGAAAAAAACCACACCAACTACCAAAAGAGTTAAAGTCTCCAACAGCCAGAATTTTAAAATATGTCCAGTTCTGGAAACTAGTTGGAAGATCATTGGAACACTAATCCTTAGTAAGCAATATTTTATGAAACATTCCTTTTCATAATTCTTAATATTGTTTATTTTTTTATTTTTATTTTATTTATTTGATTAGTCAATTGCTTACAAGATAATAGGTATAAGTATAAACATAGTTATAAATACATGGATACATATAAGAAAATAAAAGAAACAATAGGACAGGGACAGTAGGCACTTTGGTACGCTTATGCATGCCCCCTACAGACCTCGTAGGAAAGGGGTGAGGTCAATAGTTGACAGTCTAAGGTTAAAGTTTTGGGGTTTGTTTCTACACACATATCTTTCTTCATTAAGTGATTTTCCCCCTCCCCATGAAATGTCTCTGTTCGGTGTCTGGGAGACTTAGATAATGAATTCTAAGATTCATAAAATTATATTTTTGATTTCTGAGTCACTAGACTTGCAAATAAATGTTTCTCTGTTAAGATCTTAGGATGATACAGAGGGTGGAAAGAAATTATTAAACACTTCATTGAAGAATTAGAATTGAATTGGGTCCTGGTGTGAAGTTGGCAGATGGTATAATTCTATTAGCCAGATAATATTTATATCAGCCCTACTGGTTGTATTTTTGATCCAGGTTTGATGTTGTCAGGTCCATTTTGAAACCCATGGCATTTTGGAAATCCATTGCTGATGTATAGAGCCCTGTATACCCTCATGGAGTGGAGGTGTTGCCTGATTCCTCCTGCTGTTCTTACAGCTTACTTTTAGGGATTAATGAATGGAAGTAGTAAAGAGAACTAATTTTTACATAATCCTTTGGTCAATCAGCATAAATATAAATGAGAAGCAAGAAACATGAAAGTAGATTAATGATAAATACATCCAAACTCTGATAAATCTTGAAGTTGGAGCTGGTGAATCTGGACCCCTCCCCCATAATATTTCACAATGGATCTCCAGAAATAGTCCAAAAAGACCCACAACTAGAAGAGAAAACATGGAACTACCATAGAGCTGTTAAACAATCCAAACAGCCATTGGGTAGCAGCCACGAGATACAGAAAACTCTGTTGCTACTAATTAGTAATGCTCTGAGTTTTTGAAGTTCAGATCTGGTAGCCTAAAGGAGGAAGACCCACCAGTTACTGCTGCTGTCTCCACCAGTACCTCAACCACTCATTATATCACTTCTTATCCCTTATTCAACAACAATATATTTATTTTGTAGAGGTCATTCAGAGATAAGGAGAACTAGGAGTTACCTACAAAAGCTGCCTATATAGTAGCTTACAATGCATGGATTTGATAACCTCTTTACAACAATGTTCAAAAGCATCCTGTGGGTTTACCAAAAAAGTCACAGATCTTAGCCGCAATTTATTTTATTAGATTTATTAGATGTTGTTTATCTCATCTTTATTATTTTTATAAGTAAACCAAGGCAGTAAACATACCTAATAGTACTTCTATCTCCTGTTTTCCCCACAACAATGATCCTATGAGGTGAGATGGGCTGAGAGTGACTGTCCTAAAGTCGCCCACCTGACTTTCTTGTCTAAGGCAGAACTAGAACTCACAGTTTCCTGGTTTCTAGACCAGCACTTTAACCACTACACCTTTGTGGCCCTCACAATGCTCTGGGCATTGAATTGGAGAGCAGTGACAAAGGGCTTGTTCTCAGTTTGCTATCTCTTCTTTTACAGTGCTTGAATCAGATATTGTATTTCACCTAACGGTAGGGCTGGTGCTTTATATGCCTATATTTCTTCTCCAAAGCTCAGTATTCTGTAGGTTGCAGTCCTCAAAGCAATTACTTTAAAATATGTCCTTAAGGTGATTATTTAAGGTAAATGTACCCAAACGTATCTGCTATAACACAGAGCACTTTTTAGGTGTACTGTTGGCTCTTCAGGCCTAAATCTTTGTCATTTTCAAAATATTAGAACTTTGTGTCAGGGGTCCAACTAATCCAACCTCATTCAAATAAAAAGTCTCTAGCCGCATCTCAGAAAAAGTAAATTGGTTTATTAGAAATTGCCATGTTGGCACGTGGCTGGGTGCAACCGATACTAAATCACATCATACATTTCCCCCTTGACCCTGGTCTTTCCCCCATCCCCTGGATGTGACTTCTCCAATGGGACACATCTGTCTCTAAGAGTCATCCATCATGCTCTCCAATAACCTTCTTATGCTCTGATAACTTTGGGCTGCCGAGGTGATTATCTAGGCATTTCGAGAATGCCTTGTTTTCCCCCACTCTCTTTTTCTGGCAGCTAAAAAGACCAAAGGAGTATCTTTTTAGTTGACACTTTGTTTGACACCCATTCTTGAATATTAAAATAGGTCTTGCACCTTAGACTGGTTCAATTTCTTGCTCAGTTTCTTCTTTGTTTTTTTCAGCATTCAGTTGGTTCCATTTTATTTAGGCATTAGACTTTAAATAAGTATATACAATAAAATGTATATATTTTTTCTTACAGAAACCTTCATCCCATATCATGCAGCTTTTCTCCCTAAACTATGCATTTTCTGTACATTTTTTTACTGTATGCATTTGCACACATATGTTCTCATTATAAATTGATTTGAACAAATTTCTCTTCCATTTCTACTGACAATCATTTGGGCAAATATACAGTGTCTGAGCCTATATGATTTAAATAATAGCCAGTGTCTGATCATGCTTAACCTGCAAGATCTTGCAAAGTTAAGAAGTCATAGATACAGCTGTAAGCCACTGTCAGGTTCAGTTGACTCATAGAACAGAATGTCTGACAATTTAACTCAAATCAAAGGAAGTAGAAGACAGATGGATTTTATTCTTTCTCTCTGGCTTCCATTCCTGGAGAAGATGAGATGGAAATTGCTGAGATCATGGATGCTTCCTCCTAATCATTAAATTTTACTCATATGCCAGGCCTCTTCATCAAATATAAGTTTTTCTTTTCTAAATGGCAGTAGTTATGCCTATCCATTTATAGAAATCCAAAAGTCTAGTAGGGTAATGCTATTATTAGACCAAGAGAAGAATAGCAAAATAACAAGATAGCTTTCAGGTTCCTCTAATTCTTCTTCATACTGGAACTTTAGCTAAACAAGAAAGTATGTGGAAGAGAGAAAAGCAAAACTTAGGCAAGATATTTCATATCTTAACAATATTTCTTCTGGTAACATTTTTACAGCAGGGGGGATAATGCAGTTGAATGTAGTCTTTTACATTTTCAAAAATCACATTTTCAAACCAGTGGATTTATAAAATGTAAAATCTCACCGCATTTTTATAGCTTAAGGTGTTGTTATTTAATTTTTTTGCACCTGGAAACAGGTGCAGGAATGCAAGCCATCTTAACTTAATGATGCTGTATCAAACTGATTTCTTCACTTCAAACAAAAAGGAATTCAAAATTTTGAGCAGGTGTTTGAATGCTGGCCAACTGAAAGGAACACATCAAACAATTTGCCTTGAGGGGATTTAACACTTGATTCATCCCATGTGAGTGCAGAAGAGGACATGAGTGAGAATGAGCCTATCCTTCACTTATGGAAAGTTCATTCTTCAAATCTGTATGGTGAGTACACTGCAGATGTGTCCATTTTCATATTCTTTGGAGGTTGTAAAACTGATCATATGCAATTTCTTTTGACATTGGCATTGGCTTTGAGGAAATTTTCTCTTACCAACCTAGCCTATGCCCTGGGATTTTCTAAAGGTCTAATTATGAATCAGATCTGATCTGCTTCACCTTCAAACCCAGACAAAAAGGTGATTTGTAATTCTGTATGGTCTCCATAATGGTATCCAAAAGGAAGGTTGGATTCTTAGGGACATATGTTCTCCTATATGTTATTTGGGAAGCTTATCTGCCCCCAAACAAAAGATCTTCCATAACCAACTTCCCATTGAAGTCTCTTCCCAAGGAAACTTGCTGCAAGAAAGAGTTGGAAGGACAATTATCTCTCTTCTCTCTTTGTAGGCATTTGGAGAACTCTTGAATTATCTGATTGAAATGCATTGTATTGTGTGATAATAGAAGAATGGCCCACCCTCCCAATGCCAACTATTACTGAACATTGCTTTGAAAGTCTGATAGTCATAATCACAAAGATAATCTAGTCAACCCATGATGGCTATCTAGCCTTTAGATGTTATCTCTCAAATGTGCTCAGGAGCACAAATTTATGTATTTTTTTTGTCTGTATCCCAACTTTATTCATTTTACAGTAGAGTTAGGAGTTACATTTTTCATGTCCAACACACCTTCCTCCTCTGATTTTCACCACTACAACAACCTTGTGAATTGAGTTGGGCTGTCAAGGTCACCACGGTAGCCATGGTTTTCATGGCTAAGGCAACACTTGAATTCATGGCATTTATTTTCTAGCCTGGTGCCTTAACCACTAAACCAAACTCCAATACCCCAAAGTAACAGTGTGATCCTGGGAAAAGATGCATCTACTTTAAATGTTCAGATTGGTTTTTGTTTATATTCCTTTATGGCCAAGGACACTACTTGGAGATTGAATGTGAAGTCCTGCAAATCTCTATGGCATTTTACTTACTACAATACTACAATACAGTCTTTATTGATTAGCCCTTGGGCCATATCAAAGTGCAAAGTTCCAGCAATAAATTGTTGTTAAAATTTGATTTAAAAAAATCAAAATGGAATTTAGTAAAATACAATTTAAAATGGAATTGGATAAAATACAATTTAAAATGGAATCAGAATAAAATACAATTTAGATAAAATAATAATAAAATACAATCTAAAATGAAGTTGTAATAATGTAGAATAATTTAAGATATAGATAAAATATGACAGCATCATACTTCGGAGTCGCCCCTGCAATCCACCCCAATCAGTCCCACATATGCAGATCTCAACCGGATCATTTTGTTTAAATACTGTGCTACATTAAATGTTATTTTCAAGGGCATTTTACTGGGATTCAGCCATATAGCTCAGTAGGAGATTTTGCCCTCTCACACATCTCAATTTAATTTACCTCCATTTCTTGTGAGGACAAAATGAAAAGATGGAACATTGGGAATTCAGCTTTTGGCTCCTGGAGAAAAAGATAAATGGGACATCAAAAAAACATAGTAACCAAATTTCGCAAGCAAGCATCAACCACATTCTAGGGATTCTTAATGTTATTACTAAATTATCAAATAGGAAGCGGCTTGTCAATTTTATTGAAAATAGAGGTGACGTTCTCCTGGTTCAACTTGATTGATTGTCTTTATATGCAAGTTATATTGACACGATTCAGAAACACAGAGGAAATGTAACAAGTCAGGACAACGGGAAGAATAAACAGCCAAAGTTAAATGCTCAAGAATAACCTAGATTTGTCTATAATTATTAGGTACATAGTGATGTAGGAACTCAATCCATAATTGTGAAAAATAAAGGCTTGCACACCCTATCCTCCAGACACACCAAAAATACAGTATGTTTTACAGCAATCTGATGTTGATAATTTTATATGACTTGAGTTAGTCAGAATGCATCCTATGGATTTTGATGTGTAACTTCAGGTGCTCAACATATCTTTTCAAAGATCTCCTGTTGCTTTGCCAGAGACAATTTCATTTGAATTTCACTGTATGTGACTTTCTGGTGCACTAATTCCTTGCATAATATGACTATAACTTTTAAGTGCTACCTGCCTGTGGTTATGTACACTATTATCTTCTGCAGATTTACTCAAAAGTAAATCCAACTGTGTTCAGTAAACCTCACTCCATAACTTGTTTAGGTAGTTCTGCACCATTGGGTTCAGCAATGGAAGGAGAGTAATATAATCATCAGTATCAGAACACATTATTTATATTTTAACTTTGATCAGAGAGGCACCATCGTCAATAAATAGTGAGATTTCCTATGAAATCTGAATATTCTGCTGGCTGTCCTTAAATTACTTGCCTTTGAGATCATTTTTATCATTGTTCCAAGGTGAAGATGCTGTTTGATGGCAAGGGGAGCTTCATTGTAGCTGTCATAACAAGGGCAGAATCTCTCTTTCTTCCATCTGCTGCTCTTATCTTTCAACACACGCTCTCCTCAACTGTCATTCTACAATTGCAGGAAGAGATATATCATCTGAAGAAGCAGAGACAAATATTTGATTTGGATGATTATCCTGCAGGTGTCTCATCATCACTGTGATGCAGAGATTACTAATTATTTCCCTTCAATTTGTGTACATTTTACAGTAAATAACATGTATAGGATGACATCAGTCATTAAGATTTGGATGTGTGTGGCCAAATTCATCCATGCAGATTTCTTCATTCAAGGTGAACTCCAAAGGGACAAACAAGGTCCCTTTCAGGATTTCTTGAAATGGGTTTAAATTAACATCAAGTTATATACTAATGGTAACTGTGGAAAGAACAGAGATATAGTGATGTCCACTAAGAAGGTTTGGAATATTGATAGTTATCAGTTGAAAGTACATTGAACAGTTATCACTTGATGCCAAGATACCATTAATTTGAGACTTTTTGTCTAGGTGTGACAGATAGCCTTGAGATGGTTTGGAGTTGCTTTTGAAATGTTCTTCCTTTGGTGGGTTACAACCAATTGAGAGACTCATACTTTGTAATGTTTTTCACATATTTAGTTTATTTTGTAATTTCTATAATGCTTCATTATTTGTCCTCAGAGTGATGCACATATAACAAAAGCTTAACTAATGATTTGCCTATATCCACGTAATGAGATCATTCCAGAAGTGAGATTGTCTAATATCATCTCCTGATTCAAAATTCCAAATTGTATCAATTATTTTAGATCACGTGCTCAAAACAGACCATTGGGAAAATTAGCTTAGGATAGGCAAGGAAAGAGTAAGAGGAAATGCAATTAATTTAAATGAATTTAAGTTTCCTGGGCCAGATAAATTGCATTCAACAGCATTGAAGCAATTAGTGAAGGAGATGGCAGAACTGCCTTTGATAATTTTCAAGAGCAGGGGGTCCTAGAAGAACTGAAGGAGAACACATTATTATTATGATTTGTTGCATAGTCAACCAGGTGTTTAGACTGAATTTGGTATTTTTATCTGCCTATTGAGTCCCCTCCCAATAAACTGGGATGGCAGATATTGATGTTTGATGATATTAAAGGTATTGTCACAGGATGAAGCTATTCCAAAGAAAGCTACCTTTTGCAATTGACTGATGGTGAATTTGTCAATACAAATTGTGTTCAAGTGGTGATCCAATTGTTTTGAGATTGCACCCAAAGCACCTATTACTAGTGATACTTATCTTTCCTTTTTTTTGCCACAGTCATTCTATTTGCAGGTGGTTGTATTTTGTGCCTTTCTCCAGTTCTTTCTCTTCTCTTCTGCTATCTCCAGGTACTGCTATGTCCACTACCCAGACTCTTTTTAAAAAAAATCTTTCTTATTGACAATTATTAAATATGGGGTATTATGTGGCAGGTTTTTGTCGGTTTGAATTCTCAAGTTCCAAAGCATTTTAGCTTCTTCATTTTCTATTATTTTGTCTATTATTTTGTCTAAATTGCTGTTTGCGGACAAATGGTACTTTTTTGCAGATATTCCAATGCACCATTGTTGATATTTTGTTGTGCCATCACTTGTAGTAAGTTTGTGCAATCTACTTGCAGCAGCTAATTATGTGGTCCACTGTTTTCTCCAGCTTCTTTGCAGAGGCGGTGTTTGCTGTCTGTTGCTATCTTCTTGATTCTGGCTTTATATGTATACCAGTTTGACATTTATACCGGGCAAGATTATTGTCAGACTATCAAGAGACATGATTGTGAACACTTGAATAAATGTGCTACAATTAACAGAAGTCAGAATGAAATTGTTGCAAAAAAAAGTATGTTACATCTCCTTTCATAAAATTACTAGCTTAGAGAAATGTCATAGACCTAGTGTTTGTAGACCACAGCAAACCTTTGACAAAATGCCTTATAATATCCTTCTTAATAAAAATGATAAAATATGGGCTAGGTGATACTGCTATTGGATGGAATTTACAATGGACAGAATGACCACACCAACAATTCCCCATTAATACTGTAGCTCTACTTCCTATTGAAGGAAGTTTAGAGTGGAATATCACAGGACTCTCTTCTTCCCCTATATTCAACATTTTCATTAATGTCTTTGATGTGGGAGTTGAGGTGACATTTATAAAGTCTGCAAATAACACTAAATTAAGAGGGGTGGCTAATATTTAAATGGAAAATAATAGAGATTTTAGAAAATCTACACAGGGGGATTGAATAATCGAATGGTATTTAACTGGAAGAAGCATAAAATGCTGCATATGGGTAGGAAAGCTGTAAGGTAAAAGCACAACATTGTAAGGCTTCGGGGAGACCTGACTTGGCAGTAGCATATGTGAAAGGGATCTTGGAGTCCTAATTGGCCACAAGTTAAACATAAGGTAACAGTGAGATATAGCTGCTAAAAGGTAATTGCTAACTTGGGGAACATTAATAAGAACATACAGTCCTGATCACAGAGAATAATTGTTTTGTCCTGCTCTGCCCTGTTCAGACCCCATTTAGCATATAGTATCTAGCTCTGTGCACCACAGTTCAAAAATAACAATGAAAGATCCAAGCCAATACAATGAAAGACTATCAAAATGATAGTTTTGAAACCAGCCATTGTAACCGAGGGGAGAAATAATAGTGGTTTTCAAATATAGGAAGACTTGTGTAGATTTCCTATTGCTCCAGAGAGCAGGGCCAAAACCAAAGGATTAAAAGTACAAAGAAGAAAGCATAGACGGTATCTGTAAAAACTGTCAACCAATGCAGTAGGCTGTCACATGAAATCGTGAGTCCTCCTAATAGGCTTTTTTTTAAAAACAGAAGTTGGATGGTCATGCCAAGATGCTCTAGAGGATTTTATATTGAGCAGGGTAGGAATTTGATAACTTCTAAGATAAGATTCTATGAGTTATTCAACATAATGTCACTTTTTGTATCTCAATTGAAAGGTAGTTTTTTTTCCTTACAGAGCAAGATTGAAACCTACTTTATTGTAATCAAAGCTAGCTTTCTCATTTTTCATGATTTCAGTGCCATTATAACTTCCAGGACCAATTTTGAGATATTGAGTCAACTTTGAAGTTAACCAACAATGCTTTAATAAAGTGTATATGTTTAGTAAAGTGAATGTGAGCCAGCAGTGTGCAGCTGCTGCCAAAAAGGCTAATACAATCCTGGGTTGTATAAACAGAGACATAGCATCAAGTTCACATGAAGTATTAGTACCACTTTATAAAACCCTAGTAGGACCATACCTGGAATATTGCAACCAATTTTGGCCACCATACTACAAAAAAGATGTTGAGACTTTGGAAAAAGTTCAGTGAAGAGCAACTAAGATGATCAAAGGCCTGGAGACTAAAACATATGAAGAATGGCTGCAGGATTTGGGTTTAGCTAGTCTAAAAAAAAACAGAAGAAGAATTAGGGGTGACATGATAGCAGTATTCCAGTATTTGAGGGCTGCCACTAAGAAGAGGGGTCAAATTATTCTCCAAAGCACCAGAGGGCAGGACAAGAAACAAGGACTGGAAACTAATCAAAGAATGAAAGAGAAGCAACCTGGAATTAAGGAGAAACTTCCTAATAGTGAGGAGAATTAACCAGTGGAATAGCTTGCCTTCAGAAATCATGGGTGCTCAATCACTAGAGGTTTTTAAGAAGAGACTAGACAGTCATTTATTTGAAATGGTGTAGGTTCTCCTGCTTTAGCAGGGGGCTGGACTAGGACCTCCAAAATCCTTCCAGCTTATTCTATTCTAAGTGCATATCTACTAGAAACAGGATCTGTAGAATGCTGTGATATAGAGTCCAGTCAGTCCCCAGCATATAGGGATTACAATCATCATGTGGAAGCCCTACATCAGGGGTGTCAAACTTATGGCGTCATGGAAGCATCACGTGATGTATCAGGACTCCACCCCCATCGTTAAACTGGATGTGTGTGTAACCAGCGTGTGATGGATCCGGCCCATGGGCTGGGAGTTTGACAGCCCTGCCCTAGGTATAGCTCCCAGCACCACAACAAAGAGTGGTGAAATATAGTCCAGATTCCCAGGAAGGAGAAGAGTATTTCAGAGAACAAAGAGACAACTCATCAGAAGATGAGTGGAGAGAAAGATGATGAAGACAGCTCATCCCTAAGAGTTCCTACAGTATACGCTCTATGGGAGTGTTAGTTTGTTTTAGTTTGAAACCTATGATTTCTTTCCAGCAGCCCATGGAATATCCAAAAATTACACATTCAGTCAACCTACACATGAAAACATTCTCAAGAAAAGGCATGAAAGCAGGTAATGTGTGCTATAGTATCTCAAACTCAAGAGAGGATTAATATCAGATTTTCCATTTGCTAGAAGAGAAGAGTCTCATAACATAAGGCTCAGTCTAGAACAGGAGTCTCCAACTTGGTAACATTAAGACTTGTGGACTTCAATTCCCAGAATTCCTCAGCCAGCTATGCCAAGTATACAGGTCTTAAAATTGCCAAGTTTGGAAACCCCTTTTCCAGAAACATGAACCATAATAGTCAACACCATTGACAATACTGCTACACTTCAAAAAGACCTCGACTATGTGTCAGAATGGTCAAACAAATGGCAACTTCAAATCTCAACAAATAAATGCTCTGTCTTACATATTGGCAAAAAAAATCAGAAAATAAAATACAAGCTGAATAGTCAAGACCTTGTTGATGACACAAACTTTGTCAAGGACCTTGGAGTACTCATCTCTAATGATCTAAGTGCTAGAGCCCACTGTAACTACATAGCCAAAAAGGCATTAAGAGTAGTTAACCTGAACCAATGTAGCTTTTTTTCTGGTAATATCACACTATTAACTAGAGCATACAAAACATTTGCTAGACCAATACTTGAATACAGCTCATCAGTCTGGAACCTGCATTACATATCTGATATTAATACAATTGAGAAAGTCCAGAATAAGAAGAGTCCTCTACTCCTCTACTCATAGCAGAACACCTTATGCCACCAGACTTGAAATTCTAGACCTAGAAAACCTAGAACTATGCCGCCTTCGGTCTGATCTAAGTATAGTACATAAAATTATATATTGCAATGTCCTACCAGTCAATGAATACTTCAGCTTCAACCAAAACAATACAAGAGCACACAATAGATACAAACTCAAGATAAACTGCACCAAACTTGATTGCAGGAAATACGACTTCAGCAACAGAGTAGTCAACGTCTGGAATACTCTACCTGACTCTGTGGTTTCTTCCCCAAACCCCAAAAACTTTAACCTTAGACTGTCTACTATTGACCTCACCACTTTCCTAAGAGGTCTGTAGGGGCGTGCATAAGCACACCAATGTACCTACCGTCCCTGTCCTATTGTTTCTTTTTTTCTTATTTGTATCCATTTCATGTATTTATAACCATGTTTATACTTATACCTGTTATCTAATAACTGTTTGACAAAATAAATTAAATAAATAAATAAATAAATAATCTTGACCAGGATTTGGAAAAGTACCATGCATTCTACTGCACCAGTAATCTGACCTTTTCTACTTAGTGCCATAATTCCCGATCTAATAAATATGATGCTAATCTGGCATATACATAACCAAATAAATAGGTGTTTCTGTATCACATAGTTGATACAAGAGGTTGCTTCTGAACTTTTTATCTAAGATGAATGATAGAAAAGTTTAAGAGGAGCTCCAATTCTACCTATCAACTTTTTGAAATGATCTAAAAGAAATATCTTTTCAACAATACCCAGTTGGAAGAGCTAAATCTGAAGTGTTAAGCGTCCTTTAGATTTCTCCATAAACTGTTATATTATCCCATCTCTGTGAGAACTTTTGATTGATTTTGAACCATCAAGGCAGTGTCAACTCTTAGAGATCACTTCAATAGATATTTTTCCTTGATATTTTGTTCCCAACCTAATCCTTCAGGTCTTCCAACAATGCACCCATTGGAACTAAAACTGAATCCATCCACCTTGCTGCTGATTATTATCTTCTTCCTTTTCCTTCTAATACGTTTTTCCCCAACATTAGATTAGATTAGATTAGATTAGATTTATTAGATTTATATCCCGCCTCTCTTCCCCCATCAGGGGAACTTGAGGCGGCATACAACAAAGTTTAAAAACATAACCTATACAATATAAAACCAAAAATCACATTCATATCATCCAGCCATACCAGAGGGAAAGAACAGAAGATCTCAGTTCCATTAGAGCCTTGTATAAAAGCTACAGAGGGATAATTCAATGTGTTTTGTTTTTTTCTTACCTTTTTTAAAAGATACTTCTATTATTTCAAAAATAATGACAACAAAGGAAA